>CM037783.1:40400361-40450361 GCA_021229015.1 Solen grandis | reverse complement strand
TTGGGAGCATGAACAATATGTTAACATGTGACCTTGACCTTTGAAGTATTGACACCAAAATCAATAGAGGTCATAAGCAATAAGCATATTAAGTTTGAGACTTAAGGGTCAAATAGAACTTAAGTTATCACTCAGACAAGGTCTGGTCTACTGACAGATCGATTCACATGTGCAAAGCAATATCTCTTCTTTGAAGGGGGTCATAAAATATAAGTGGTGAGCTGATTAATCATATAGTCAACGAATCAGTGACGAGCTACTGGTTGACGTGACGATGACGACGAAAATAATTCGTTGACGAATTATTGACCAAAAAAGGGGGTGTTGTTAATATTTCAACGTGCGTCTGATTGGGTAATTTCATTAATTTGATAAATTGATACTTGCAAAGTTGCACTTTGCACATCATTGGCCTCTGGTTGTAACCTCTTATACTTTATCTCAGTTCAATGTTTATACATGTACAGTATTTGAATATTTGAGAAATTAACATCTATACCTAATACATATCTATATAATCTATATAGTACAGAATACTTTATTTTCATGTTGTACAGTAAGAGAGTTTTAATAGGCATTTACTCCAAACATGGTATATTTGGTATTTAATCATGATTAATCAATTAAATCAGTGACTTTTGTCTCTGATTAATCGACGAATATTTTTTCGACTGATTCCAATCACTATAAAATATCACATAAAATCGCAAATTTGACCAATGAACTTTCAATGTGCAAAATATAGAAACTTAAGACTTTCAAAAAGCATTGAAAATTTCAAATGATTACATCATTAAACATGGCAGATATTCATATTACATGGAATATCTGATTGAATATTTGAAACAAACCTGTTTGCACTCTCAAAGCAATCTTTTTTTCTTTCTTTCTTTTCGTGATTAATAGACTTGACTATGACTTGACTATTTGAGTTTACCATAGCTTTGACAGTATTTCAGTCATATAGCGACGTCCAGCTAATTACAGGTGGAGGAAGACCCCGAATGCACAGAGGCATCTGGGTAGAACCACCAACCTATCGCAAGCCAGCTGAAAGGCTTCCTCACATGAAAATTCAAATGACCCTGCCGGGATTCGAACCCACCCTGTGAGGGGCTGAGTGAGTGCTAAAGACAGCGACTTTACCCTCTCAGCCATGGAGGCCCCCCACGTGATTAATAGAACGTTACCTGAACATCTGGTAGCATTTAAGATATTTTTCTTATGTCACGTGATAAATTATGTCATCAAAACTATATCAAGAGGGCCATGATGGCCCTGAATCGCTCACCTGATTATAAATGAGCAACATATGTTGGATTTTTTATATTCACCTACTTTTTGACCCCACATGACCCAAATTTGAACTTGTCCAAGATATTTAGGAAACAGACATTCCAACCAAGTTTCATGAAGATTGGGCCAAAAATGTGGCCTCTAGAATGTTAACAAGGTTTTTATACGATTTGACCTCGTGACCTACTTTTTGACCCCACATGACCCAAATTCAAACTTGTCCAAGATTTTATGGAGACAAACATTCTGACCAAGTTTCATGAAGATTGGGCCAAAAATGTGGCCTCTAGAGTGTTAACAAGGTTTTTATAAGATTTGACCTTGTGACCTACTTTTTGACCCCACATGACCCAAATTTGAACTTGTCCAAGATTTTATGGAAACAAACATTCTGACCAAGTTCCATGAAGATTGGGGCAAAAATATGGCCTCTAGAGTGTTAACAAGCCAAATTGTTGATGACGCACGACGGATGCCGGATGAAGGGCCATCACAAAAGCTCACCTTGAGCACGTTGTGCTCAGGTTCACCTGGGAAACATGCTACATTAGTAACTAACTATTTTATAGCATAGTCATAATGAAAACATTATCCATACAGTAATACAGCAAGGTCATTTCAATTCCAGACATCAAACAGTACCTTTGGGCCAAATTTGAAGGACGTAACTTAATAATACAGAATGCAGTCACTGGGTCATGGTCAAGGTCATCCAAGGTCAAAGTTCAATGCCACACACAAAACTGTACCAGTGGTCCAAATTTGAAGGCTGTGGCTTAAAATATGAAAAGTAGTTCACTGGGTCATGACCAAGGCCATCCATGGTCAAAGTTAAATTTCACAAACAAAACTGTACCTGTGCTCCAAATTAATGTTATAGCTCCCTATATAAGCCTATGTAAAAACAAGAGGCCCAAGGGCCATAAACGCTCACAAATGTAAATCAGCATATTCAAGATGATTTTTTCTATAAGGAAATCAAATGACAAACTAGAGTTTTCAATTATTTTTTCTATTTGTTGCCATGGCAACCAGAGTTCTTCATGGATCAACTGTATTTGAGCAATTTTTGTAGAGGCCCACCTAAGGATCATACATGCCAAGTTTTATCAAATTCTGTCCAGCGGTTTCAGAGGAGATGATTTTCAAAGTTTTCAATTATTTTTTCTATTTGTTGCCATGGCAACCAGAGTTCTTCATGGATCAACTTTATTTGAGCAATTTTTGTAGAGGCCCACCCAAGGATCATACATGCCAAGTTTTATCTAATTCTGTCCAGCGGTTTCAGGGAGATATTTTCAAAGTTTTCAATTATTTTTTCTATTTGTTGCCATGGCAACCAGAGTTCTTCATGGATCAACTTTACTTGAGCGATTTTTTGTAGAGGCCCACCCAAGGATCATACATGCCAAGTTTTATCAAATTCTGTCCAGCGGTTTCAGAGGAGATGATTTTCAAAGTTTTCAATTATTTTTTCTATTTGTTGCCATGGCAACCAGAGTTCTTCATGGATCAACTTTATTTGAGCAATTTTTGTAGAGGCCCACCCAAGGATCATACATGCCAAGTTTTATCAAATTCTGTCCAGCGGTTTCAGAGGAGATGTCTTTTAAAGCAAATTGTTGACGACGGACAACGGACGACGACGGATGAAGGGTGATCCCAATAGCTCACCCTGAGCACTTCGTGCTCTGGTGAGCTAAAAACAAGTGAATATTGCACATGGCCAATTTTGACTCCAGGGCATATGATTTGAACAAACTTGATAAAGGGTCATTAAGTTTGAAGATGATTGCAAAAGAATTGAAGATGCTAGAGTGTAAATACTATGAAATCTGGCCTTTTTTAAATCAAAAAAGCATAGCTCCTGACCTAATTGGCTGATAGCAGCCATAATTAAACTTGGCCAAGAGATTATGACTATGAATATTGTCTTAAAGTTAGAAGATGAGAAATGAAGGTGCTAGCAGAAAAACAATGTGAAATCTTGCATTTTTTATATTTAAAGTGCATAAATCCTGACCTTATTGGCTGATATTAGCCATAATCAAACTTGGCCAAGAGATTAAAGTAATAAACATTGTTAAGAAATTTTGATTTTTTTTTTCAAACGAGTGTAAACAAACTAATTGTGAACATTCAACAATCCTAATAGCTCATCCTACGCACTCTTGAGCACATCTACTAAGGTGAGCTAAACAACAGGGCCATGATGGCCCTGAATTGCTCACCTGATTTTAAATGAGCAACAAATGTATTTTTCATATTGTCTAAAAATGCCACAATGCAATTTGATCAAGTAATGGATTACACTCTAAAATTCCTGGACCATACATAAATGTAGAAACATAACCTCCCAAAACTCACAAGAATGCACTATTTAACTGCTTTAAATTTAAACCTTTCTGCACCCAAATCCAAACGAACTACACCCTTCTCATGCTTCAGGCAAAGTGGCAAACCACTTTGTCACTGCCTACATTATACATTATTTTAGTATTGTCACCCCCCCCCCACACACACACACTTACCTGAACTCCTGGATCCAGCTCTTGGTTATGATAGAAGAAAGGCATCAATAAATGTTTCAAGTCTAGACTGTATTCTTAAATGTTCAAGAAATTTTCAAAGTAGTGTCCTAACAGAAGATTGGTTGTCAGCCTAAAAAATTTTATGTGCTTGGGATGATGGGATGATGTTACCTGTGAAGATAAATATAATTTACCAGAGTACTTCATGGACAGAAGAAATGAAATCAAAACAAGAACACAATGAAGACAAATATTCTGACCATTCTGACCAAGTTTCATGAAGTTTTGGCCAAAAATGTGGCCTCTAAAGTGAAATTTTTGTGCCCTTTTAAGATTAAAAAGGCCTATAGAATGTTAAATAGGTTTTTCTGAGATTTGACCTCATGACCTACTTTTTGAGCCCACTTGACCTGAATTCAAACTAGTCTAAAATTTTATGGAAACAAACATCCTGACCAAGTTTCATGAAGATTGAGCAAAATATGTGGACCCTAGAGTGTTAACAAGGTTTTTCTGTGATTTGACCTTGTGACCTTTTTGGCCCCACATAACCCAATATGGAACTTGTACAAGATTTTATCGAGACAAACATTCTGACCTAGTTTCATGAAGATTGGGCTAAAAATGTGGCCTCTAGAGTGTTTGTTAACAAGCCAAATTGTTGACGACGCACAGACACACGACGGATGATCACAAAAGCTTACTTTAAGCACGTTGTGAGTGTGCTCAGATGAGTTAAAAGAATAGAGAATTAGCTACACACACATATACATTAACTCTTCAAAACAAAATAAGAAGAAACCCAGGGAAAATGATCCCTAAATTACCCCATGAAGACCCTTCTGAAGGTATATGATTCCAGTGTCTGCCTCAATACGGAAGAAATCTTCTGGATTCTCTGTCAGCATATACTTTATGTCGGCATTCTGACCTTGGTCTTTGTCTGTCGCCCTGACAGCAAACACTCTCCGTCCAACTGCTGCAGATGACTCACTTATGGATGTGTAATATGATGGGGAATCAAACACTGGTGGATTATCGTTCATGTCAGATATTCGCACCCAGAACGTGCAATGAGAGTCCAAAGATTGTGGTTTTCCTTGGTCTGCAGCTTTCACTGTGATAGGAATACCTCGGTCCCCACGTGGAACCTCTCGGTCAAACCGGACAGCTGTGACTACTCTTCCATTGCTGGGATCCACTTCAAATTGTTTAGATTGTTTCGGGGAGGTGACAATAGAGTAGGTTATATTCCCATTGGCTCCTCTGTCATTGTCAACAGCAACAACCTGTACATACAATCATTTTTATAATAAAAGAATTTTCTGAAAAAAATACCTCACAGGATTTTATTGTTAATTTTGAAGAAATCTATTACTTAAATAAGAAGGCCCTGTATCTTTACCTTAGATGAATTGGCACTGCGTCTCTCAACTAAATTGAATTAACATTAAAGGCATAATTTTGTTACCATAATTTTCTATGAAAAAATGTATCTTGAGAGTTTGCAACTTTTTTCTAACATTTGCCCTGATGATCTATTTTTAAACTCCACGTGACCCAGTTATGAACTCATCTGGGATTTAATGCAGATCAAGATTCTGACCAGGTTCTATTAGGTTAGGGGGGAAAAAAAAATGGCATATACAGTGTTTAAGTTTTTCCCTAAGATTTTCTATGATTTGATCCAGTGCCACTATTCCAAAACAGGAAAGTTGTCAACTTATGATTATAAAGCCTCTTCACACACAAATGTTGCAACACTGAAAATAAATGGTAAATATAATCAGCTGTATTAAGGTATTCCCATCCTAATAGCCATATTTCATATTTTGCCACTAGATGGTTATATTTCTATGAAATTTTGTCACTTTGAAGACATTCAAAAATAAAAATATTTCACCAAGAGTTTTTTCAAGTTTTATCTAATTTGGGGGAGATAATCCGCATATAAGTTAACATTGAAGCCTATGGAAAATATGTATTTTCTATGAATATAAAAAACTGAATTTGATTTATGAGAAAAACTCATGGTAGAAAGATGCATTTTATGATTTTGTATCAATTTCCATGAAAAAAATCTAAACTTTACCACAAAAAAATGGAGAAAAACACTTTTTTTTTAGTTTTCAGGGGAGATAACTCATGGCAACAAAATAATTGAGGGGAGGTAATAAAAGAACTTCTGTCACTTATCATTACATGTTAATTTGCCCCTAAGATTACCATTGTTTGTCACTTTAAAAACTTATATACATGTGTATTGTTAAGTTATATGCATGGCTTTGATGAAATTGATCGCTATTAGGATGGGAATACCTTAAGGTACACTCTGATTTGACAGACACAATTCAATTTGCACTAAAATGAATTTACATAGGCCATATCACGTTCTTTCAAGGAAAATTGCTGTTCTTAATTGCTGCCATGTATTAATTGCAACACCATTTTGAGAAAAAAATATTTATTGCAACTAGTGTTTTAAATTCAATTCAAATACATTTCAAGAATATAATTATTTTATAAGAATCAAAACAAGAACTATCAGTAAAAATGATGAATACCACCAGAAACCACTTTGTCACAGTAACTGTTACCATGTAATAATACACTCAAACATTTATTGCTGGCAAAAAATATTCAATAAATTTAAACAAGAGGGCAAAGATGGCCATGAAGTTCCTCACCTGGGAAACATTGCCTTCATTGCCTGCACTGCTTAAGAAATAAAGAGTGCATAAATGGCAAATCTGTGTGATGTTCTGATATTTCAAGGGCTTAAAATGTAGATCTATCAGTCAAATATCAGTCATAATCTAACTCAACTCATGGTGTATAAGACAAATAATGATTGCTTAATAAATGCTGATGCTAGAGTGTAAACAATGCAAAAATCTGGCATTAATTATAATTTAAGGGCCATAACTGCTCACTGAATTAGCTGATAACAACCATAATTTAACTTGACTGAGAGATTATCGCTATAAACATTGTCATGATTCCTTAAGAAATGAAGATGCTAGGATGTAAACATAGTGAAATCTGGCATTTTTTATATTAAAAGGGACATAAATCCTGACCTACTGGCTGATATCAGCCATAATCCAACTTGACTGAGATATTAGTTTGAAGATGACTGCTAAAGAAATGAGGATGCTTGAGTGTAAACAAACTAATTGTGGACGACGGGCAGCGGTTGGACAACCGACGGATTGATGACGGACATTCAAGGAGCATAATAGCTCATCCTGAGCAAATGTTCTTAATTGAGCTAAAAATGCACCAATGCAATTACAAGAAGTTGTCAGATGCCGAGCAGACCACTTTCCCAGCAAGCTAAAAATTCATTGAAATAAAATCAACAAATAGTCCCCTTTCAGTTTCTTCTTTTCCTAGAGTTTAAAAGGTGACTTTCTTACTGAATTATTTCGTCTCAACTATCAAATCTTTCTGAATGTTGGACAGCTTGTGTGTGTGTGTGTGTGTATGTGTGCATGTATACACACACACACACACTATAAAATTGCAGAAACTGCTCAAACTATGCATTTTCAATCTTATATATTTTATTTTCACATCTACAGCCATCCAAAATCACAAGCTAAAAATTTTCGAAATTGGAAAATATCATCATTCCCACAAGCCTGCAAAAACTAGGTGTTTTTTTTTCAAATTCTAAGCTGAAAAGGGGCCATATCTGTGTCAAAAATGTATGAATTTTGCTAAAAATCAAATGTGACCTTCATTTTATTATAGTAAACATGTGTACCAAATACAATATAGATATGTCAACCCATATTTGAGTTATCACGCAGATAAGGTGTTTATTGAAAAAGAGACATAACTTTTTAAACAAGAGGGCCATAATTGCCCTGAATCGCTCATCTAGTATCATCAGGCTATGTAAAATCAAGTGACAAATGGGGCAGAGCCAATTTTGACCCCAGGGCCATGATTTGAACAAACTTGGCAGAGGTCTATTAGCCCATGTTACATACCAAATATATAAACTCCAGGCCTTGTGGTTTCTGAGAAGAAGATTTTTCAAGTTTTTTCCTATATAAGCCTTTGTTAAATCAAGTGACCCCTTGGGTGGGGCCAATAGTTTTTTCGTATATTAGCCTATGTAAAATCAGATGACCCTATGGCGGGGCCAAATTTGATTCCAGGGTCATGATTTGAACAAACTTGGTAGTGATTTACTAGACAATGCTGCACACCATATATCTAAACTCCAGGCTATGTAGTTTCTGAGAAGATGATTTTTCAAGTTTTTTTCTTTATTCGCCTATGTAAAATCCAATGACCCCTATGGCGGGGCCAAATTTGACTCCAGGGTCATGATTTGAACAAATTTGGTAGTGATTTACTAGACAATGCTACACATCATATATCTAAACTCCAGGCTATGTAGTTTCTGAGAAGATGATTTTTCAAGTTTTTTTCTTTATTCGCCTATGTAAAATCAGATGACCCCTATGGCTGGGCCAAATTTGACCCCAGGGCCATGATTTGAACAAATATGGTAGTGATTTACTAGACAATGCTGCACATCAAATATTTAAACTCCAGGCCTTGTGGTTTCTGAGAAGAAGATTTTTCAAGTTTTTTCCTAGATTAGCCTATGTTAAATCAAGTGACCCCTGGGGTGGGGCTAATTTTGACCCTAGGGTCTTGATTTGAACAAACTTGGTAGAGATCCACTAGACAATGCTACACACCAAATATCTAATCTCTAGGCCTTATGGTTTAAGAGGAGAAAATTTTTAAGATTTCACTTTTAAAATATATTTTTAGCTCCTGTGACCTAATTATGCAACAGACCGGAATTATTTGAACATTTTTTATAGGGGATCACCTTAGGACAATCCTTGCAAATTTTTATCACTTTCCCATCAGTAGTTTCAGAGGAGAAGATTTATAAGTAAATTGTTGAAGCTGACGACTTAAGACTCACAACGACAGATGCTGGACAAAGGTTAGTCCCAAAATATTTAAATATTTTTGAACTTAGCCCAGTGTCAAATGTGACCTTCATTTATTTTTTATAAACATGTGTACTAAATATCACTTGAATCATTATCTGTCAACCAGTTTTAGAATTATTGTGCAGACAAGGTGTTTTTTTTTAGCAAATTATAAGTCAAAAAGGGGCCATAACTGTGTTAAAAACTTGCAGATTTTGCTTAAAATTGAACATGACCCTCATTTTATTAGCATAAACATGTGTTAATTGGGATAAATGTGTACCAAAATTGAGGGTTTTTTAGAGTTAAACATGTTTTCCAAAAATGATTTAAATCTGTCAACCTGATTGGAAGGTATCATATGTAACGTTTGACACCGCCCACCAAAACGACGTACCCAAAACCAATAGCGCTCTGAGGACTTTTTTAAATCGGTCAACCACATGTGTTATAATGTAGACAGAGTACTTATCGTTCGTATCACATTGTATCGTATAGTATACACAATCGCATTGTAACGTATCAAATCGTATCCTATCGCATTCAATCGTATTACACATAATGAATGGGATCTTATCAAGCAATGGTATTCGTAAATCGCATAACGTATATCGTATCGAATCAATCTAAGATTTTTGGCAGTCTATGTTTCGGGTTTTTTTTTAAATTCAATTTTCGTATATTATCATTTTTTTATCATAAATTACATTATGTAGTATAATCTTATTATTTGTTTAGTTATAATAACACTCTTTTACTTTTTATGTACCTTTCTGCAACAGATGCCGTGCGTCGTTAAGCAATTTAATGCATGTGTGAAAAATATGTATTTGAAAGCATTAAATCGGTATTCAAGTATACGTTGGGCTACATTCATTCTTCTAAGTTTATTTGATGTGTTTGATCAAAATTTTCATGATTAGCAAGTCTGAAAATTAACAATTTAAATCTGACCTAATTATGCATTATCAAACTCCGATTTCGTCCAAGATGTTGCTTCCTTTGATTAACTTATTATCCGGGACCTTTTTCTTCTGCAGTGTTCGCTGGCGTGCTCTTATTAAAAACATTGAAAGAGATAATCGTAACATACGCATATACCTACATTATAGTTCTAATGTGTATTTTTTTATTCCCAACTTTATTTACACCCCCCTTTCTCTGTCTGTCTGTCAATCTCTCTCTCTTCGCACAGAACATATTTCTTTTTCTTCTCTCCCTCTCTTTCAGTTGAATAAACAATATAATATCAGGAGGTCTTGGATTCGAAACCCAACCGGGGTACATTTCTCTGGTGATAGCGTCAAGACATATAAAATTTGTACTAGATTCGCCCTTGTCTTGCACTCGGCAAATTGGGGTTGCTATGGGAACTCAGAGAACTCAGTACTGGTTCTAAGCAGGAACTTCTCTCCTGTGTATTGGTCGGTGCTATTCCCCTGACACGTAAAAGAACTAATGCGACTTTTCGCGAAATGAGCTAGGGTATCGCACCCGAACTCACATGTATCAAAACACTGTCTTTTCCGATGCTTTTTTTTTTTAGCAAAAAATAAACAACAAAAAAACAAACAAAACAAAACAAGAGACCCATGATGGCCCTAAATCGCTCACCTGAGATAAATAGGTTGACCCAAGGAACATCTGTACCAATTTATTTTAAAATCTGGCCAGTAGTTTTGAAGAAGATGATTTTTAAAGTTTTCATATTTTTTTTCTTTTTGTTGCCATGGCAACAAGAGTTCTATATGGATCAAGTTTATTTTAGGAACTTTTGTGAAGGTTGACCCAAGGATCATTCCTGCCAAATTTAATCAAATTCTTTGCAGTGGTTTCAGAGGAAATGTTGATTAAAGTTTTCCCTATATACAGATAAGGCAAATAAGCCCCGCCCCTGGCGGCCATGTTTTTTACGGATCGGAAAAATTTTAGCAACTTTGGTAGAGGTTGACCCAAGGAACACCTGTACCAATTTATTTTAAAATCTGGCCAGTAGTTTTGAAGAAGATGATTATTAAAGTTTTCATATTTTTTTTTTCTTTTTATTGCCATGGCAACCAGAGTTCTTCATGGATCAAGTTTATTTTAGCAACTTTTGTGGAGGTTGACCCAAGGATCATCCCTGCCAAGTTTAATCAAATTCTGTCAAGTGGTTTCAGAAGAGATGTTGTTTAAAGTTTTCCCTATATACAAACAAGGCAAATAAGCCCCACCCCTGGCGGCCATGTTTTTTTATGGATCGGAATAATTTTAGCAACTTTGGTAGAGGTTGACCCAAGGAACATCTGTACCAATTTATTTTAAAATCTGGCCAGTAGTTTTGAAGAAGATGATTTTTAAAGTTTTCATTTTTTTTTTTTTTGTTGCCATGGCAACCAGAGTTCTACATGGATCAAGTTTATTTTAGCAACTTTTGTGAAGGTTGACCCAAGGATCATCCCTGCCAAGTTTAATCAAATTCTGTCCAGTGGTTTCAGAGAAGATGTCGTTTAAAGGTTTCTCTATATACATATAAGGCAAATAAGCCCCGCCCCTGGCGGCCATGTTTTTTTACGGATCGGAATAATTTTAGCAACTTTGGTAGAGGTTGACCCAAGGAACATCTGTACCAATTTATTTTAAAATCTGGCCAGTAGTTTTGAAGAAGATGATTTTTAAAGTTTTCATTTTTTTTTCTTTTTGTTGCCATGGCAACCAGAGTTCTACATGGATCAAGTTTATTTTAGCAACTTTTGTGAAGGTTGACCCAAGGATCATCCCTGCCGAGTTTAATCAAATTCTGTCAAGTGGTTTCAGAGGAGATGTCGTTTAAAGGTTTCTCTATATACATATAAGGCAAATAAGCCCCGCCCCTGGCGGCCATGTTTTTTTACGGATCGGAATAATTTTAGCAACTTTGGTAGAGGTTGACCCAAGGAACATCTGTACCAATTTATTTTAAAATCTGGCCAGTAGTTTTGTTTTAAATTTTCATTTTTTTTTTTTTTGTTGCCATGGCAACCAGAGTTCTACATGGATCAAGTTTATTTTAGCAACTTTTGTGAAGGTTGACCCAAGGATCATCCCTGCCAAGTTTAATCAAATTCTGTCAAGTGGTTTCAGAGGAGATGTTGTTTAAAGGTTTCCCTATATACATATAAGGCAAATAAGCCCCGCCCCTGGCGGCCATGTTTTTTTATGGATCGGAATAATTTTAGCAACTTTGGTAGAGGTTGACCCAAGGAACATCTGTACCAATTTATTTTGAAATCTGGCCTGTAGTTTTGAAGGAGATGATTTTTAAAGTTTTCAAATTATTTTTCTTTTTGTTGCCATGGCAACCAGAGTTCTTCATGGATCAACTTTATTTTAGCAACTTTTGTAGAGCCTCACCCAAGGAACATTCCTGCCAAGTTTCATTAAATTCTGTCCAGTGGTTTCAGAGGAGATGTCGTTTAAAGCAAATTGTTGACGACGGACGACGCACGACGGACAACGCACGACGACGGACGCCGGACGAAGGGCGATCACAAAAGCTCACCTTGAGCACTTTGTGCTCAGGTGAGCTAAAAAACAGGACCCCTACAATAGAAAATTAAAATACTGCCTTTGAGAATAGAGGCATACGGTTTTAGTCAAATTACCGATCTCTCCTTGTCCGTGAAAACACAAACTTACTACATGATAAAAGTTAAATGGGAAAAAGTCCATATTATTACATGTATAGTTCGCTTAAAATAAATCTGATTTTTTTTCTCTTGTATGTACATTTATGCATGAATGTGTATATTTAACCAACGTAATAATATTTCACCAGACGTGTGTCATACCTTCTTATCAGCGGGCACAGCATGTGTTAATTTTGACCGGATATGTCACCTTTATGTATCACTGGTACCGATATACTGTCACTCACCCCCCACCCCCAATCCCACCCCAAGGCGAGGAAGGGAAGTCAACCTTTACACAACATGAATGTTATAACCGGTACTAATTAACGTGACAGAAAACATGAAAGATGGTCACAGGCCTATTGTGAGAACATTATCACAGAAAGAACCAGGGTGTTATGAACGTAGTGTCACTGGGCAGCTTAGTCAAAAACTGTTCCTCTATTATAATAAATATTACACAATAATTTACAAGTAACTTAGAATAAGTATGTGTATATACATACATACACTATAGAGCACTTATGTAATATAAACTATATCGACTAAATTATTATCGTCTGACCAACAGCTCTGCCGCCTTTGCGTTTTAGAGTATATATTCACAACATTGCTAGTGTACATAATGAAGTGCGACCCTTAATACAGAAAACTCAAAATTCTTCATCCTACCAAGGAGTGTCCCGAAGACAACGGAGGAATCTACGAGACAACAACAACATGACTACAAGTTTCTTCCATTAACTGATTCATATTGTTTATTCCTTTTTATGCATATCATAATTACATAATTATTCTAAAATTAAATTGTCATCATAGAAATATTATATTCCGAAGAAGAAGACATTCTATATATCAGTATATTTCCATAGCGAATCCTGTTGATGATGATATTAATAGTAAAAGATCTCTCTCTAACTTGAGGGGGTGGGGTTCTTTACAAATTAAAGACTAATGGACTTTTAAAAAATATAGTAATCACATACAAGTAAGTCTTAGAGTATTCTTATGATTGATAAAACAAATAAAAATATTTTTATAGTTAAAACAGCGCATAAAATATAGCAACAGTTCTTTTATAGGAACAAGTAATTTGTGCTTATGGTTAAAAGCATGGGACCAATTTAGAAGTTGTTTGCAAATAAGATTTTCTGCTATCATCATGTATAAGCTGCGACAAAATCGGCGACCTCTTCACTAATTACTTCCGGTCCTCTTTTTTTAAATTAATTAATTGTTTAAAGAAGCAGCAATACGGGTATCTCTTTCTCTCTCTACATAAGGTGCAGGTTGCATACAGTTGTTCATGCATCATTACATTTTTTCGGCTATTTGACAGTTCACCAGAAGTTCTCTAGCACGTGCTATACTTCTATGTGTTGGTTCACAAGCGCTCAATGAGCGGTCGCAATCGTATATAAAAGGGCATGGATCAATTATATTCATATTTTTTAAAGAAAAGATCTTGTGTGAATAAACACAAGTAGCAGAGTACTAGATATCAGTAAAGTACTGTTATCATTTGTTTTTTATTGTGATTGTTATTATTACACATACTCATAAAAATATATTTATAAATAATCTTCATTAAAAAAAAAAATTATCTCATTACATATACGGTTAACAGTGGTCTCGATGGAGATCGCAGAGTCCGTCCAGTTATATGTAACGATAAATATTGTTAACAACATGAAGTTGGACTTGTAGTCAAATCAAACTTGCAGGTATAAAAATGTCATGTAAACCGTGCTTACCGTATATCATATAACAAATATCGTTCGTATTTAATGATGCGAAAGCGCCACTGTACCCCCTTTCTCCACCACCCAAAACAACCAGACTCAATGCCTGTCAGCAGTGCTTGGTAATAACTGTTTCACATAAATGTGGGACTGCAGGAATACAAATAAAAAGCATAAAGATGCATGTACATGCATCTATATGTCATTATTAATACATGTATACATGTACCCTTCAACTGCTTCATATGTAACCGAAACCAAATCAAGAGTCAAGGCTGCTGGCTATATTAAGTCAGGAAATGTTTTTATTTATTTTTGCATAAAGCCTATAAAGACATATTTGCAAATTGATAAAAAAAGGCAATAAAATTCGACAAGAAATATCTTTAAACAAGAGGGCCAAGATGGCCATCTGTCGCTCACCTGAGTAAGATTGCTGTGTTAGGCATGATGACAAAATATGTGGCATCTAAACTGTTTTTCTAACATTTGACTAAGTGACCTAGATTTTGATCCTACCTGAATTTGCACTCAACTGGGAATTCATGCAGTCATCATTCTGATCAAGTGTAATGAAGATTGGTACAAAAATGTAGCCCCCTTGAGTGTTCACAAGATTTTTCTAAAACTTGCCCTGGCGACCTACTTTTTGAACCCATGTGACCCATTTTTGAACTCATCCAAGGTATCATATAGACAAACATCCTGACCAAGTTTCATGAAGATTGGGCCAAAACTGTGGCCTCTGGAGTGTTCACAAGCAATTTTTGATGATTGACGATGAACGACGCACATTGCACAATGGACAAAAAGCAGTCACAAAAGCTCACCCTGAGCTGTGCTCAGGTGAGCTAAAAAGATATTCAGCATAGCTAAATAATTATCAATTGTAACATGTAAAAAAGTTTAAAACTATTATAATACCAAGATTATGGGAGGTTTTGTGAAGACTTTATAACAAAATAAAAAGGCTTCCAATATGAAAGTAGGTCAAATAGCAGTATCAATATGAATCTTTTTCTCTTTCTCTGCATAACTCTTGCAAAAATCACTGTACCAGAAAATCCCTGCTTTATGCACTTTTACCAGTTTTGAAACTTGAGTTGTGTTTAGAAAGGCATGACTATTGCAAATATTGATAAACATCAAAATCCCTGCTTTGTGCCTATCTACCCAGTATAGTAATGACATTGCCAAAGTTTTGAAAAGATTAATTTAGAAATGTAGGAGGAGTTGCATTCAAAAGGCTGCAATACCAATCAGCTACAGAGACTAAGTTTCAAGGGAAACAAATCTTGTAAACTTCAATGAACCGTAAAATCACCACTTCATGCACATCTACCCATTATAGTAATGACATTGACCAAGTTTTGAAAAGATTCATTCAGAAATGTAGGAGGAGTTGCGTTCACAAGGCTGCAATATCATTCAGCTACATAGTCTAAGTTTCAAGGGAAGCAAATCTTGTAAAAATCAATGAACCGGAAAATCGCCACTTCATGCACAAATACCCATCATAGTAATGACATTGACCAAGTTTTGAAAAGATTCATTCAGAAATGTAGGAGTTGCGTTCAGAAGGCTGCAATATCAATCAGCTACAGAGACTAAGTTTCAAGGGACACAAAACTTGTAACAAGAGGCCCAAGGGCCATAAACGCTAACCAGTGTAAATCAGCATATTCAAGATGATTTTTTCTATAAGGAAATCAAATGACAAACCAGAGATCAACTTCATTTTAGCAATCATGGCAGACATTCATAAAATCAATCCTGACCATTAATTTCATGGAAGGAAAATTCTGAAATTTATTAAGTGAAGATAATATAATATATTGTATTATAAGTTGCAGTTACACGATGTGAATGGTGTTCGAAAAATAAACAAGTAACTGGTGTTGTATGCAACACATAAAGTCCCCTACCGGCTCCACCTTGACTCAATATGGTAATCAATCCCATTTTTTGCCATATTTTCATTATTTCCGTTACCATAGCAACCACAATTTTAGTCGAAGAACAAAAATAAAATGACATGCATAATCTACACATTGCCATCTAGTCATATACCAAGTTTCATCAAGTTTGCTTGCTTAGTTGTCGCGGGATCCCATTTTTTGCCATATTTTCACTATTTCCATTACCATAGCAACCACAATTTTAGTCGAAGAACAAAAATAAAATGACGTGCATAATCTACACATTGCCATCTAGTCATATACCAAGTTTCATCAAGTTAGCTTGCTTAGTTATCGCGGTATCCCATTTTTGCCTTATTTTCACTATTTCCGTTACCATAGCAACCACAATTTTAGTCGAAGAACAAAAATAAAATGATGTGCATAATCTACACATTGCCATCTAGTCATATACCAAGTTTCATCAAGTTAGCTTGCTTAGTTATTAAGTTATCGCGGGATCCAGATTTGAGCGGACAGACAGACGGACGGACGGACAGACGGACGGACAGACGGAGGGCAAACCTATAGTCCCCTCCGGTGTGAACACCGGTAGGGGACTAACTAGCAGAATTTATCATGATAGTTTGAAAGACACAGGGCTTTTTGTATGGGAAGAAAATGAAAGCAGTTCGTTAAAATGGTTGATTTAACTTTTACATAACATGATTAAACTTTTAAATAACAATCTGTAACAAAATATTTCGAAAATTCTTTAATATCGTTTCAGATTCCTTTTATTTACAAGTTGTCAATCCGCGAAAACTGATACATTTAGAAATGCAAAGCTTTTTTTGTTATTAATTTTATTTACATGGTCAGAGAAAGTTGTGAATCTATTTTGCAAAATACTAAAAGTACTCTCCAAATTACCTACAGTGTGTCTTTTTAGCTTTTATCCACAAAACAATGCATCTCTACATTAAAATATTTTCGTAACAAAATCGGCAATTTGCGTACGTGACATCGCCATGAATCTGGCAGAATTTTATGCAAAATAGAAAAAGTGGGAAAATATGAAAAAAAAGTTAAACAGATAAGCTCATTTCAAGTTTTTTCCTCTCTCTTTTTACTTCTCTTTAGATTACCAGGCGGATTACCAGTTACATGAGAAAAAAACAAACAAGAGGCCCATGATGGCCCTAAATCGCTCACCTGAGATGAATAGATGAATAGGTTAACTTAAGGAACATTTGTACCAATTTATTTTAAAATCTGGCCAGTAGTTTTGAAGAAGATGATTTTTAAAGTTTTCATATTTTTTTTCTTTTTGTTGCCATGGCAACCAGAGTTCTATATTGATCAAGTTTATTTTAGGAACTTTTGTGAAGGTTGACCCAAGGATCATTCCTGCCATGTTTAATCAAATTCTGTCCAGTGGTTTCAGAGGAAATGTTGATTAAAGTTTTCACTATATACATATAAGGCAAATAAGCCCCGCCCCTGGCGGCCATGTTTTTTACGGATCGGAAAAAATTTAGCAACTTTGGTAGAGGTTGACCCAAGGAACATCTGTACCAATTTATTTTAAAATCTGGCCAGTAGTTTTGAAGAAAATGATTTTTAAAGTTTTCATATTTTTTTTTCTTTTTATTGCCATGGCAACCAGAGTTCTACATGGATCAAGTTTATTTTAACAACTTTTGTGAAGGTTGACCCAAGGATCATTCCTGCCATGTTTAATCAAATTCTGTCCAGTGGTTTCAGAGGAAATGTTGATTAAAGTTTTCACTATATACATATAAGGCAAATAAGCCCCGCCCCTGGCGGCCATGTTTTTTACGGATCGGAAAAAATTTAGCAACTTTGGTAGAGGTTGACCCAAGGAACATCTGTACCAATTTATTTTAAAATCTGGCCAGTAGTTTTGAAGAAGATGATTTTTAAAGTTTTCATTTTTTTTTTTCTTCTTTTTGTTGCCATGGCAACCAGAGTTCTACATGGATCAAGTTTATTTTGACAACTTTTGTGAAGGTTGACCCAAGGATCATCCCTGCCAAGTTTAATCAAATTCTGTCCAGCGGTTTCAGAGGAGATGTCATTTAAAGCAAATTGTTGACGACGCACGATGCATGACGACGGACGACGGGTGATCACAAAAGCTCACCTTGAGCACGTTGTGCTCAGGTGAGCTAAAAAGACCTCTATGCCGATGTGCTGTCCAATTTTCATGCTTCTAACGCATCAGGGGGCTTTGTAACATTAAAATATATTTTTAGGACCTAAGTTCGAATCTCGGTTTTGCCATAAAATCTTAATATTTTCAAAATTTGGAAATTTAAATGCCAAGGTGCAAATCTACCTTCGAAAATACATCTTGTGTGAAAATATCAAGAAAATCGGACCAGAATTGAATGCTCTAGAGCGCGAACAAACTTTTGAAACTGACGTCAAATCTGACGTCATTGAAAATTGAAAACACTTGATTTTAAAAATTTATACTTTTTTGTCAAAGCAATTTAATTTTCATGTTGCTTAGCCACTGGCAACATATATAAATTAACTCTTGAATTAGATTGGAAGAAGAAGAATAATAAGAATAATAATAACTAGATTTCATCTGTTGATACGAATGATAGGACTTTCTGCTACATTTGTCAAACACTAAAAGCGAAGAAAGTAAAAGGATATCAAATTTCTACTTTTAACAAGTTTTTGTAGGGCCACAACTCCATAAACTTTGAAAAATAAACCGATTAACTTGGAGGGTATGGCAAAAGTAACTGAAAATCATTTTATTTTTTTTAAATTTCATTTAACTTGTCCTTTTCTTATAATCTATGTAACAAAACAAATTTATTGTAAATGCTTACAATTCGACCTCAGGGCCATGATTTGAACAAACTTGGTAGTGATCTACTAGACAATGCTGCACACCAAATATCTAAACACCAGGCCTTGTGGTTTCAGAGAAGAAAATTTTTCAAGTTTTTCCTATATTAGCCTATGTTAAATCAAGTGACCCCTGGGGCGGGGCAAATTTTGACCCCAGGGTCATGATTTGAACAATCTTGGTAGAGAGTCATAATATCATGCTACATACCAAAAATCAAAAGGCTAGGCCTTGTGGTTTTGGTGGAGAAGATTTTTTCAAGTTTTTCCTATATTAGCCTATGTTAAATCAAGTGACCCCTGGGGCGGGGCCACTTTTGATCCCAGGGTCATAATTTGAACAATCTTGGTAAAGAGTCATAAGATCATGCTACATACCAACAAGAGTGCCAGTGATGCCACAATATACGCCGCCACAAAATATAAAGACCAAGAGGGGTCTTTTAATTATTGCTTTTAACATTTCTGTAAGCATAACCTCATAATGAAGTCTGTAAGACCAATTAATTTAGCTGAACAGAGATAGAACCCTAAAAATGCTTCCAATATGACAGTAGGTCAAATAGCAGTATCAATTTGAATCCTTTTTGCTTTCTCCCCATAACTCTTGCAAAAATCACTGTACCAGAAAATCCTTGCCTTATGCACTTTTACCTGTTTAGAAACTTGAGTTGTGTTTTAAAGAGACCATGTTTAGAAAGGCATAACTATTGCAAATATTGATGAATATCAAAGCCCCTGCTTTGTGCATATCTACCCAGTATAGTAGTGACATTGCCCAAGTTTTGAAAAGATTAGGTCAGAAACATACAAGAAATTGCATTCCCAAAGCTGAAATATCAATCAGCTAAAAAGACTAAGTTTCAGGGGACACAAATCTTGCAAAAATTAATGTACCGGAAAATCACCACTTCATGCACATCTACCCATTATAGTAATGATATTGACCAAGTTTTGAAAAGATTCATTCAGAAATGTAGGAGGAGTTGCGTTCACAAGGCTGCAATATCAATCAGCTACAGAGACTAAGTTTCAAGGTACACAAATCTTGTAAAAATCAATGAACCATAAAATCGCCACTTCATGCACATTTACCAATTAAAGTAATGACATTGACCAAGTTATAAAAAGATTCATTCAGAATTGTAGGAGGAGTTGCGTTCACAAGGCTGCAATATCATTCAGCTACAGAGACTAAGTTTCAAGGGACACAAACCTTGTAAAAATCAATGAACCGGAAAATCACCACTTCATGCACATCTACCCATTATAGTAATGACATTGACCAAGTTTTGAAAAGATTCATTCAGAAATGTAGGAGGAGTTGCGTTCACAAGGCTGCAATATCATTCAGCTACAGAGACTAAGTTTCAAGGGACACAAACTGTAAAAATCAATGAACCAAAATCACCACTTCATGCACATCTACCCATTATAGTAATGAATTGACCAAGTTTTGAAAAGATGCATTCAGAAATGTAGGAGGAGTTGCATTCACAAGGCTGCAATATCATTCAACTACAGAGACTAAGTTTCAAAGGGACACAAATCATGTAAAAATCAATGAACCAGAAAATCGCCACTTCATGCACATCTACCCATTATAGTAATGACACTGACCAAGTTTTGAAAAGATTCATTCAGAAATGTAGGAGGAGTTGCGTTCACAAGGCTGCAATATCATTCAGCTACAGAGACTAAGTTTCAAAGGGACACAAATCTTGTAAAAATCAATGAACCGGAAAATCGCCACTTCATGCACATCTACCAATTATAGTAATGACATTGACCAAGTTTTGAAAAGATTCATTCAGAAACTTAGGAGGAGTTGCGTTCACAAGATATGGACGTACGGACGTACGAACGTACGGACGTATGTTCGTACAGACGGACGGACAGACGGAGAAGATGACGCCAATATACGACCGCCTCCGGCGGCGTATAAAAATCAAAAGGCTAGGCCATGTGGTTTCGGAGAAGAAGATTTTTTCAAGTTTTCCTATATTAGCCTATGTTAAATCAAGTGACCCCTGGGACGGGGTCAATTTTGACCCCAGGGTCATAATTTGAACAATCTTGGTAGAGAGTCATAAGATAATGCTACATACCAAAAATCAAAAGGCTAGGCCTTGTGGTTTTGGAGAAGAAGATTTTTAAAATTTTCATTTTTAAAATCTATTTTAAGCCTCTGTGACCTAGATTTTTGACCAATCAAAATAATCTTAACAACTTTGGTAAAGGGCCCCATAATAAACATTCATGTGAAGTTTTATCAAAATCCAGTGAGTAGTTTGGAAGGAGATGTTGTTTAAAGAAATTGTTGACGACGGACGCACGCAAGCACGACGGACAAAAGGCAATCACAAAAGCACACCATGAGCACGTTGTGCTCAGGTGAGCTAAAAATCTAAGCTCTAGGCCTTCTGGATTTATAGAAGAATATTTTTAATGATTTTCCTATTTAAATCTATGTAAAGCAAGTGACCCCTGGTGCGGGGGCATTTATCACCATAGGGCTATGATTTGAACAATCTTGGTAATGAACCATTAGATGATGCTACATACCAAATATCTAAGCTCTGGGCCTTATGGATTCACAGAAGAAGATTTTTTAAGATTTTCCTATATAACTCTATGTAAAACAAGTGACCCCTGGTGCGGGGGCATTTATCACCATAGGGCTATGATTTGGACAATCTTGGTAATGAACTATTAGATGATGCTACATACCAAATATCTAAGCTCTGGGCCTTATGGATTCACAGAAGAAGATTTTTTCGGCGTAGCTGTATAATTTCAATTTCAACTCGCATCCTTAACCAATCAAATGTACACTAACAGCGGTAAATAATTCTAAGCTGAATAAAGGACTCCTGTTATTGATTAATGCATCGTTATGGACTATAAAATTACTGTAAATAAGGGGTGCAGCTTGTATATATCATTCAGCTTGGTGTTATTACTTTTCTTTTTGATGTAAACATGAAAGTGATTTCAGTAAGTTAAATACAATCCTTTTCCATCAATTGAGGAATGCTACTTTGTGAAAATGATTTAAAACAACAAAAAAGAATCCACCGTGTTATGACATGAAACCCCTTAATTACTATGTACATTGTATATTGAATTCTTCCAGCCTGCCGAGATGCTCTCGTTGAAAATTAATTCGCCAAAACCAAAACAACTAATAACGCTTTTATATCATAATTGTCATATGCAATAATGATATGAACAAATATCAAACAAGCCTATTTAAAGATATAATTTTTTGTATTACCGTCTATAAATAAGTATTTTTCATAGAAAAAATACTGAACTATTTCTAGAGCGTACTAAATTTGTTGTGCGTCGGTCTTTCGCGCTCTTTTCCTCGGAATGTTCTAGAAGACTGGAAATCTCGTTTTTCTTTCATCCTACGCCGAATATCTTTTTCAAAGATATTTCTTGTTTAAGATTTTCCTATATAACTCTATGTAAAACAAGTGACCCCTGGTGCGGGGTCATTTATCATCATAGGGCTATGATTTGTACAATCTTGGTAATGGCCCATAAGATGATGCTACACACCAAATATCTAAGCTCTAGGCCTTGCAGTTTTGCAGAAGAAGATTTTCAAAGTTTGCGTTTTTAAAATCTATTGTGACCTACTTTTTCAACCAATCTGAATAATTTGTACAACTTTGATAGAGGGCATCATAAGGATGATTCCTGTGAAGTTTGGTCAAAATCTCTTCAGTGGTTCAGGTGGAGATGTTGTTTAAAGTTGTGCTCAGGTGAGCTAAAAATGGACACCGGTTAGAGCGTAACTTACACATTCTGTGAAATTTTCATTAAAATCCGTCCAGAAAAAAATGTCTGTAGACCGCGTACAAACTTATATTGACAACGTCAAGTTTGATGTCATATGATGTCAAAGACATAAGAAAATAAATAAAATGAAATCTTCATTACCTTAAATATATGCAGAAAATTTGTCATGCCCCTGGGACCTTAGCAATATATAGAAGGAAGTCATAGAGACTGAAATTCAGTCCAAATATCAGCATTCTAAGTCATCTGGAAGCGATTTTATACATATTTGAAATTTGATGTCAATGGTTCGAATCTTGGATTCGCCATAGAACCACTGCCTTTTTGAATTTGGAAAACGGACACCGGGATACACAACTAGAGCATAAAATATGCCTTCTGTGAAATTTTGATGTAAATCGGTCTAGAAATAATGGCTGTATACTGCGTGAAACCTTTTGGACCTGACGTCAAATCTGACGTTATATGACATCACATTAATATGAAATACCTTGCATTTAAACACACACGGATCATTGTATATGCCATTAAACTTTTATGGTCCTGAGAACTTTACAACATATTTAAATTAACGCTTTTTGACCTTATGACGTCATATGACGTCAAATGACGTTAATTATCACAGAATTTATAGGACACTTAAAGACTTATAATCTGTCCAGATATAAGCTTTTATTTTAACATTTTATACGCATTTGAAATTTGACGTCAGAAGTTCAAATCTTGGATTCGCCATAAAATCTTTGTCTTCTTGAATTTTGAAAAACGGACACCGGGATGCACAACTAGAGCCTAACATACACATTCTGTGAAATTTTGATGAAAATCGATCCAGAAATAATTGCTGTAGGCCGCGTACAATCATTTAAAGACGACGTCAAGACACGCCATAGGCAAATGAAAATCATTGAAATGCAAAATGTTCTATCAGAAGCATATGCTATTGGATTTTCAAGGTTCTCGGACGTTTTCAACATATGGAATTTAACACGTAAAAATTAGAAATTTCTTTTCACCTCATGACGTCATAAGACATCATATGAAGTTCATTCTCTCAGTATATAAAGAAATCTTATAGACTTATATCCTATTCAAATATTAGCTTTCTAACTCATCTAGAAGCGATTTTATACGCATTTGAAATTTGACGTCAATGGTTCGATGGTCAATGGTTCGAATTTTTGACTCGCCCTAGAACCATTGTCTTTTTGAATTTTGAAAAACGGACACCGGAAGGCACAACTAGAGCCTAACATACACATTCTGTGAAATTTCGATGAAAATCGGCCCAGAAATAATGGCTGTAGACCACGTACAAACTTTTTCACCTGACGTCAAATCTGACGTTATATGACGTAATATGAATATGAAATTCATTGCATTCGAAAGCTCATGGTTTGAAATATATGCCATAAAATTTTCATTGTTCTGGGCCATTGGCAACACATCGAAATTAACACAAATACATGAGGAAGAAAAAAAGAATAAGAAGAATAAGAATAATAAACAATCATTTGAACAATCTTGGTAGAGAGTCATAAGATCATGATACATACCAACAAGAGGGCCATGATGGCCCTTAATCGCTCACCTGAGAAATATTGCTTTCAATGGTTTATAATATGAACATACTTAAAGTGGGACCAATTTTGACACAGGGCCATGATTAAAAACAAACTAATTTGGTAATGATCCACTAGACAATGCTGCATGCACAATGCCATATGGTTTCTACAAGGTTTTCCCTTTAAGCTTACTGATCTAGCTTTGAAATTAATGGAACGTGATCTAGACACCTTAACTCTTGACCTTGTGGTTTCTGAGAAGAAGATTTTCCTTTCTTCCTCTATATAAGCCTATGTAAAATCAAGTGACACCTGGGGCGGACCCAATTTGGACCCAAGGGCCATGATTTGAACAACTTTGGTAGAGATCCACTAGACAATGGTACAAGCCTTATATCTAAGCTCTAGGCCATGTGGTGTCTGATAAGAAGATTTTTCTAGTTTTTCCCTATATAAGCCTTTGTAAAATAAAATGACCCCTGGAGCGAGGGCAATTTTGACCCAGAAGTCATTATTTTAACAACTTTTGTAGTAGTTCACAAGACAATCTACATACCAAATATCCAGCTCTAAGCCTTGCAGTATTTCAGGAGATGATTTTTTCTATTTTTCCTATGTAAAATCAAGTGACCTCTAGGGCAGGGCCAATTTTAACCCAAGGGCCATGTGGTTTCTGAGAAGAAGATTTTTTCAAGTTTTTCCTATATTAGCCTATGTTAAATCAAGTGACCCCTGGGTAGGGGCCAAATTTGACCCCAGGGCCATGATTTGAACAAACTTGGTTGGATCTACCAAATCTAACCCAGGCCTTGGTTTCGGAGAAGAAGATTTTTCAAGTTTTTCCTATATTAGCCTATGTTAAATCAAGTGACCCCTGGGGCGGGGCCAATTTTGACCCCAGGGTCATGATTTGAACAAACTTGGTAGAGATCCACCAGACAATGCTACACACCAAATATCTTAACTCTATGCCTTGTGGTTTCTGAGAAGAAGATTTTTCAAGTTTTTTTCCTATATTAGCCTTTGTTAAATCCAGTGACCCCTGGGGCGGGGCCAATTTTGACCCCAGGGTCATAATTTTTACAATCTTGGTAGAGAGTCATAAGATCATGCTACATACCAAAAATCAAAAGGCTAGGCCTTGTGGTTTCGGAGACGAAGATTTTTTCAAGTTTTTTTCTATATTAGCCTATGTTAAATCAAGTGACCCCTGGGGTGGGGCCAATTTTGACCCCAGGGCCATAATTTGAATAATCTTGGTAGAGAGTCTTAAGATTATGCTACATACCAAAAATCAAAAGGATAGGCCTTGTGGTTTCGGAGAAGAAGATTTTTTCAAGTTTTTCCTATATTAGCCTATGTTAAATCAAGTGACCCCTGGGGCGGGGCCAATTTTGACCCCAGGGTCATAATTTGAACAATTTTGGTAGAGAGTCATAAGATCATGCTCCATACCAAAAATCAAAAGGCTAGGCCTTGTGGTTTTGGAGAAGAAGATTTTTTCAAGTTTTTTTCTATATTAGCCTATGTTAAATCAAGTGACCCCTGGGGTGGGGCCAATTTTGACCCCAGGGCCATAATTTGAATAATCTTGGTAGAGAGTCTTAAGATTATGCTACATACCAAAAATCAAAAGGATAGGCCTTGTGGTTTCAGAGAAGAAGATTTTTTCAAGTTTTTCCTATATTAGCCTATGTTAAATCAAGTGACCCCTGGGGTGGGGCTAATTTTGACCCCAGGGCCATAATTTGAACAATCTTGGTAGAGATTCATAAGATTATGCTACATACCAAAAATCAAAAGGATAGGCCTTGTGGTTTCGGAGAAAAAGATTTTTAAAATTTTCATTTTTAAAATCTATTTTTAGCTCCTGTGACCTAGATTTTTGACCAATCAAAATAATTTTAACAACTTCGGTAAAGGGCCCCATAATGAACATTCCTTTGAAGTTTTATCAAAATCCAGTGAGTAGTTTAGAAGGAGATGTTTTTTAAAGAAATTGTTGACGACGGACGCACGCAAGGACGACGGACAAAAGGCGATCACAAAAGCTCACCATGAGCAGGTTGTGCTCAGGTGAGCTAATAATTAGCCAATCCCCTAGGGGCCTATTACTTTAAGGGATCAACTTTGTTTTAGCAATTATGGCAGAGCATTATCAGATGACCATTTGTGCCAAAGGAAATTATATTCTGACTTTCAGTTTCAGATAAGATTTTTAAAGTTTTTAAAGTAAAATTCTGTTGGTTGCCATGTCAACCAGAGTTCTGAATGGATCAAGTTTATTTTAGGAACTTTTTTGTGGAGGTTCACCCATGGATGATCCATGAGAAGTTTCATCAATTTCTACCCAACAGTTTCAGATGTCTTTTGAAGCAAAATGTTGACGACAGACAACATACAACGACGGTCGTAGGGTGATCCCAATAGCTCACCTTGATCATGTTTTGCTCTGCTAAGCTAAAAATAAAGCAAGCATGACATGCCTATAATATGAGCAAGTAGGCTAAAAAGTAGCTATTTATAATGTGAAGTTAAATGAGAATCTGACCAATTGTAGTTGGGAAATAGTGTAGACAACATGGCTTTATTAACTAAAACAAGGGGCTGAAACTCATACAAAATCAAGACCATTAGTAGCTGAGAAATAGCATGGGCAAAAATATGTTGAAGAAATATAACAAAAGGTCATAACTAACTTAAAATCAAGCTTTTCCTGATGTACCTAACATATGCCCAGTTAGGTATCTATTAAGGCTGTCAAGTTAAATCAAAACCTGACCAAAGGAAGCCCAGAAAAAGCATGGACAAAATATATTTAAGAAATATAGCAAAGGGCCATAACTCACTTAAAAGCAGGCCGATTATGACTTGCCAACGATATACTCAACTAGAGCTATCACTAAAGGTGATGAATACCCCCCACACAGCCTTTGTTTACAATCAAGTGCCCAGCTATAGGAGGGCCATAACTCAAAAGAAAATCAGTCAACCGTAACCACTTCATAATATGCACATCTGTGTTTGATATTGAAGCTTCCTATGACGTTTGTTTGAAATCTATCCAGTAGTTATTGAGAAATAGCGTGGACAAAGAAAACTCCAGAAAATAAGCAAAGGGCCATAACTCAAAAGAAAATAAGTCAACCGTAACCATTTCATAAAATGCACATCTGTGCTTGATATTGAAGCTTCCTATGAAGTTTGTTTGAAATCTATCCAGCAGTTATTGAGAAATAGCGTGGACAAAAAAAAATCCAGAAAATCAGCAAAGGGCCAGAAAATCAGTCAACCCTAACCACTACCACTTCATAATATGCACATCTGTGCTTGATATTGAAGATTCCTATGACGTTTGTTTGAAATCTATCCAGTAGTTATTGAGAAATAGCGTGGACAAAGAAAACTCCAGAAAATCAGCAAAGGGCCATAACTCAAAAGAAAATCAGTCAACCGTAACCATTTCATAATATGCACATCTGTACTTGATATTGAAGCTTCCTATGAAGTTTTATTGAAATCTATCCAGTAGTTATGGAGAAATAGCGTGGACAAAGAAAACTCCAGAAAATCAGCAAAGGGCCATAACTCAAAAGAAATTCAATCAACCATAACTATTTCATAATATGCACATCTATGCTCACCAGTGAAGCTTCCTATGAAGTTTGATTGAAATCCATCCAGTAGTTATTGAGAAATAGCGTGGACAAAAAAACTACAGACGGACGGACCGACCGACGCACCGACCGACCGACATGGTGACTCCTATATACCCCCCCAAACTATGTTTGTGGGGGGTATAACTAGGCTTGGTTCTTAACAATCTTATAAAGTTTTATCAATATTCGACCAAAGGTAGCTGAGAAATAGGGCAGACAAATTTTGTCTACAGACAGACGATCAGCCAACGGACATGACTGATGTAGCCCCCAAAGACTTTGTTTCCGGGGGTATAATTATAAGCTATTGTTAACTTTGTCAAGCACAAAATGGTAACAGGAAACAAATATGAATATATTAAAAGAAAAATTGAGTGATCAAAGTATGTTTACTCATACCTGTACAACAAAAGTGCCAATTGGCTGGTTCTCCAATACCTCTGGTTCATAGTTACAGCCCAGAAACTGTGGCTGGTTGTTGTTGGTATCCTTTATCTCAACCACTATAGAAGTTTCACTGGACAGTGTGGTGGCACCTACGCAACAGGAACCATCATCATATGCTGTGATGTTCAATGTGTAGAAGGGAATTGATTCTGGCAAACTGGTTGTCAAGGTGATTAGACCAGAATCTGGATCGATCCAGAATGGGCTACTGTCCTGCATCATGGCTGCAAGAATATTTTTTTTAAAAGGAAATTGAGATCAATGATAAACAAGAGCTCCGCATTTCAGATGAAGGATGATGCTAATCTGATTTTTTTTGTCATAATAATTTTATCCCATCCATCTTTGTGTAAAGAACTTTATACCTCAGATGTTTACTTGTCAAATTTGACATTTAATTTGTTCTCTATAATCATACATAATGGACAAGCAAAATATAACATTTCCTTCAGTTACTTTGTTTCAAAAAGAAAATCCTGCTTGTGGTTAGAACAAACTGAATCCTATATTTGAAATAGCTGAAAAATAACAAAAGGCAATAACTCAAAAATTATGAAAGGTAGAGTTAGCATTCTTGTGCACTGCACTCCTCCTCAAATAAATCTATCCACTTATGAAGTTCTAAGTTGATACCTCAAATACTTTTTGATTTATGCTCCAGAAAAAAATTAAGTCTGAAATATAACAAAGGACAATAACCAAAAAAATATGAAAGGTAGAGTAATCATTCTTGTGCACTGCACTTTTCCTCTATAAAATCCATCAACCTATGAAGTATCAGACAGATATCTTTAATACTTTTTTTACTTATGCTCTGGACAAAAATTAAGCCAGAAAAATAACAAAGGGCAATTACTCAAAAATTATAAAAGGTAGAGTTATCATTTTTGTGCACTGCACTCCTCCTCAATAAGATCTATCCACCTATGAAATTCCAAATTGATACCTCAAATACTTTTCAAGTTATGCTCCGGACAAAAATTAAGTCTGAAAAAATAACAAAGGGCAATTACTCAAAAATTATGAAAGGTAGAGTTATCATTTTTGTGCACTGCACTTCTCCTCAATAAGATCTATCCACCTATGAAGTACAAAATTGATACCTCAAATGCTTTTCAAGTTATGCTCCAGACAAAATTAAGTCTGAAGAATAACAAAGGACAATAACCAAAAAAATATGAAAGGTAGAGTAATCATTCTTGTGCACTGCACTTTTCCTCTATAAGATCCATCAACCTATGAAGTATCAGACAGATATCTTTAATACTTTTTTTCGGCGTAGCTGTATAATTTCGATTTCAACTCGCATCTTAAACCAATCAAATGTACGCTAACAGCGGTAAATAATTCTAAGCTGAATAAAAGGACTCCTGTTATTGGTTAACGCATCGTTATGGACTATAAAATTACTGTAAATAAGGGGTGCAGCTTGTATATATCATTCAGCTTGGTGTTATTACTTTTCTTTTTGATGTAAACATGAAAGTGATTTCAGTAAGTTAAATACAATCCTTTTCCATCAATTGAGGAATGCTACTTTGTGAAAATGATTTAAAACAACAAAAAAGAATCCACCGTGTTATGACATGAAACCCCTTAATTACTATGTACATTGTATATTGAATTCTTCCAGCCTGCCGAGATGCTCTCGTTGAAAATTAATTCGCCAAAACCAAAACAACTAATAACGCTTTTATATCATAATTGTCATATGCAATAATGATATGAACAAATATCAAACAAGCCTATTTACAGATATATTTTTTCGGCGTAGCTGTATAAAATCGATTTCAATGTTTATTTTTAGACCAAAATCCCCCCTGCAAATCTGCAGAAGTGGACTCGCCCACTTTAACCTGCTGATCATGCAGTATGCGGAGGAGGTGGAAGTTAACCCATATATTATAATTAACACATACTTTCCTATCAATTAGGGGGTTTAACTTTATCAATACGGATCTAACCAACAAACATTATGAATCTTACATATACAATAACATACCTTTGACCCCTTTTTGTAATAAGTAAACTTAACCATGTCAGTGTGTACAGAATGTATATAAATAGACTGCATGATCACTATTTTGAGAATACATCTGGGTTCCCGGAAATACAGTCTATTATTAGATTGTAGGAGTTCAGTTTGTTTTCCATTTTACGCCGAATATCTTTTTTTAAAGATATTTCTTGTTACTTATGCTCTGGACAAAAATTAAGCCAGAAAAATAACAAAGGGCAATTACTCAAAAATTATGAAAGGTAGAGTTATCATTTTTGTGCACTGCACTTCTCCTCAATAAGATCTATCCACCTATGAAATTCCAAATTGATACCTCAAATACTTTTCAAGTTATGCTCCAGACAAAAATTAAGTCTGAAAAGATAACAAAGGGCAATTACTCAAAAATTATGAAAGGTAGAGTTATCATTTTTGTGCACTGCACTTCTCCTCAATAAGATCTATCCACCTATGAATTACAAAATTGATACCTCAAATGCTTTTCAAGTTATGCTCCTGACAAAAATTAAGTCTGAAAAATAACAAAGGGCAATTACTCAAAAATAATGAAAGGTAGTTATCATTTTTGTGCACTGCACTTCTCCTCAATAAGATCTATCCACTTATGAAGTTCCATATTGATACCTCAAATATTTTTCAAGTTATGCTCCGGACAAAATTAAGTCTGAAGAATAACAAAGGACAATTACTATAAAATTATGAAAGGTAGAGTTATCATTCTTGTGCACTGCACTTCTCCTCAATTAGATCTATCCACCTATAAAGTATCAAGTTGATACCTCATATACTTTTAAAGTTATGCTCCGGACAAAAATGTGGGACGGAAGGAAGGACAGACGGACGGACAGACGGAGACTATTACCATATCCCCCGCCGCATTTGGCCCTTAATCACTCACCTGAGTATAGGGTTACCGAAGAAACATTTGCACTAAAATATATTGAAATCTGACCAGCAGTTTTAGAGAAGATGATTTTTAAAATTTTCATAATTCACTTCTTTCTATTGCCAATGCAACCAGAGTTCTTCATGAATCAGGTTTATTTTAGCAACTTTTGTGAAGGTTCACCTAAGGATCATCCCTGCCAAGTTTAATCAAATACTGTCAAGCGGTTTCAGCGGAGATGTTGTTTAAAGGTCTCACTATACACATTTAAGGAAAACTAGAACTATCACTGAAGGTGATTCATATCCCCACCCCCATCTTTGACACAGGATGTATTCACATGACACATAAAACGAATGTTCACACATAGGATTTGGGCTTATAAGCATACCAAAAAAAAATATTATCACTAAAGGTGATCAATACCCACATCGGAAGTCTGTCATGTGTAGGAATACAGTTTCAAAAGTTTGCGTGAGTGAAAGACTACATGTATGTAAGGTTTAAAGTTAGTGTGAGCAATGGTTCAAAAGTTTTGGACAATGCTAAAAAGTTTTGACAGATAGACAGAGAGACACACATACAGACACACAGAAGAAAACAATTTGCCCCCAAGATCTGTAGCTGAGGAGAATAAAAATGCAGTCTAATTATGGTTCACATCCATATTTATTGTTTGCAAAAACCTGTCTTTAAGAATTTACATTGTGGTTTTCTTATGCACTGCACTTCCTCTCATCAAGATCAATCTACATATGAAGTTTCAACCTAGCTACTTTAGTATTGGAGTTATGCTCTGGACAAAATCAAAAGATTAAAAATGACAAAGGGCAATAACTCCTTTCAAAATACATGCAGAGTTATGGTTCTTGTGCACTGCACTTCCTCTCATCAAGATCAATCTACATATGAAGTTTCATCAACCTAGCTACTTTAGTATTGGAGTTATGGTCCGGACAAAATCAAAAGATTAAAAATGACAAAGGGCAATAACTCCTTTCAAAATACATGCAGAGTTATGGTTCTTAGGACTGCACTTCCTCTCATGAAGGTCTATCTACATATGAGGTCTATCTACATATGAAGTTTGATCAACATAAGTACAGTAGTTTTGGAGAAATGCTCCGGACAAAATCAAAAGACAAAAATTAACAAAGGGGAATAACTCCTTTAAAAAACATGTAGAGTTATGGTTCTTATGCACTGCACTTCCTCTCATCAAGATCAATCTACATATGAAGTTTCATCAACCTAGCTACTTTAGTATTGGAGTTATGCTCCAGAGAAAATCAAAAGATTAAAAATGACAAAGGGCAATAACTCCTTTCAAAATACATGCAGAGTTATGGTTCTTGTGCACTGCACTTCCTCTCATCAAGAAATTTAATTGGAAAAAAAATTAAAAATAACTCCTTTCAAAATACATGCAGAGTTATGGTTCTTAGGCACTGCACTTCCTCTCATCAAGGTCTATCTACCTATGAAGTTTCATCAACATAGGTACAGTAGTTTTGGAGAAATGCTCCGGACAAATATTTGTAGACCAACCGCCGGACCGACCGACGGACCGACCGACAGGGTGACTCCTATATACCCCCCCAAATTTCATTTGTGTGGATATAATTAACCCTGCCCCTGGTGGCCATGTTTTTTTATAGATCAGAATAATTTTAGCAATTTTGGTAGATGGTTACCCAAGGAACATCTGTACCAAAACATTTTGAAATCTGGCCAGTAGTTTTGTAGGTGATGATTTTTTAAGTTTTCATAATTTTTTCTTTCCATTGCCATGGCAACCACAGTTCTACATGGATCAAATTTATTTTAGCAACTCTTGTGAATGTTCACACAAGGATCATCCCTGCCAAGTTTAATCAAATTTTGTCCACCGTTTTCAGAGGAGATGTCATTAAAAGCATATTGTTGACGACGCACAATGCAAGACGACGGACACATGGTGATTCTTATGGCTCACCATGAGCACGTTGTGCTTAGGTGGGCTAAAAATTGCACAGCTTATTATAGTAGGTTAGTAAGAAGCAGAACTACCCAAAGAACATCTCTTTAAATTATTATTACAAGAAAGCCATGAAGGCCCTTGAATCACTCACCTGAGAATAGGTATAAGTGGGAGGAAAAGAAACAACAAATATCTTTAGATAATTATTATGGAAAGTTGGCTCTGCCCCATGCCAGCAATTTTTTTTTTTTTTTTTTTTTTACCCTGCTCAAAGATTTAAAATGACGTGAATGAGGGTTACAGTTCTTGGGCACTGCATTTTCCTTTCAATGAGATGTATCAACATATGAAGTTTCATCTTGAAATCTTTTATTCTTTTTGAGTTATGGTCCAGACAAAAATTAATTATTAAAGTTTACAAGGGGAATTAACTCCAATATTATGCAACAGAAGGTCATGGTTCTTGGTCACTGAACTCCTTCTCTGTAAGATCTATCCACATATGATGTTTCATATTGATACCTTTTATACTTTTTAAGTTACGGTGAAGACAAAAACTAGAGCTATCACTGAATTTTATTAATATCCCCACATGCTCTAATACAGGAGAAGCCAGACTCCAGGCTGAACATAGATAAGAACCTGTATACATAGTATATTGGTTATGATAGTAAGTAATAAGTAAATCAAATTTTTATGTAAAGGGGATAGAGAGCCAGTTATGGTTGTTTGGCACAGTACTTTAAAGTGTAGAGTTACAGTTTCTAGACATAGCACTTCTCCTAGTTGCAATCTAATTACATTTTAAGTTTCAAGTAAATACCATGTACAATATTCGAGTTATGTTGGGGACAAAGAAAAAAAAAGCAATTTAATAAAGGGAAAAATAATTAAAAAACGGGACCAGTTAGAGTTGCAGTTCTTGGACACTGCACTTTTTCTAATCACCATATGTTTACATTTAAAGTTTCTAGTCAATACCTTGTATATACCTTGTATAATTTTTAAGTTATATTCAAGACAAGAAAAAACGGAATTAAAGGGAGATAATTAAACAAGAGGGCCAAGATGGCCCTAGATCGCTCACCTGAGAAAAGTATCATTCATTGCCTGTACAAAACAGATTGCTTTAGAATTAAGATGATAAGGTGAAACAATGTTCAGGAATTTTCTGACCCCATCCACAGAAGATATCATCATGACAAACATTCAGCCAAAGTTTGAGGATGATTGGACATAAATTGTGCCCTCAGAGTATAAACAAGATTTTTCTAAGTTTTGACCTACTGACCTACATTTCTATCCAGCCCCACCCATTTTCAAACTGGTTCAAGATATCATCAAGACAAACATTCTGACCAAGTTTGAGGAAGATTGGATCAAAATTGTGGCCTCTAGTGTGTAAACAAGATTTTTCTAAGATTTGACCTACTGACCTACTTTTTGATCCAACCTGACCCATTTTCGAAAGGGTTCAAGATATCATCAAGACAAACATTCTGACCAAGTTTGAGGAAGATTGGATCAAAATTGTGGCCTCTATTGTGTAAACAAGATTTTTCTAAGATTTGACCTACTGACCTACTTTTTGATCCAACCTGACCCATTTTTAAAAAAATTGTGGCCTCTAGTGTGTAAACATCAAAATTGTTGACGGACGACAAGATTTTTCTAAGATTTGACCTACTGACCTACTTTTTGATCCAACCTGACCCATTTTTGAAAGGGTTCAAGATATCATCAAGACAAACATTCTGACCAAGTTTGAGGAAGATTGGATCAAAATTGTGGCCTCTAGTGTGTAAACACCAAATTGACGACGGACGACAGACAATCAAGTCTCCCAAAAGCTCACCCTGAGCTATGCTCAGGTGAGCTAAAAATGGGGCAAGGGCAATAACTCTGCCATCCTTGAGATAACTCATGTGACATTTATGTCACGCACCTTTCCACCTCAATGCACACACAAAAATTTGAACTGAATCAGGAAATGTAGAAGTTTGCCTCACAAGATATTTAGGGTCGAACCAGGGGCAATAACTCTGTAATCCTTGAGATAACTAAGTGAAATTAATAGTGAATTTAGTAGATTACCTGATTATGAATGCACATGCAAAATTTGAACTGAATCAGTTCAGAAATATAGAAGTAGTTTGCATCACAAGTTTTTGGGATGGATGGACAGACCAACAGACTGACTGCTATATACCCCCTCTCAAACTTCGTTTGCGGGGAATTAAGTATGATTATTTACAAAGGGCAACAACTCCAAAATTACGTAACAGAGAAATACTTCACTCCTCTTCAATGCGATTTATCAACATATCAATCTTGATACCTTTTACACTGTTTGAGTTATGGCATGGACAAAAATTAAGAATGAAAATTTATGAAGGGCAATAACTTCAAAATTACGGGACAGAGACTTATGATTCTTGTCACTTCACTCCCTGTCAATGAGATCTATCACATATATTGATATCTTTTATACTTTTTGAGTTATGGTCTGGCCAAAAAAAACAAGAGCTGTCTGTAAGACAGCATGCTTGACTATTTGAATGCTTGTCAATAAAAATAAATATTGAAATTAAAAGCAAAATGAGAATATCTGTATTATTAAAATAAACCCAAGAGCAATAAATATGTGCTCAAAATTTTAAAGCAATATCTCAAAGAATTCAGTGAAAAAATGAGTTAGTCCAAAAAGATTAATCAAGTCAGAAAAGGGGAATAATTATGTCATAATCCAAGACAGAGTTATGTAAACTTGCCATGTACAAGTAGGGGTGATGATCATTAACAGGTATTCAAAGTTTCAAAACAATACCTTAAACAGTAAAGTGAAACAAGAGCTGTCAGAGGACAGCATGTTCGACTATTCAAAATGCTTGTTGGTAAATCAAATGAAATCTATTTCAATTCTAGCCTTTCATATACCCTGTATATAATAATAGTAAAAAATGATATACCTTGACAGTCTAATACCCCGAAATAGGTTTATGAGGTCTAAAATCAATCCCATGCCTAGTTACTGAGACATAAGCATAATAACACTGTGATTGCAAAACTTTAACCAAGTATCCAAGTCAAAAAAGGGCCATAATTTGTATAGAATTGAGTCCAAGAGTTATCCTTCTTGGTTTTCTGATGCCCCTGAACACATTACTAAACTTTCAAGTCAATACTATTAACAATGTCTGAGATAATATCAGCTAGATAGTAGTTTGCATGCAAAACTTTAACCAAAAGGTCTATGTCAAAAAGTGGCCCTCATCTGCATTATGTTCTGTCAAAAACTTTCTGCCACTGTAGTATGATACCATGGAACATATTAAAGAAGTTTCAAATCAAACCCATGCCTGGTTACTGAAATATAAGTATAAAATTCCTTGCATGCAAAACTTGAACCAAAATTTCTAGCTTAAAAATGGGCCATACTTTGTAATATATTCCATCACGAGTTATCTACCTTGACAGTATGATACCGCTAAATGTATTAAAGATGTTTCAAATCAATTGCATGCCTGAATACTGAGATATAAGCATGAAAGTACCTTGAAATGCAAAACTCTAACCAAAATTTTAAAGTTAAAAAAAGGGCCATAATTTGTAATATATTCTTTCAAGAGTTACCTAGGTGTCTGATGCCCCTTAACACATTCATAAACTTTAAAGTCAATACCATCAATAGTTATTGAGATATAAGGTTGATAGTAATTTGCATGCAAAACTTGAACCAAAAGCTGCAAAGCAAATGCAGACGCAAGGGTGACTACAATAGCTTTCATATTCTTTGAATAGTCGAGCTAAAAATGAAGTGGTGTGAAAACCTTAATTGATATTCTATATAAAAAAGGGGCATGACTATTTTAAAATTCATGACAGAGCCTGACCCCCAACACAGATATGCAATTTCATGTGTGAATTATGAGGGACATCCATGGATAGAAATTGTAGATTATAGCATAGCAATGTTTAACAAAAGTTTTAATATTTTTTTCTAAGTCCAAAAAGGCCCATAAATATGCAAAAAATATTTGGAAGAGTTACTGTTCCTGATTCTACTGGTTGGTCTGATGATGATAAACACATGTGTGAAGTTTGAGGGACATCCATTACATAATAGTGGAGATAATGTAAATGTTAAACAAAACCTTAACATTTTTCCAATATAGAGGGCCATGAGGATAATATTTGTGCCAAAGTTAATGGAATTTTGTCAGGTCTGCATGGATCAATTTATTTTCGCATCTTTTGTGAAGGGCTACCCTTGAACCATTCATGCAAAGTCTCATCAATTTCTACCATGTGTTTTCAGAGGAGATGTCTTTTAAAGTAAATTGTTGACAACGGATGATGATGAATGATGGACATATAATAATCCAAATAGCTCATCATGTGCAGGCTGTGTTCTGGTGAGCCAAAAGTTATTCAATAAACTAGCATCCTACTTACGTGTGAAATAATATTTGATATTATCCCCGTCAGGGTCAGTGGCCTGGATAATTGTGACCACACTCCCAATGGTCTGCTCCTCACTGATACTGGCATAAAGCCCATCCTGTCCAGACCCGAACACAGGGGCCTGGTCATTAACATTGGTCACATATACAATCACTGTTGCTAATCCAGAACGAGGGATGGCACCCTTGTCTGTGGCTGTCACGTTGAATCTGTACTGGTGATCAGTCCGAAAATCATAGTCAAGTTTCCTGGAAACAAGTGTAAGTTCAGGTTTTATATACCAGTAATCGTCTATGAAATACAGTAAAACATTAAAACATCAAGCAGTATGAGGCCATATCTGTACATTATGTATCTGAAACTTTATCTACAGTCAAACCTGTACCAACAGTCACCTTGGAATGAAAAACATCTTCCTGAATTACTTCCGGTGATGTCATTTTGGGAATTCCCCTTGATTTGTCAAAATGCATGATTGTGACAACTGATGGTATTTTGAAAAGTCTTCCACAAAAAAAAGCAAATTTTAAAAGCAAAGGGTATTTTAATCAACCATATCTACAGAAACACAAGTTCGTATATTTGAAATTCATGTAAAGTGGAAAATTGGAACAGCGATTCTTTCATACTATGATTGAACATACTTAGTCATAAAGTTTTTGTTTCAAATTCTTCAGATAATTTTTATTGAATGCTTAGACCTTTAATTCTTAAAACCAAGTAATAAAAAACTTGGATATGAAATGCTTTATTAAGAAAATAAAAATATAGTTGTACATATGTTTGTTTAGTTCAAATTAGTGAATTTTGTCTTGGAGAAAACTTCACAGATAAAATAATGTAGGATTTTTCTTCAAAATAATGTCACTTAATCTACTCATTATTTCACTTTACAATGACTTTACATAAATCACGGAATGGAAAAAGGCACTGAATATGATAATTATGTTAATTATATCAAGCTTTTGCTCACTTTGAACCTGAAAAGAACTTAGAACGCAGTCAATACCTGATATTCTGTGTTTTTTTCTGAGCTTAAAAAATAGGGGGTCAGGTTATATATACACTTATAACTTGATATTTTTATGGTAAACCTATATAAAATTGTGCATTTTTATGTTTAAATTTGGTATATGAATATTTTTTTAACAGCTTGTCTTGAGAAATTTGTACAAAAATTATGTACTTTACCAGGAATTGTAGTGTTGCTAATTATAAATGGAGAAAAAATATCAATCTGTAATATGCAGATTTTCAATATAAATGTATAAATATACATTTTATCAAGTTCGCTATGATGTTTAAATATGTTTTCCTTTTGATATATATGCCTAGGTATATGAAAAATCAATTCATAGGAAAACAATAGGGCCATGATGGCCCTATATCACTCACCTGAGTACCACTGCTCTAAAGAGGCAATCTTGGTAGAGGTTTACCCATAGAACATCTGTGCCAAAACATTTTAAAATCTGGCCAGAAGTTTTGGAGCAGAAGTATTTTAAAGTTTTCACTATATACAGTAAGTTTTCATACTATTTTTTCTGTTGCCATGGCAACCAGAGTTCTACATGGATTAAGTTTATTTTAGCAACTTTTGTGGAGGTTCACCCGCCAAGTTTAATCAAATTTTGTCCAGTGGTTTCAGAGGAGATGTTGTTTAAAGTTTTCACGATATACATATAAGGCAAATTAGCCCCGCCCCTGGCGGCCATGTTTTTATACTGTTCAGAGTAATTTTAGCAATCTTTGTAGATGGTTACCCAAGGAACATCTGTAATAAAACATTTTGAAATCTGGCCAGTAGTTTTGAGGGAGATGATTTTTAAAGTTTTCATTTTTTGTTTTTTCCATTGCCATGGCAACCAGAGTTCTACATGGATCTAGTTTATTTTAGCAACTTTTGTGAAAGTTCACCCAAGAATCATCCCTGCCAAGTTTAATCAAATTCTGTCTTGCAGTTTCAGAGGAAATGTTGATTAAAGTTAATTGTAGACGACGCACGATGGAAGACGTACGACGATGGATGCAGGGTGATCCTAATAGCTCATCAGATGAGCTAACAAGAGCTGTCCATAAGACAGTGCGCTCAACTTTTCTCAGTTCGCCATTAAAGAAAGGGCCAATCTTTGATGTTATTAGAGGTTGTTGCCCAACCTATTTGCTATTTGTAAATACAGCCAAAAAATATCTAAGTATAAAAGGGTAAAATTGAAAATACACTGCATATAGGATTATGGGCCCTGCCAGTAAAGTTGAGGTAGTGTGGGTAAACAATAAATAAGTATTCCAAGTTATGGTGGAATACCTGTGATAGTATTGAAGATATACAACTTTGTAAAAACTTTAACCTTGATTTTGGCTGTTTTGTAAGTATGAAAGGGGCATAACTCCAAAAATAGGGTAGCCAGGGTTGTGGGCCTTAGAAGTAAGGTAGAAGTGATGATGGTGAATAAGTATTTTAAGTTTGGGTGGAATACCTTTGATAGTATTTAAGTTATTGATGTTTGAAAAAAACTTTAACCTTGTGTTGCGACGCCGACGCCCGAGTGACAGTATAAGCTCTCATTTTCTTCGAAAAGTCGAGCTAAAAATGGGAACATTGATGATTTTGTAGCAGTTTTTATGTGTATCTCCACAAATTTTGCAACACCATTTCAATACTGGGTTTGATAGACTAAATGCTTTTTTTTTTTTTAGAACCTGTGGTTAGAAATTTCTTATACTGCTCAAAATGTTGTTTTTGAATGTATAGAATAGAAAAACACCAAATGAAACCAGAATTTGAAAAATCATGCATTAGGGTGCCACTACCTTAAATAAGAGGGCCATACAGGCCCTAGATTGCTAACCAGAGTATAGGGTTACCCAAGGAACATATGTACTAAAACATTTTGAAATTTGGACAGTAGTTTTGAAGGAGATGATTTTTGAAGTTTTCATAATTGTTTTCTTTCCATTGCCATGGCAAAGAGAGTTTTACATAGATCAAGTTTATTTTATCAACTTTTGTGAAGGTTCATCCAAGGATCATCCCTGCCAATTTAATCAATTTTTGTCCAGCGGTTTCAGAGGAGATGTTGTTTAAAGCAAATTGTTAATGATGGATGACAGATGATGGACACAGGGTGATCCTAATGGCTCACCTTGAGCACTATTTAAACATTTCACCTTCCTTAGAAAAACAACTAAAAAAAATCTTGGCACGAATTTACCGGACCTGTTTTTGTTCCAGTGTTAAAAGACGAGACACTCACCTATCACAAACCCATTAGAAAGCCAGTCTGTTTGTTAAAACAACTTGTGCTGTGGTATAGCTCCTCAGCAACCTACGTCACAATTATTCTCCTATCTGCTTAACAAATGACGCTATGACACATCTTTTATGATGGAGATTTTCAAACCAGGTTAGGGATCAACTTCGATAGAGGATCTGCCATCACTGAATTGGTGAAACAACTTGTGGACAACAGATTTTGAGAAATTATTTTCTAATCATTGGTTTCATACAAAAAGTATTTTGAAATTTTCTTTGTAGAGTATATTATTAGTAGCCAATTCCCAAGGGGCCTCATTTGTTAAGGGATCAACTTCATTTTAACAATCATGGTAGAGCATTATCAAGTGACCATTTGTGCAAAAGGAAATTAAATTCTGACCATTGGTTTCAGAGGAAAAGATTTTTGAAGTTTCTAAAGTAAATTTCTGTTGTTTGCCATGGCAACCAGTTTTGCATGGATCATGTTTATTTTGGCAGCTTTTGTGGAAGTTCACACAGGGATATCCATGCCAAGTGTCATCAATTTCTACCCAGCGGTTTTAGAGGAGATGTAGTTTAAGGCAAATTGTTGAAAACGGACGACGACAGACGCAGACCGACATCATCAATTTTATGGACGGAATTTTTTGTCAAACAAGAGGCCCATGATGGCCCTAAATCGCTCACCTGAGATAAATAGGTTGACCCAAGGAACATCTGTACAAATTTATTTTAAAATCTGGCCAGCAGTTTTGAAGAAGTGTATTTTTAAAGTTTTCATATTTTTTTTCTTTTTGTAGCAATTATGGTAGTCAGCCATGAGGTGACCATATTTAATTATAATCAATCGTTACATAGAATAAGATTTTTGAAATCTTCTATATGTAGTATATAAGGAAACTAGCTGACCCCATAGAGGCCTCATATTTCAAGAGATCAACTTTATCATAATTTACTTTATTTTAAAGAATATAAGCTGTATTATGACTTCATTTGTTCTACAGGAGTCTATATCATATAGTTATGATAGGGATAGTAAACTTTACGCCTGTTTCTTGGATGCTTACAAGCTTTTGATCCTGTGTGGCATGATGACCTTTTAACAAATTATTTAAATATGGGTTGCCCCTACTTTTGTTATCTTATGTTACTGCTTTGAAAAAACATTATACAGTGTTGTTTGTTGTATAGAGAGAGAGAGAGAGACAGAGAGAGAGAGACAGAGGGGGGAGAGATAGCTGGTTCCCTATTTTATAAGGAACCAGACAGGGAGGCATATGTTCCAATTATGTTTTATTAATGATTTTATACAGGTCTAGGTCTCAGTATTGGAGACACCTTTGTGTGTGCCCCAACAGTTGCTGCATGAGGATGCTATTACCATCTCTATCAAAGTGTACATTGCAGTCTATGTTAGATCAAGGTTATACAGTTGAACCCCACCTCTCATTCAAATACCTGGCATCATTTGAAATACTTTGCTGGTCCTGATCACTCTCCTTTTTATTTCTATATAAAAATATCTGGGTTATTCAAATTTGTGCTATTCGAATACCTGGCCTCATCCAAAAAGATTTTTTGGCCCGTGCCAATCAATTTGTATGATTTTCGCACCTCCTTATCCGAAGTCACTGACAAGCATTAATTACCGGCGACATTTTGAAACAAGATGGCCATGATGGCCCTGAAACGCTCACCTGAGTACCATTGCTACAACTGATTACAAGGTTTTTAAACAGACAAGAATTCTGATATAACTCAATCTTAAACATTTTAGCCCTGACAATACTACACACCAAATATATAAGCACTGGGCCTTATGGTTTCAGGGGAGAAGACTTAGTGCGGGGTCATTTATCTCCAAAGGGCCACCATTTTGAAAATCTTGATAATGAACCATTAGATGATACTACATACAAACAAGAGGGCCATGATGGCCCTGGATCGCTCACCTGAGTACCATTGCTACAACTGATTACAAGGTTTTTAAACAGACAAGAATTCTGATATAACTCAATCTTAAACATTTTAGCCCTGACAATACTACACACCAAATATATAAGCATTGGGCCTTATGGTTTCAGAGGAGAAGACTTAGTGCGGGATCATTTATCTCCAAAGGGCCACCATTTTGAAAATCTTGATAATGAACCATTAGATGATGCTACATTCCAAATATCTAAGCTCTAGGCCTAATGGATTCATAGAAGAAGATTTTTAAAGATTTTCCTATATAACTCTATGTTAAACAAGTGACCCCTGGTGCGGGGGCATTTATCACCATAGGGTCATGATTTGTACAATCTTGGTAATAAACCATAAGATGATGCTTCATACCAAATATCTAATCTCTAGGCCTTATGGATTCATAGAAGAAGATTTTTAAAGATTTTCCTATATAACTCTATGTAAAACAAGTGACCCGTGGTGCGGGGTCTTTTATCACCATAGGGCTATGATTTGTACAATCTTGGTAATGAACCATAAGATGATGCTACATACCAAATATCTAAGCTCTAGGCCTAATGGATTCATAGAAGAAGATTTTTAAAGATTTTCCTATATAACTCTATGTAAAACAAGTGACCCCTGGTGCGGGGTCATTTATCATCGTAGGGCTATGATTTGTACAATCTTGGTAATGGCCCATAAGATGATGCTACATACCAAATATCTAAGCTCTAGGCCTAATGGATTCATAGAAGAAGATTTTTAAAGTTTTTCTATATAACTCTATGTAAAACAAGTGACCCTGGTGCGGGGTCATTTATCACCATAGGGTCATGATTTGTACAATCTTGGTAATGAACCATAAGATGATGCTTCATACCAAATATCTAATCTCTAGGCCTTATGGATTCATAGAAGAAGATTTTTAAACATTTTCCTATATAACTCTATGTAAAACAAGTGACCCCTGGTGCGGGGGCATTTATCACCGTAGGGCTATGATTTGTACAATCTTGGTAATGAACCATAAGATGATGCTACATACCAAATATCTAATCTCTAGGCCTTATGGATTCATAGAAGAAGATTTTTAAAATTTTCCTATATAACTCTATGTAAAACAAGTGACCCCTATTGCGGGGGCATTTATCACCGTTTGGCTATGATTTGTACAATCTTGGTAATGAACCATAAGATGATGCTTCATACCAAATATCTAATCTCTAGGCCTTATGGATTCATAGAAGAAGATTTTTAAATTTTCCTATATAACTCTATGTAAAACAAGTGACCCCTGGTGCGGGGTCATTTATCACCATGGGCTATGATTTGTACAATCTTGGTAATGAACCATAAGATGATGCTACATACCAAATATCTAAGCTCTAGGCCTAATGGATTCATAGAAGAAGATTTTTAAAGATTTTCCTATATAACTCTATGTAAAACAAGTGACCCCTGGTGCGGGGTCATTTATCATCGTAGGGCTATGATTTGTACAATCTTGGTAATGGCCCATAAGATGATGCTACATACCAAATATCTAAGCTCTAGGCCTTGCAGTTTTGCAGAAGAAGATTTTCAAAGTTTGCATTTTTAAAATCTATTTTTAGCTCCTGTGACCTACTTTTTTAACCAATCTGAATAATTTGTACAACTTTGATAGAGGGCATCATAAGGATGATTCCTGTGAAGTTTGGTCAAAATCCCTTCAGCGGTTCATGAGGAGATGTTGTTTAAAGCAAATTGTTGACGACGGACGCACGCACGCACGCACGGACGACGGACGACGGACGACGGACAAAAGGCGATCACAATAGCTCACCATGAGCACGTTGTGCTCAGGTGAGCTAAAAATCAAAGCTATAGGCCTTATGGATTCATAGTAGAAGATTTTTTTAAAGATTTTCCTATATAACTCTATGTAAAACAAGTGACCCCTTGTGTGGGGGCATTTATCACCATAAGGTCATGATTTGTACAATCTTGGTAATGAACCATTAGATGATGCTACATATGAAATATCTAAGCTCTAGGCATTATGGATTCATAGAAGATGATTTTTAAAGTTTTTCCTATATAAATCTATGTAAAACAAGTGACCCCTGGTGCGGGGGCATTTATCACCATAGAGCTATGATTTGAACAATCTTGGTAATGTACCATAAGATGATGCTACATACAAAATATCTAAGCTCTAGGCATTATGGATTCATAGAGGAAGATTTTTAAAGATTTTCCTATATAACTCTATGTAAAACAAGTGACCCATGGTACAGGGACATTTATCACCGTAGGGCTATGATTTGAACAATCTTGGTAATGAACCATAAGATGATGCTACATACAAAATATCTAAGCTCTAGGCATTATGGATTCATAGAGGAAGATTTTTAAAGATTTTCCTATATAACTCTGTGTAAAACAAGTGACCCCTGGTGCGGGGGCATTTATCACCGTAGGGCTATGATTTGTACAATCTTGGTAATGGCCCATAAGATGATGCTACATACCAAATATCTAAGCTCTAGGCCTTGCAGTTTTGCAGAAGAAGATTTTCAAAGTTTGCATTTTTAAAATCTATTTTTAGCTCCTGTGACCTACTTTTTTAACCAATCTGAATAATTTGTACAACTTTGATAGAGGGCATCATAAGGATGATTCCTGTGAAGTTTGGTCAAAATCCCTTCAGCGGTTCATGAGAAGATGTTGTTTAAAGCAAATTGTTGACGACGGACGCACGCACGCACGCACGGACGACGGACAAAAGGCGATCACAAAAGCTCACCATGAGCACGTTGTGCTCAGGTGAGCTAAAAACAAACAATGGAAAGGTGGGAACGTCGATTAATTTCTGAAATGGGTGGAGTCAGCCACTTATAGTTTACATAAATTGTTAACTGATTGGCTGTTTGTGCAGTTCAATCATAAAGGTGATGATTGTAGTATTTCGGAAATGCTGGTAAAGGAAAATTTAAACAAGTATTATGAAAGTATTGCTTAGGCAATACTAAGTCCCCTACCGGCAAATGGAAAACTAAGACCCCCCCCAACACACACACAAACACAACCTGTTTATTTCAGTCATATAACAACATCCAGCTAATAATAATGAGTCCAATTCAGCATGTACAGAATTTTGTAAGTCCAGGGCCCACAATGTCGTCAAAAATCAGCGAATCAAAAACGAACTCTAACCTGAGAAAAAAAAAAAACTGCTAAGAAATTTTCTAATTCCAAGGGTCGTAATTCCGTCAAAAATCAAAGGATGGACCGGAACGAAACTCAAACTTGATCTGTTAGTCATGGTGGTAGACTCACACACCAAAAATTAGATGAATATCTGCAAGCGTTTAGAAAAAAAATCCGGAAAACTGCTATTTTAACGAAATTTTCTAATTCCAAGGGCCGTAATTCCGTCAAAAATCAGTGGACCAGAACGAAACTCAAACTTGATCTTTAAGTCATGGTGGTAGACTCACACACCAAAAATTAGATGAATACCTGCAAGCGTTTAGAAAAAAAATCCGGAAAACTGCCATTTTAACGAAATTTTCTAATTCCAAGGGCCGTAATTCCGTCAAAAATCAGTGGACCGGAACGAAACTCAAACTTGATCTGTAAGTCATGGTAGTAGACTCACACACCAAAAATTAGATGAATATCTGCAAGCGTTTAGAAAAAAAATCCGGAAAACTGCTATTTTAACGAAATTTTCTAATTCCAAGGGCCGTAATTCTGTCAAAAATCAGTGGACCGGAACGAAACTCAAACTTGATCTGTAAGTCATGGTGGTAGACTCACACACCATAAATTAGATGAATATCTGCAAGCGTTTAGAAAAAAAGTCCGGAAAACGTGTGTGACTGACGGACTGACGGAGTGCATACCTATAGTCCCCTTCGGCAAAGCCGTTAGGGGACTAACAAGTGTAACAAGCAAATTACAGTGAAACCTCTGAAATCCAAGCACCTGTAGGACCAACCAAAAAGTTCGGATTTTGGAAGTTTCCGGAATTAAGAAGTCAGGATTGAATTAGACTAGCACATATGTAAAGATGTTTATTAATGGTTGTGAATAGTGTCATTTTTGTTTATATGTGTAACAGTGTTTGTATATTTTGCTAAGTGTAATAATCATCAAATCCTTTGAAGCTTTACCTAGTGACCTAGATTTTGATTCTACCTGACTGCACTCAACTGGGAATTCATGCAGTCATCATTCTGACCAAATCTAATGAAGATTGGGCTGAAACTTCGGCCTCTAGAGTGTTCACAAGGATTTTCACAAATTTGACCTGGTGACCTAGTTTTTAACTTCACGTGACCCATTTTTGAACTCATCCAAGATATCATGTAGACAAACATCCTGACCAAATCTAATGAAGATTGGGCTGAAATGGTGGCCTCTAGACCTGGTGACCTAGTTTTTGACCCCACATAACCCATTTTGAAACTCAAAGATATCATATAGACAAACATCCTGACCAAATCTAATGAAGATTGGGCTAAAACTTTGGCCTTTAGAGTGTTCACACGGTTTTTCTTAGATTTGACCTGGTGAACTAGTTTTTGACCCCACTGGCCCATTTTCGAACTCATCCGAGATATCATGTAGACAAACATCCTGACTAAGTTTCATGAAGATTGGGCCAAAACTGTGGCCTCTAGAGTGTTCACAAGCAGTTGTTGACGACGGACAACGCACAACGCACAAAAAGCGGTCACAAAAGCTCACCCTGAGCACAAGTGCTCAGGTGAACTAATAAAAATTGATTATCTATAGTCATTTTCATTTACATTACTTAATCATAACCAATTTTAACAAGAGGGCCAAGATGGCCCTTGATCGCTCACCTGAGAAAGATGATCGCTCAAGAAATAAAGATGCTAGAGTGTAAAAGTGAAATCTGGCTTTTTTTATGGTGAAAAGGGCATAACTCCTAAATTAACTTGTCAATATCAGTTATAATTGAACCCGATTGCGAAATTATGGGCATAAACATTGTCTTAAAGTTTGAAAAAGATTGCTAAAAAAATGAAGATGCTAGGAGTGTAATCAAAGTGAAATCTGGCATTTTTTTAATATTTAAAGGGGCATAACTCCTGACCTAATAAACAGATCTCAGCTTTAATCGAACTCAATCGAGACATTATGGTCATAAGCATTGCCACTAAGTTTGAAGATGATTGCTCAAAACATGAAGATGCTAGAGTGTAAACAAAGTGAAATCTGGCATTTTTTTATATCAAAAGGGGCTTAACTCCAGACCTAATTGACCGATCTCAGCCATATTCGAACTTAATTGAGACATTACGGTCATAAGCATTGCCATAAAGTTTGAAGATGATTGCTCAAAAGATGCAGATACTAGAGTGTAAACAACGTGAAATATGGCATTTTTTTAATATTAAAAGGGTCTTAACTCCTGACCTAATTGACGGATCTTAGCCATAATCGAACTCAATCGAGACATTATGGTCAAAAGCATTGCCATAAAGTTTGAAGATGATTGCTTAAAAGATGCAGATGCTAGAGTGTAAACAACGTGAAATATGGCATTTTTTTAATATTAAAAGGGTCTTAACTCCTGACTTAATTGACGGATCTTAGGCATAATCGAACTCAATCGAGACATTATGGTCATAAACATTGTCTTAAAGTTTGAAGATGATTGCTCAAGAAATAAAGGTGATAGAGTGTAAACACTAAAAATTGTTGACGCCACACGACGGACGCTCACGGGATCACAATAGCTCACCCTGAGCTTTGCTCAGGTGAGCTAAAAAGGTAAAGAGGAATCAAAGAAACTATATGAACAGATGACAGGTAACAGATCGTTTCGCTTTAAATGGAATTGCTTGAAAATCATTAAACAATAGACATTATCCAGAACTCGTACATATGGGGATTTCCATGTAGGTACAATCAAGGTGTTCATGCAATGTTCATGAAAGCATATAACACAAGAGTAATTCTAGTATTATCATTGTAGACCTTTATTCATTTCTAATGGTAAACATGAAAAAAAAAATGAAAAAAAACAACAAGAGGGCCAAGATGGCCCTAGATCGCTCACCTGAGAAAAATATCATTCATTGCCTGTACAAAACAGATTGCTTTAGAATTAAGATGATGAGGTGAAACAATGTTCAGGAATTTTCTGACCCCATCCACAAAAGATATCATCATGACAAACATTCTGCCAAAGTTTGAGGATGATTGGACCAAAAATGTAGCCCTCAGAGAATAAACAAGATTTTTCTAAGATTTGACCTACTGACCTACATTTCTGTCCAGCCCCACCCATTTTCAAACTTGTTCGAGATATCATCATGACAAACAATCTGACCAAGTTTGAGGAAGATTGCATCAAAACTGTGGCCTTTAGTGTGTAAACAAGATTTTTCTAAGATTTGACCTATTGACCTACTTTTCGGTCCGGCCCGGCCCATTTTCGAACTGGTTCGAGATATCATCAAGACAAACATTCTGACCAAGTTTGAGGAAGACTGGATTAAAATTGTAGCCTCTAGTGTGTAAACAAGATTTTTCTAAGATTTGACCAACTGACCTACTTTTTGATCCAACCTGACCCATTTTCGAAAGGGTTCAAGATATCATCAAGACAAACATTCTGACCAAGTTTGAGGAAGATTGGATCAAAATTGTGGCCTCTAGTGTGTAAACATCAAAATTGTTGACGGACGACGGACAATCAAGTATCCCAAAAGCTCACCCTGAGCTATGCTCAGGTGAGCTAAAAAGTGTATATTATACGTTCACTGCATGAAGAAAAGTGGGTGGGATGGGCTTTTGTCTCAACGATCAACGTGATTTGGGTTATTCGAATACATGCTTTACTCGAAATAAAATGATGATCCCTGGGATTTCGAATAGCCGGGGTTTAACTGTATATACTCATGTGAGTGGCTGTTCCAATGATACAACCCAAAGAAGTGCGCCATTATAATTTTCTGTGGCAGTAAACGTCAAAAGATTAT
>CM037783.1:40350261-40400261 GCA_021229015.1 Solen grandis | reverse complement strand
AACATATTGTCAACTGTTGAATGAAATGCACGGAACCCTGATTGGAATTCGCTCATCAAATCTTCAGTTATAACAACTTCTTGTAAACGTTTATTAAGTATTGCTGTAAATAATTTACCTAGACAGCTTAGTAAAGTAATTGGTCTATAGTTTTCAGCAAGTTTAGGATCTCCTTTATTTTTAAAAATTGGTTGTATTATACCTTTTGTCCACGTTTCTGGCACAAGACCTGTGTTTAAAACTAGATTAAATAACTTAACATATGTCTGATCAAAAAGCGTCAATGTCTGTTTTATATGTTCGTTTAATTTTTTATTTTTAAACTTTTAACTTGTCATGGACCTCTTTAAGTGTTATTGGTGCATTTAATGTTTCATTAATATGTTCTATATTTTCTGTGTTTATGGGGGTATTTTCGCAATCCGAATCATCGGTGTTTTCATTTATATTTTTAAAGTGGCCAAAAAGATCGTTTAATGATGCTTGTATTTCGTTACAATTTTTACCATTTAATATTCCCAGTATAATTTTGGGTCTGTTTTACCCAAAGTTTTTAATTTATCTATATTTGTATTTTTATATTTCATGTACGATTTATTAAGAGTTTTCTTATACTTTTTACTTTCCTGTTTTAAGCTTTGTAAATTTTCATTATTCTTATGTATCTTGAATTTATATTTTGCCTTATGAAATTTGCGTCTTGCTAAATTACATTCTTTTGAGTACCATACATGTCTCTTTGTGTTATGTAATTGTTTTGTTTCGTTTCTACCAAACGTTTTTTCTGCACTTTTTGTAAAAATGTTTGTCAAGTCTTCAGTTATTTCATTAATGTCACAATATGCTACATCAGTATTATTGGACAATTCATCAATCTTAGAATTAACATACTCAATTTGTATTGCATCAATATTATCTTTAAATACCGTTACCTTTGTTTTGTCCCATAATTTAATGTCATTTTGGTGAGTGGGGCCTTCTATTGTATGTTCTATATTTTGATGTTTGGTTTTAATTGTGAGTTTAGCCGCTGGTGTTTTGTGGACAATCGATTTAACTACAGGTAACAAAAGTTCTACAGCTTCCAAAAGTCAGTCATGCAATGATCATAATTCACACCTCTAGTATCCACATTCAGCTTGTATTGTTAAGTTAATGTTCATTATCTTCAAACATTGACGCCTTGTTGCTTGTTTGTCGCAAGTTCCTTTCCAAATGGAATTTTAAGTACACAATTATCTTTAACCGAACAGTTTTGTTCAAAATGGAACTAACTAGCTAGAATATCATCTGAATGTACTAAAAACAATCAACTGATTGTATAATCATTTCATAATGACAGTCATGGTTTGTCTCAGTAATGACGATGTGAATATCGCATTTGGCTTCATGTTATGTAAGTACAGTACAGTACTGAACAAGTTCTGGATGATACACAGCGATATATAAACAAACGAGAACAATGGTTTCGTAAGCATTTCTTTCGCAATTATATTGAAGAAATCACAAACAGACAACAATTTTCTGGCAAGTATATACGAAAGAGCTTTAATACCAATTTAAAATATGAATACAATTCATATAGACTTCCCTGATTGCCGATATGGCTTTCTAGTGGGTGGGATAAAGTTTTGAAACACAAAGGAAAAACTGAATTATCATAGAAATGCGCACAATACATTTATAGTGTTTACAGTAACCTTGATTAAAATTTCAGATAAAACAATTTCAAAGTTTCTATATAGACAAAATAAGAGAACAAGCAAACTATCAGCAGGACTCATTTTTAGGGGATCAAAACCAGGTAATGATGGTATAGGACTATGGATTTATCATAAATTGGAAAAAGAACTTAATTCTGTGCATCAGTTTGAGAGGAGTGGAAATATCATGCCATTTATTGCATAAACTAGAACTGTCGCCTAAGGGCTTACTAATACCCCCCCGCAAGTGTTTTTGTCAAACATGGCTTTGGAGCATGAAATCAGAATTCTTGTATGCAACACTCCATCTTAATATACAGAGGACATATGTGCCAACTACCTAGAAATCTAGTTATCCTATGTTTTACATACATATGGGTATATGTATGTCTATGGATCAATAACAGTAAGATTCACTGAAATCTATCAATGGAAGAAAATTGTAAAACAAATACCATCAAAGGGACATATCTTTAAAACAGGGGGGAGGGGGGGGGGGGGGGGGGTAACCCAATGTTATATAGAAAAAGCGCTTCTACAATGTCTAAGGATGAATGGCAGCAAGTTTCATCAAAATCCTTCCAGTAGTTTAGGCGAAGTAGTCCGCAGAAGTTTGTAATGCAAAAATCATCAAAGGGGCATAACTTGGTAAATAGGGGAGGTAACTCAATGCTATATAGATGTCTAAGGATCATTGCCAGTAAGTTTCATCAAAATCCTTCCAGTAGTTTAGAAGGAGTAGTCCGCAGAAGTTTGTAATGCAAAAATCATCAAAGGGGCATAACTTGGTAAATAGGGGAGGTAACTCAATGATATATAGATAACGCGCTTATACAATGTCTAAGGATCATTGCCAGCAAGTTTCATCAAAATCCTTCCAGTAGTTTAGGAGGAGTAGTCCGCAGAAGTTTGTAATGCAAAAATCATCAAAGGGGCATAAATTGGTAAATAGGGGAGGTAACCAATGTATATAGATAACGCGCTTACAATGTCTAAGGATCATTGCAGCAAGTTTCATAAAATCCTTCCAGTAGTTTAGGGAGTAGTCCGCAGAAGTTTGTAATGCAAAAATCATCAAAGGGGCATAACTTGGTAAATAGGGGAGGTAACTCAATGCTATATAGATAACGCGCTAATACAATGTCTAAGGATCATTGCCAGCAAGTTTCATCAAAATCCTTCCAGAAGTTTAGGAGGAGTAGTCCGCAGAATTTTGTGTCTACAGACGGACGGACGGACAGACGGACGGACGGACAGACAGACGGACGGACAGACGGACGGACGGACGGACGGACAACCTGATTCCAGTATACCCCCCCCTAACTTCGTTGCGGGGGGGTATAATTACTGCACAACATGGGTTTAGCACTGTGTAGTTATCATGCCCATGTGTCAACAGAGCAGTCTATATATCTGTATGTTAGTCTATATATCTGTATGTTTATCAACAGAGCAGTCTATATATCTGTATGTTTATCAACAGAGCAGTCAATATATCTGTATGTTTATCAACAGAGCAGTCTATATATCTGTATGTTTATATCTTTCAGCCTGGTTAAAAGTTAACAAAAAACAAGAGGAACTTTATTTTAGCAATAATGTTAGGCAGTAATGAGATGACCATTATTTTGTGTCAAGAGAAATAAATTTTTAATCATTGGTAGAATCATAGAAGAATTTTCTATATAGAATATTTAAGGAAAGTTGCAGACCCCTCATGCTCTCATTTTCGAAGGGATCAACTTTATCTTAGCAACTGTGGTAGACAGCCACCATTTGTGCTAAATAAAATAAAATTCATATTTATGAGAAATTTTGAAATTTTCTATAAAGAGTATATAAGAGTATATAAGGAAACTAGAGGACCTCCAATAAGCCTATTACTACCGTTCCTGCGCTCTACCACTGAGCTATCGAGACACTCATGTCTTATTGCCTATTGATTTATCACCAAATACTTGTACTACCGGTACCAGCTACATATTCCCCCTCCAAATTTAGAATTCGTCCCGAATTCTTTGAGACAAAGAACATTGTGAAAAGTTCTTGAGGTGCCGAAGCAGTAGCCATATCAAACAGTAGGTTATTTACGTTGGGCGCCAAATGTAACAGGTGGTGAAAAAATCATGGCTCGACCGGGACTCGAATGCAGGGCCTCAGGACTACCGTTCCTGCGCTCTACCACTGAGCTATCGAGACACTCGTGTCTTATTGCCTATTGATTTATTACCAAATACCTGTACCCGGCTACAAGTAATTTCCTGATACTTGGCTAACCTTGGCTAACTTCCTTTTGGCCAACAAGACTGACGGGAAATGTCTGTAGACTTACAGTCAGTCAGCAAGAATCATATATTCCAACAGTTGTTTATGTAGGCCCGTGGAGAAACATACTGTTTAACAAGTAAGATCTCAAGCCTTCAGCAGATGCCTTCAATTACTTCAAGTAGCCAAAATTGGTAAGATAATGTGTAAGCAGTATGGTAGCTCATAGTTGGTTGAGCTCCAAACTTGTGAGTGCTGTGTCTCAGGTTCAAATCCTGATCTATCTGCACATTTTCTACACATGGTTATGTGATGTCCAAGTAGTTACCCTTGTCACTGTGAGATCTGTGTAAACATTCCAATAACTATATCTGTATGGTACTGGTCAAGAACATAGATTATTTTTCATGAACAAATTTCAAATATGGCTTATGTATGGATATATATTATTAAACTGCCCAAAAGTAATTCTTATCAGAGAGATATTTGTGTCTGTGGTCTGGTGGTTCTTCAACACTGTATGGTGGGGGTCTGAGTTTGTTTCCAAGCTGGATCATGCTGATTCTTTTACCTGGTAATATAACAGCCTGATAGTAATCCGGATCAGTGTGATATTAGTGTTAGCAATCCTGAAGATTAGTCTGTAGAGCTCTCACGCTGTAAGTTTCTAATCCTGATCTGGCTGCACATTCTTTTTTTCACCTACTTATTGGTTACATTTGGTGCCAAATGTGGGGTCATTTTGGTAAAATTTTCGAGTATATATCAGCCTTTGGTTTGTCAAGAACATAGCAGATTGTTCTGTCCTGTCCTGAATTCAGGTAAAAATTCCAAATGTAACTGCTTAGTATGAGACTAGTGTCAGTGGTCTGGTAGTATGACCACCCTGTTAAGATTCCAAATCCTTGTCTGGCTCATTAATTTTTCATACTAGGTAAAATAAATAGTAACCTTTATCAGTATGAGATTTGTATTAGCAATTCTGTATATCAGTCTGTAGAGCTCTCGCACTGTATGCCAAGGGTCCTGGGTTTGAATCCTCATCCGACTTTACATTCTGTTTCACCTGGTTACATTTGGTGGCAAAAAGAGAGCCATTTCAGTATAGTTCATCTGTATATATCACCCTTTAGTTTGTCAATAATATAGCACTTTGTTATGTCATATGAATTCAGGGACAAATTCCAAATGCTGCAAGTGGCCTTAAGTAAAAGATTTGTATAAGTGCACCCACTCAAGTCCTGGTCTGGCTATACATTTCTCTTACCTGAACATTTTGCTCTTACTGTTTATAAATGTTTTGCCTTTGGATTAAAAAAGAAAATAGATATTTGTTCTCAATCATTTGACCTTTTAAGGGCCCTATTAATTCAGAATTTGAGGTGGATGTTATTATCTATGGCCTTTAAAATAATCCATAAAGTATTCATACATCATTAGAACAAGTGGTCATTATGAATTCATTCTTATGACCACGCTTACTAAAACCGTTTGAGGGGTCATGGGTTCAAATCCATGTCTGGATTTAAAGTTTTTCTTAAATTGTTATATTACATTCACATCATTCAATGAAATGCCTCTTGTCTAAACTCAATGTGATTCTCAATCTCACATCATATCTATCATTGTTTATAATTATTCTAAATTAATTAATTTTTTGATCCAGTTATGCTATATGTATATACAGAAACCCTGCATATATTTAATGCTTAATGAGCTCTAGTATAAAGCTTAAATAGAGACAGAAATCTAGAAATCTGGAAAGTATGGGGACAATCGACAGAAAGAAAGATAAACAAATAAATAAATGTAGATGTAGACACTACTAAATAATAAATACAAAACTAGAATCGCTATCGCGATATCATCAGTTTTTGTGAAAGCAATGTCATTCAGTTCACGAGTTGCATGATTAGAAAAACATATTACTTTGTTCAATGGCTTGTTGAATACTGTAAACAAACATTTCAAACATTTTTGTCTCAATGTTTAAGCAGACCTTTTACCCAAAAGAATATTTTTGAGTATTACCTGTCAGTTATGTAGTCGCAAACTTGAAAACTTTTTTTTTTAATTCGGTTAGTGCCACGATAGATGTGTGTGTTGCTTTATGATGGTGACAAACGACAATTGTAATTGATAAACAACAGTTGCAAACGACACACAATAGTATAAAATGACACACCCCAATACGACATGCCACTCATTATTACGAACTAATGTTGCATTGAATAACTATCATTTTCATGAAATATCGCATTTATTTTTGAGTGTTGTTTCAAATAGATGTCCCAAGGAACAGAATGCAAAAAAAATCGCATAAAAATCAGACTTTTTTTCAGACTGATTTTTTCAGTAATAAAGAGTTAGATACGTAGCAATGCAGCAAATGGTTAAATCAAGTATAGAAGTCGCACTAGTCAAACATTCTATTTCTTATATATCACAATTTGAAGCATAAAAACTGATTTAATTGTTCTAAAAAGGATCAAACCTTGGACTGCCATAAAATGACCAAATAAGTCCCACCTTCAAAAACTAATCATCACTAGACAGAGCTCTTTAAGAACTAAAACTTTTGTTCATATACAGTCGAACCCTGGTTACTCCACCACCTCTCATTCAAATACCCGGCGTCATTCGAAATACTTCGTTGGTACCAATCTCTCTCTTTCTCATTTCTATATAAAAATATCTGGGTTATTCAAATTTGTGCCATTTGAATACCTGGCCTCATCCGAAAAGATTTTTTGGCCCGTGCCAATCAATTCGTATGATTTTCGCACCCCTTATCCGAAGTCACTGATGAGCATTAATTACCGACGACATTTTGAAAACAAACAATGGAAAGGCGCAAACATCAATTAATTACCGAAATGGGTGGATATGGCCGCTTACAGTTTGCATAAGTTGTTAATTGATTGAATGTTAGTCCAGTTCAATCATAAAAGTGATGATTGTAGTATTTCGGATACGCTGGTAAAGGAAAACAAGCAGACCACGATTACATCGTTTTTCGAAACAGCGTGGATGTAACGTTGATACATGTAGTTTCTTGTGGTTTAGTCAGACATGCTGAATGTTCATTTATGTATTGAAGTAAGCATATATGCAGAAAAAAAGATAATTGTTGGTATATTAAATATCAATCATCCATTACTGTTTTCAAAACACTAAATGAATAATTTTTAGTTTTAGAGCACTTTGGGGCCGAATAAAAACACAATAATCGTAATATGACCTTGACCTTTTAATTTTTTTAAACTTTTTAATTGTGAGGCCCTTTCAAACATAACAATACATAACGTGTGAAAACTTCATGAAGAATAAACAAAAAATAAAGTCAGAAGCGACAAAAAACATGTTTTTGGAATTTTCATTTTTCCTAAGTTTTAGTGAAGTTCGACCGTTACTAGAGGACAAACCACGCATTTCTTAAATTCGCCACCCCATTTATTTTGTGCGTATATGTCTTTCAAATCGTATGCAGGGGACAGAATTCTTCTACCTGATCTCTAACAAAAATGGATAGGTTTTTCATAGACCTACTCATCTGGCCAGTAGTTTTGAAGAAGATGATTTTTAAAATTTTCATTTTCTTTTCTTTCTGTTGCCATGGCAACCAGAGTTCTACATGGATCAAGTTTATTTTAGCAACTTTTGTGAAGGTTGACCCAAGGATCATCCCTGCCAAGTTTAATCAAATTCTGTCCAGTGGTTTCAGAGGAGATGTTGTTTAAAGGTTTCTCTATATACACATAAGGCAAATAAGCCCCACCCTGGCAGCCATGTTTTTTTACGGATCGGAATAAGTTTAGCAACTTTGGTAGTGGTTGACCCAAGGAACATCTGTACCAAATTATTTTGAAATCTGGCCAGTAGTTTTGAAGGAGATGATTTTTAAAGTTTTCAAATTATTTTTCTTTTTGTAGCCATGGCAACCAGAGTTCTTCATGGATCAACTTATTTTAGCAACTTTTGTAGAGCCTCACCCAAGGAACATTCCTGCCAAGTTTCATTAAATTATGTCCAGTGGTTTCAGAGGAGATGTCGTTTAAAGAAAATTGTTGACGACGCACGACGCACGAAGGGCGATAAAAGCTCACTTGAGCACAAAGTGCTCAGGTGAGCTAAAAAAGGTGACCCCTGGGGCAGGCCAAATTTTGACCCAAGGGCCATAATTTTAACAATCTTGGTAATGTTCCATAAGATGATGCTACATGCCAAATATCTAAGCTCCAGGCCTTATACTTTCTTACAAGAAGATTTTTAAAGTTTTCTTATTATAACTCTATGTAAAATCATGTGACCCCTAGGGCGGGACCAATTTTGACCCCAGGGACATAATTTGGACAATCTTGGTAGAGAGTCATAAGATTATGCTACATACCAAAAATCAAAAGGCTAGGCCTTGTGGTTTCGGAGAAAAAGATTTTTAAAATTTTCATTTTTAAATTCTATTTTTAGCTCCTGTGACCTAGATTTTTGACCAATCAAAAAAATTTAACGACTTTGGTAAAGGGCCCCATAATGAACATTCCTGTGAAATTTTATCAAAATCCAGTGAGTAGTTTAGAAGCAGATGTTGTTTACAGAAATTGTTGATGACGGACACATGCACGGACGACGGACAAAAGGCGATCACAAAAGCTCACTAGGTACCTAGCAATGCAGCAAATGGTTCAATCAAGTATACAAGTCGCACAAGTTAAACATTCTTTTTCTTATATATCACAATTTGAGAACCCGATTTACAATTGTTGCAAAAGGATCAAACTTTGGACTGCCATAAAATGACCAAATTAAGTCCGACCTTCAAAACCTGAACATTACTGAAAAGAGCTCTTCCAGAACTAAAACTTTTGTTCATATACAGTCAACCCTCGTTAAACCGGCAGTGTTCGTAAATCTCAATTTTGCCGGTGTATCGAATTTGCCAGTGTAATTTGTGAATCCTATTTACACATCCCACCTACTTAACCGTAATGTTGATTTCGGTAAAAGGAGATTTTATAAATAATAAATGATAAGGCTAATATAACTTTTATGATGCATCTGAATAAATTTTACATGTATTTCATGTATCATGTGTGTGTGTGATTTGTAAATAAACTTTGTTTTACCTGTAAAATTATACGCGTATTCATGCTTTACCCTACTTTGTAAATATGTAGACGCTACATGTATATACAACTTCCGGTTAGGTAATAGCTTTACGAACATACTTATATCGTAAAGGGAAAAGACAGAATAAACAAAAATAGAAATTACTGTTTATTTTCTTTTATGTGATTGCTTTAACTTTTTTTATTGGAATGAAAGTCAGGATACAAGTAAGGATATAAAAACGTAACAAAAATTATCAACAATTATAAATTGTGTTTATTGATTGGATATCTTTAACTCTCGCGCATCAAGAAATTATCTCTTCATTTTCCCATTGGTAGGTACAGTTAACTATTGTTGAAAATCATTACAAACTGATATGTTGATTGAAACTCGACTAAATTGGTAATCAAAGGCATGTTGAAAGCTGTGTAATAAACAAAACAAACTGATCACCTCATTAATTGATACCACTTATCGATATCATCTGCAATCAATGCAGCTATAGTTTTGATCAAAAGTATGTTTTTTATCCGTGTTAAAACAAACAAAAACTGACTACTACGCCTATTTCAATCCCTAACAACGATTATCTGTCTAATTAAAGGCAAGTTGTTCACACGTCTACTGGAGTGGCTTCCCATTTTTTACTCTCTCAAACAATGAAATCCTCCACTAAGAAATGAGGCACATGTAAACAAATGTTCAGCTGTGATCACCCATGTAAAGACTGTGTCAAATTGCAAATTAACAATGTCATACACAATAAACAGGTAGTGTACCAGCAGGGGACTAGATTAACGCCTTTGGCGTAAATCGGCAATGATCAAAAGCTGTCCGTAAGGCTGCCGCTATAACGAAAAGTGATTACACAATGAAACAGAGATTCATCTGCCGAAAATTGCTGCCAGTACCGGAAGCCGAATTTGCCATTGTAAAGGGAGAAATAAAGAACAAAAAAATCAGTTACATGACTTTTATTGCCGGATCCCGAATCTGCCGTTGTATCGAATGCCAATGTAACGTATTTTTGAAATTTTAATTTTTCCTAAAATTTAGTGAAGTTTGACCATTTCTAGAGGACAAACCACGCATTTCTTATATTCACCACCCCATATATTTTGTGCGTATATGACTTGCAAATCGTATGCAGCAAACAGAATTCTTCTATCCGATCTCTAACAAAAATGGGTAGGTTTTTCGTAGACCTACTTTCATTTGTCCACTTTTTATAAGGTTCGAACATTCAACCTCTCCTAGAACAATTTTTTTCCAGTACTTGATGATGAGATATCAATCATATTTGATTGGGCTGTCAACAAGGAACATTATGTAAAAAAAACGCATCTAAATCAGGTTTCAAATTTTTGAGTTATTAGCAAAACAGTGATTACATGCATTGCGCCCCCTAGTGGCTAAATCAGAAACAAAAGTGAAAAGTTTGACCTATAGGCACAAGTTCAGATAAATGTGACTCCATGCCCAAAATTTCATACCTGTAGCTTTTCTCATCTGGCTACAAAAATGGGTGGAATTGGAAAAATAAAAAAAATAAAAAAATCAACAGAAGAACAATAGGTTTTCGAAAACCTAATAAAAGGTAACATCATTGATTTGAGATTAGATCTACCTGAGTGTTATGGTGATAAAAAAATAAAATAAATTTAAGGGCAAATCTTTAAATATCATTGATACGGAAAATGGATTATAGAATTGATCGGTCTGATAGATACCGATTTTCATATTACTGCATCTTTCTTACTAATGGATAGATTCTTTTCGAAACTGGAAACTATGTTCTCTCATTCCATTGTCATTCGCTATCAATGAAGTTTGGGAGGGTGGGGGGAGGTATTAGAAATGACAAAATACATGAAAAACTGAAATGCACTTACTTTATTAGACTTATGCATAGCTATACATCTTTAACTAAAAACTTTCATCAAAGATGAATAAAGCTTCCTGATTTCATCACACGTTTAATTCAAAAATATCATATAATGTTTTTTTGTTTTTTTTAAGTTTTAGTGAAATTTATCCTTTTGTGGCTTTTATTTTGGCGGTATCAATATGATTTCGGTAATTCTACTATTACATTCAGTATACCAAAAGTAGACCTAACTTGACAGATGCTGCTTACTTTACATGTTCTAAATAAAATACTGTAGTGAATATACTGAATAGGTAATCACATTTTGTCTAGTGCTGAAAGAAATTGTGAAAATATTAGAGTTTCCTCTCTTAACCGACAGGTTTCAATATGAATTATTTTTAACCTACGAAATGTACTTGACGTGCCAGCTGTCATTAACTGACTTGAAATAGTGGTACAAATTAAAAGCAAAAGTAAACCTGAGGAAGAACAATCAATTTCAGCATGTTCATCCAACTGTGAAATATAGGTCACAGCATACATCACCCCCTTCCCCTCACACACATATATACACTAAGGGCAGAGTTTTTTTATTTTTCGTTTTACGGGAATTTTTTTCAAAAATAAGCGCCAGGAGGAGGGAATAAAAATAAGAAAAAGATGTCGAAAAATGAGCGTCGAGAAAAAAGAATAAAAATAAGATGGATTTTCCATATTTTTTTTTTTTTTTTTAAAACCTTTATAGAATGTATGTTTTGAAGTTGTGCACACTTGTTTTGTACTCCATACTGCCTGTTGTATAATAGTTCTGTATTATAAAGGCAAAACAAGCTGTCATTTTCACAAGATGATTATTAAATCATTTCTGTATATGCATGATTATGAGCTTCTATACTTTTGTAGTGTTTTTAATAGTCACTGAAACTCGCACTGGCAAAACTAGTTTGTAACTACTCTGTTCAAATGTATTCAATCACTTTTTCAATAATTCCGATGGTATACATGTAGATGTCTTGTGGGAAGTTTCAGTTAAGTGCAAGCAATGGATACTGAGATACGGCTTTGAAAGCTGTTGAATGCAAATTTTAACCAAATTCTGCACTTGTTTTGTACTCAATTCTGTCATTTTATATGCATGATTTTGATCTCCTATGCTTTTGTAGTGCTTTTAATAGTCACTGAAACTTGCACTGGCAAAACCAGCTTGTAACTATTCTGTTCAAATGTATGCAATCACTTTTTTCTATAAAATAAGTGAAAGAATTGTGACATGGTTTTTCATAAAAAACATTAAGCTATAGGCACAGGTAAAGCAAATTTCAGTGACTATAGTAGAGACCAAACACGCCTGGTATAAAGTAGTTTAGTAGTATTGCTGGTGGCTTGGTGTGCTTTCATCTTCTGCTTTTTAACCTGTATAAATTCTTTAATCTATTCACCATTCTCACTTTAACATGTTAATGTGTCACAAGCAGTATTCTATAAACCTGTGAGGTGTTGCCAACATTGCCATTACAATCTCTTTATACCAGACAGTCCCAAGCCTGTATAAAGTGTGAGGGGTCTCTGTTTAAATGATAAATAAAAACAAATCTGTTATCTGAACCATTTATTTGTTGTATAAAACAAAAAAAAATTTTTTGAAGTATCAGTTCTATCTTTAAGTTGGTATCAAAGTTTAGGATTCTTTTAATAAAATTTTTTGTATCTTTTCAATGGTAAACTTGCTATTATATTTTAAAAGGTTATCAGTTGTCCATTTATAAAGAAATTGTTTCCATCATGTTTTCATTATTGAATTGAGAAATAATAACAATAGTAAACAAGCTCTGACAAGATTTTGATCTTAATTAAAACACAACCAAACTTATTCTTTCTAAATATTCGTTGAAATACTGCCTGTGGTTTACATGTGTTTTAACAATACAGAAAGTATTAATAATATTGGAATGAATTTAACAAAACAATCCTTCCTTCCAACATACATAAAATGTCATCGATCACTGGAAGATATATGAATTGTTCGACTAGACTATAACAAGAGGGCCATGATGGCCCTGAATCGCTCACCTGAGTACCATTGCTTAAACTGATTTTAAGGTTTTAAATTTAAAAAAAAAAGAAGAATTCTGTTGTAATCCAATCTTACACATTCTACACATGGCAATACTTCATATCAAATATATAAGCTCTGGGCCTTATACTTTAAGAAAAGAAATTTGGTGAGGGGTCATTTATCACAGTAGGGCTATGATTTGAACAAACTTGGTAAAGGCCCATTAGATGGTGCTACATAACAAATATCTAAGCTCTAGGCATTATGGATTTATAAGAGAAGATATTTAAAGATTATTCTATATAACTCTATGTAAAATGAGTGACTCCTGTTGAAGGGTCACTTATCACTGTAGAGCTATGATGTGAACAACCTTGGTAAAGACCCATTAGATGATGCAACATACCAAATATTTAAGCTCTAGGCCCTATGAATTCATAGAAGACGATTTTTAAAGATTTTCCTTTATAACTCTATGTAAAATGAGTGACTCCTGTTAGCAGTGTTCGACACTAACGGGAGTCCGGTAGTCCGAGACTCCTTAAATTCGTATCGGACTCCTAGTTTTCGCGTCAAGGCAGTCCGCCGGACTCCTTATTTTCAAAACCAAAATCTAATCCGAAGCGTAAAATATCCGAAATCGCGATGTTTTGTATGTGCCTAATCACAGTCATCCAGCCGCTCGTGAAAGTCAGCTAATGTAATAGACTGGTTTCTATATGATTTCAAACGCGTAGAAATCGATTACCCGTCAAACGGTGTTTCAAAATATTGTTCCTCGGCAATTTCAAGATGCTAATCGGAATACTCTGCTATTACCGCTACACTAGTTATCGAAGTGAATGGCCGAGATATACCGACTATTCCAGAAGTAAGTTTATAAACATCGTCATGGAAAGATTTTTAGTTGGTTTTTCACCGCCGGCTGCAAAAAAACAAAAAACAGAAAAAGAAAAACAAAATGCGTACGAGGCAAATAGAGATCGTACCTTTCAACAAGCATGGCAGAAACAATTTTCTTGGATAGCGTACGACTCTGACAAAAAGTACATGAAATGTAACGTCTGCATAAAGTACGATACAGTTGGGAGTTTTATAACAGGCTGCACAAATATGCGTCTAGAGGCTATAAAAAAACACAATGTATCGAAGGGTCATGCTTTAAACGTGTGTAAAGACAATGCAAAAAAAGACAAGCAACTGCATGAGTCCAAAGCAGGACGATCATTAATACAGTTAAACAAAGCTGTCTTTGACAAGCTATGTATCCTGTTCAGGAATGCTCATATGGTTGGAAAGTTAGGAAGACCATACACGGATTATGTCACAATTTGTCAACTTGACATTGCCAAGTCCCTCAACATTGGCAAAACTTATTTAACTGACAAGGCATGTCAGGTGTTTATTGCAGCAATCGCAGACGACTGCCGCAATAAACAGGATGTGGCTTATGCTAGTGCTCCATTTTTATCCATCATATCTGATGGTTCAACAGATACCTCCTCACAGGAAGCAGAGATTCTGTATGCCAGAACATCAGTCCGTGGCAAGGTGAGGAAATAATCTAATAAATTAATCATTTAAGTAGTAAGATCTTATAAAGCTACATTTTTAATACAAGTTACATGCATGTTAAAATAATAATGAAATTATCTCGCCAATTTTTTTCAACATATTTTATTATCCCCACAGACTACCTCACAGAGCAATACAATAACATATCATACATCATCAAACTTTGTGAACACTTTTTAGACATGAATTTATGAAGTTCTTTTCAACAAATGAATAACGATAGACTAAGTTACTTTATATTAATTGATTGTCTTTTAAACAGATATCTACCAATTTCATCGGTCTCAAGAATGTACCAAAGGCTGATGGTGAAAACATCACCAAGGCACTGGTGTCCTTGCTGAATGAGAGGTTTGGTGACCAGTGGAGGCATAAGGTCACTGCGATGGGCACTGATGGAGCATCTGTCATGCTAGGAAACCTGTCTGGGGTAGTGCAGCGTTTTCGTGAGGAGATAGGTCGGCCTATCTATGCTGTGCATTGCTCAGCACACAGGTAATACATTTAAATCTAATAAATTGCAATATTTTTTCAACGTTAACTTTTACATGTATAAGATTTATACTCAACCTTGAATCTTAACCAGATTAGATAAAAATATAACAATGATTGAACTATTTCAGGTTGGAGCTTGCCTATAAAGATGCCACTAAAGGTAGTAACACTATCAAGAAGTGTGAGCTATTGCTGTTGAACCTGTACTTGTTTTACAAGTAAGTGGATTGAATTAAATTACTAAGTAATATATAAGTACTGTATATAAAAATATAAATAAGTAAACTCTCATACAAATATTTTTTAAGAAAATGAAGTCATTAATTTTACATAATAAATATATACACACATACATAACGCTACATATATCCTAACAATTTACATTTTAATCAAAGGTATAGCCCCCTGAACAGAGCCAATCTAAAGGCTTCATTTAAAAGCCTTGGACAGGAAGTCTTGGTTCCAACCAGAGTGGGTGGTACACGGTGGCTGCCTCATACCAAAAAGGCATTGGGGCATCTTCTTCGGGGATATGAAGCCATCGTTCAACATCTTGAACAAGTAATTGTAGAATTTGAAACTTAATTCATCATTGTAATTACGAAGTGTAGGAAGTCTACAATCAAGAGCTGCATGTTAGACTTTCCATTCTCATAAAATGGCAGAAAATACTGTCAGCATTTCAGTCATAAGAATTATTATAGAAGTCAATTACACTTCCTGCTGAGAATTGAGATTTTGATATCACAGGGCTTGTGTACTTGTTCATTAACTGCATGGTGTTGGTTTTAAAAAAAAAGTTTTATTTATCACAAGAATAAGACACTTTGTATATAAAGTAATCATTAAAAAATATGGATTGAATAATTATTTGTGTTAAATTACTAAATAGATGCAAAACCCAGACAGTGTCCGGAAAGATGCCAGTGCCAAGGCCCGCAACTTTCTGAAGCTGCTTAAGGACAAGCGTTTGAGACTCTGGCTCCATCTGATGTCGGACATTGTCAGCTGCTTGTCTGACGTCTCAACAACCATCCAGTCACAAGACAGCACGGTATCAGATGTGTGGCTTGAGCTACAGAGCTCCAAACGCATTCTGGCTACCTATGTAACAAGGTAATTTTGTGTTCTGAGTAGAAGTAGCTCCCCTAACATCAATATAGCATGTATGGTGATGGTGTATAACTATATATTAAAAATGCATGTGCTTACTTAGTAACATAGTAGTCTGACTTGTCTTTTCTAGATTTCACTAGTTAACCCCTACTTTTAAAAACAAGGTGCTTTGTTCTGTTTTATTTACATAGCTTGCCCAGTGCTTGTAACATATGCTAACCCTATCATGTATTGTATGTGTATGCATTTAACCCTTTTGTGCTTACCTATATATTTTGCAACAGAGATGGTCCCAGATATTGATAGGGTGGAAATGGGACCTGAGAGGAAGAAGGTTTTAGTATCTTTGGCAGCAGCCATTGATAACAGATTTGATGGTGACATGGCACTGTTTAGGGGCAGTAGCATCCTTAACTTCAAGCAATGGCCAAAGTCAGATGAAGGTTTTTGAAATTTAAAAATACTTTGAGTTTTTCAATAAAACCAATCACTAAATTGTACATCAATTATTTAAGAATAGGCCACACATAAAAGACATTTGATAAGGAGTTTTCATCCACATTTAATTATATTACATAATAATAATCTAATCTCTGGTAATACTTTAAAGATTTAAGTAATAACTCAGTCACAAAATATTAAATTCTTGCAAATATCATGATGAATTTGATGTGATTTCATTTTTGGTTTCTTCTCAAGGATATGGAGATGATGATGTGCAGGCCATGACCACTATTGCCCAACCAGCCATGGAGGCACATGGAGCAGAGCCTGACAGGGTGGTTGATGAGTGGACAAAACTCAAGACAAAGATCTATGAGAGGTGATGAAATAAGTAATCTTTAGCTTGATATTTGAAACATTTATTTAAAAAACAATTGCATATATTATGAAAACAATAATTTAGATAACTTAAAACAATTCTTTTTTCTTGAAATATTACATTCAGTGGAAGAAACATCAAGTCACTGACATGGCAGGAGGTGAATGAATCCTATGATTCTGACTGCCCCAACTTCCTCCTCCTGGTGGACTATCTCCTGACCATACCATCCAGCAGTGTTGATGCTGAGAGAGGATTTTCAAGGTAATGCACTTTCCTTATTTGTCAACTTTTCTATACAATTATGATATCCTGTTATTATTAAACTCTGCATGTTACAGTTATTATTTAACACAGTACAATGCATTTATGTTTAATTATTGATCTCTTTCTGGATGAAATTTGTCAAGAATGACTGGAGATCAAGACTTGGGGAGAAGAATCTGACGGACCTAATGCTGATTAACATTGCCTCCCCTAGTGTCAGTGACTTTCAGCCAGAAGATGCTGTTCACCTCTGGTATACCAGTGGCCAGAGAGCTCGTAGGCCAAGCTACATGGAGGAGCTAATGGTAAGCTTATAAAATGAAATCATTCTTTTACACTGACTCTATATGCAGATGATACATTTATGAAGTAATGATATAAAATCTTTCTTTTTTTTAAGAATTGTGGTGACCAGAGTGAGGTGACCTGTGAGGAGATAGCTGTGGAAGGAGAGGATGCCGGGACTGAAACAGAGTGTGCGGGCCAGGAGGAGGACATTGAGAATGACATGGACATGGGGCTGAGAGATGTTATTGCTTTACAAAAGAAACATTATCAAAGTCTTTGTGACTTAATAGAATAAAGTAGTAAACTGTATCTGTCTATTTTTTTTCTGGACTCCTTATTTTTCTTCCGGACTCCTTGATTTTCAAGTTTAGGAGTCCAGTGGACTCCTTCCCAAAAAAGTTAGTGTCTAACACTGGTTAGGGGGTCATTAATCACCGTAGGGCTATGATTTGAACAATCTTGGTAAAGGCCCATTAGATGATGCTACATACCAAATATCTATGCTCTGGGCCTTATGGATTCAAAGAAGAAGATTTTAAAATATTTTTTTATACAAGTCTATGTAAAATGAGTGACTACTGTTGAGGGGCCATTTATCACCATAGGGCTATGATTTGTACAATCTTGGTAGTGGCCCATAAGATGATCCTACATACAAATATCTAAGCTCTAGGCCTTGCAGTTTTGCAGAAGAAGATTTTTAAAGATTGCATTTTTAAAATCTATTTTTAGCTCCTGTGACCTACTTTTTCAACCAATCTGAATAATTTGTACAACTTTGATAGAGGGCATCATAAGGATGATTTCTGTGAAGTTTGGTCAAAATCCCTTCAGTGGTTCAGGAGGAGATGTCGTTTAAAGCAAATTGTTGACGACGGACGGACGCACGACGGACGACGACGGACGCCGGACGAAGGGCGATCACAAAAGCTCACCTTGAGCACATTGTGCTCAGGTGAGCTAAAAACACTGACTAGAAGGAATAGAAACCTGTGACTAGAAGGAATAACAAAATCCACTGACTAGAAGGCAAATGTCCAAGTTAACACTCAACATAAATTGAGACATGTTTTATCATTTTCTAATGTGCACACTTTGTAATAATAATATTTCACTTCTTTGTTTTTAGCTCACCTGAGCACAAAGTGCTCAAGGTGAGCTTTTGTGATCGCCCTTCGTCCGGCGCCGTCGTCGTCCGTCGTGCGTCGTCCGTCGTCAACAATTTGCTTTAAACAACATCTCCTCTGAAACCGCTGGACAGAATTTAATGAAACTTGGCAGGAATGTTCCTTGGGTGAGGCTCTACAAAAGTTGCTAAAATAAAGTTGATCCATGAAGAACTCTGGTTGCCATGGCAACAAAAAGAAAAATAATTCGAAAACTTTAAAAATCATCTCCTTCAAAACTACTGGCCAGATTTCAAAATAATTTGGTACAGATGTTCCTTGGGTCAGCCTCTACCAAAGTTGCTAAAATTATTCCGATCCGTAAAAAAACATGGCCGCCAGGGGCGGGGCTTATTTGCCTTATATGTATATAGAGAAACTTTAAACAACATCTCCTCTGAAACCACTGGACAGAATTTGATTAGACTTGGCAGGGATGATCCTTGGGTCAACCTTCACAAAAGTTGCTAAAATAAACTTGATCCATGTAGAACTCTGGTTGCCATGGCAACAAAAAGAAAAATAATTCGAAAACTTTAAAAATCATCTCCTTCAAAACTACTGCCAGATTTCAAAATAATTTGGTACAGATGTTCCTTGGGTCAACCTCTACCAAAGTTGCTAAAATTATTCCGATCCGTAAAAAAACATGGCCGCCAGGGGCGGGGCTTATTTGCCTTATATGTATATAGAGAAACCTTTAAACAACATCTCCTCTGAAACCACTGGACAGAATTTGATTAAACTTGGCAGGTATTATCCTTGGGTCAACCTTCACAAAAGTTGCTAAAATAAACTTGATCCATGTAGAACTCTGGTTGCCATGGCAAAAAAAAAAGAGCCAAGATGGCGTGCGCTACTGATAAAGCTGTTAGCAAAATCAAAATCTGGCATCTATTTTCTAACATTGACTAGGCCAATTTTGACTACCTGAATTAATTGGTACCAGTTCTTGGACCCCTACCAATTTTAAACTCATCTAGATTCATGTAACAAACAAGCCTGACCATTCATGGATCGGGCCAAATTGCCTTAATTGTTACAAGGGTTTCTAAATTTGACCTGTGAACTAGTTTTTGAACCCCACATGACCCAATTCAATCTCGATTATATGTAGACAAACATCCTGGCCAAGTTTCATGAAGATTGGCCAAAACTGTGGTCTCTCTAGTGTTCACAAGGTTTTTCTAAGATTTGACCAGGTGACCTAGATTTTGACCCCACATGACCCATTTTCAAACCCATCTGAGATATCATGTAGACAAACATTCTGACCAAGTTTCATGAAGATTAAGCCAAAACTGTGGCCTCTAGAGTGTTCACAAGGTTTTCTAAGATTTGACCTGGTGACCTAGATTTGACCCCACATGACCCATTTCGAACTCATTCGAGATATCATGTAGACAACATCCTGACCAAGTTTCATGAAGATTGGGCCAAAACTGTGGCCTCTAGAGTGTTCACAAGGTTTTTCTAAGATTTGACCTGGTGACCTAGTTTTTGACCCCACATGACCCAATTTCAAACTCATCCGAGATATCATGTAGACAAACATCCTGGCCAAGTTTCATGAAGATTGGGCCAAAACTGTGGTCTCTAGAGTGTTCACAAGGTTTTTCTAAGATTTGACCAGGTGACCTAGATTTTGACCCCACATGACCCATTTTCAAACTCATCCAAGATATCATGCAGACAAACATCCTGACCAAGTTTCATGAAGATTGGGCCAAAACTGTGGCCTCTAGAGTGTTCACAAGGTTTTTCTAAGATTTGACCTGGTGACCTAGATTTTGACCCCACATGACCCATTTTCGAACTCATTCGAGATATCATGTAGACAAACATCCTGACCAAGTTTCATGAAGATTGGGCCAAAACTGTGGCCTAGATTTCAAATTAAATTTGGTCCCAGTGTTTTGACCAACTGACCAAATTGCTATAAATTATTCCATACCGTAAAAACAAAACTGGCCTCTAGGGTCGGTTTTTCTTATATTTGAAGGAACCTGTTTTGACACAGACCAAATCTCACTCTGAAATCATCTGACAGAATCTGATCAATTTCAGGATTAGTCACTGGGTCAACGTTTCACAAAATGTTGACAAAACAAACAAAGGATCCAATGTAGAACTCAAGTTGCCAGTGGCAAAAAAAAGAAAGAAAACTTTAAAAATCATCTTCTTCAAAACTACTGCCCAGATTTTAAAATAAATTGGTACAGATGTTCCTTGGGCCAACCTCTACCAAAGTTGCTAAAATTATTCTGATCCGTAAAAAAACATGGCTGCCAGGGGCGGGGCTTATTTGCCTTATATGTATATAGAGAAACCTTTAAACAACATCTCCTCTGAAACCACTGGACAGATTTAGATTAAACTTGGCAGGGATGATCCTTGGGTCAACCTTCACAAAAGTTGCTAAAATAAACTTGATCCATGTAGAACTCTGGTTGCCATGGCAACAAAAAGAAAAAAAAATATGAAAACTTTAAAAATCATCTTCTTCAAAACTACTGGCCAGATTTTAAAATAAATTGGTACAGATGTTCCTTGGGTCAACCTCTACCAAAGTTGCTAAAATTATTCCGATCCGTAAAAAACAAGGCCGCCAGGGGCGGGGCTTATTTGCCTTATATGTATATAGGGAAAACTTTAATCAACATTTCCTCTGAAACCACTGGACAGAATTTGATTATATTTGGCAGGAATGATCCTTGGGTCAACCTTCACAAAAGTTGCTAAAATAAACTTGATCCATATAGAACTCTGATTGCCATGGCAACAAAAAGAAAAAAAATGGGAAAACTTTAAAAATCATCTTCTTCAAAACTACTGGCCAGATTTTAAAATAAATTGGTACAGATGTTCCTTGGGTCAACCTATTTATCTCAGGTGAGCGATTTAGGGCCATCATGGGCCTCTTGTTTTAACTTTGAGTGCATTTCTGGTTACAATTCCCTTTCCTGCATCCAGGCAAGTATTGCATATTGGTCTAACAATACCGAATTGTTCCTTCAAGCGTCTGATTTGATCTGTATCAGCCACCTCAGTGTCGCCACAGTGGAAACAGATTGGGTCGAATACCAATGTCTTCCCTGCAATATCATATGTATGTCTTAAATATTTAATGCTCTAAAATATATTAAAAATTAAATATCAGCATGATATGGGTTTACAATGTTTGTCTATAAACCAAGATATCATGGTGGGACTTGAACTCAGGACCTCTCAATGGGGTAAAAAAGCTTTTTACTACCGTGCCACAGCAGCTTAAAATTCAAACATGTAAAAAATTCACTGTTTTATGCACAAATTACGGTTCAATGAAAAGTAAATAAGGTTGATCTAATTAGCTGTCATTCGCTGAAACAGTGGACTGCACAATCTACATTTCCAACGTCACTATTCATTTTCAATTTAATAACATGTTCTGTCTACAATCTCTTGGAATGTTTTGAAATTTTTTGCAGTCAAACTGAATATTTAGAAGGGATTGTGTTTGTTGATATTTGCAAAAACTGATGACAATATTAGTACTTTCTGTTTATAGGGATCAATTAAACACTGCTTGAACAAGCTAAAATAGGCTTCTGTTGAATGAAAATTTTTGTTGATCTACTGGAATGACACAAACACTCTTGGCAGAGTGTCACCGAACAGCCAGAGCTGTTAAGTTTCATATTAAAGATAGGCCCAATATTTCTGGACTTGTTTTAATACCTGTATCGGAGTGAATCCAACACTATTTCTTCTGAGTGTGTCGACCACTTTGTTAAACAGAACATCCTTCTGGGTTTTTTCTTCTCTACAATGAAATGTATTTTTTAAAGCATGCTTCAATTATTTTTTATGCATACTTGCAATATGAATAATTTTTGTTTGCTACATTATTTATAAAGAAAATTGTCAAACAATTTCACTGAAAATGTTGTGCAGTTTAATATATTTAAAGCAGGCACTCTTTACATTTTGGCAACATTTTAATAAATGGACTATGATTACCCTATATCCTTCACTACAACACTATTGACTTCGGACCCTATATCCTTCACTAAAACACTATTGACTTTGACTAATCAACATGGCTCGAAACTGTTTTAAAGGCACCAACGAATACTTCTGTCAAACAATATTCAAGTCAGGCAAGTTTTAATACTTCCTAGAATCACTTTATCTGATGTAATCTGGAAGAGGACCTGAACCATGGAAATTCAAATGAAATTATTTTGAAATTTCAAAGTACCACCTTTTTCCTTTCAGCTGCTGTGGCAAACACAGCTCTGAATGGAAGTACTTTATTTGAATGAAGGCATATATATGGACAACGACCACCACAGAAACATTAAATAATTTAAAAGACAGATCACTGTTCAAAATGTTTGGAATAACAATTAAAATTTTGAGGTACATCTTACATCATCTCACCTGGACTTAGGGTATGATGAATACTGCCGGGCAGCGTTTTTGAGAATGGTGAAGGCATTCTGTGTTTGGTTGTTGTTGGCATCAATCCCCCCCAGTTTGGTACTGGCCAACCACACAGTTAAGCTCTTGTATCTGTAAATATATAGCATATATATTAAATATCTTGTGTCATAGGCCAAAGGTACAGGGTTCGATTCCCAGTTGGGGCCTAAAGGTTTTCTTCCTCTCAGTTACTTCAATGGCGACGAGGATAATATGGTGTGTGGGAATGCGCCACCGGGTGCGGTAACAGACTAGAAACTGCAAGGATGTGCAGTTGATGTCCAGCTCCAAAAGGTAAAGAGGGGAAGAGTGTAGTGTTGGATATAGTCACTTCAAACAGCCTAGCTGTTGGGATAGTTCTTTATGTACTGGTTCGATTCCCGGTTTGGCCTAAAGGTTTTTCTCCTCTCCTTTACTTCAATGGCGATGAGGATAATTCGGTGTGTGGGAACAGGCTACCAGGGGAGCTTTAACGGGCTAGAAACAGCAAGGATGTGTAGTTGATGTCTGGCTCCAAAAGGTAGAGGGGAAGAGCGTAGTCACTGTATCACTGTAGTAATATAGACCACTTCAAACAGCCTTGCTGCTTGGATATCTCTTTAGCGACATGACTGTGTGTCAAAGATACTTGGTTTCGATTCCCGGTTGGGCCAAAAGTTTTTTCTACTCTTGGTTACTTTAGACATATTATTTTCGACCAAAAACACAAATACATAGTCTTGATATCTTACGATCGGCAGTCATGCAGTCAAAAATGGTCATATTAAGCAAACATATCACAATAATCATTTACCCAAGCTGTACAAGTACATGCACGGGGGTGTCGAGTTCGCAAAGGAACTGATCACCCCCGGCGTAGATCCGGTCCACCACCTGGTCATCCACACCCTCAAGGATGGAGTGGAGGGCCTCTCCCACTGATGCTGATGTTGAAAATCGTTCAATTTTATTCTTTTTTTTTATACTTTTAACCGAGACTTTAAAATAAACAATGGTTCCTGCCATCTTGAAAATTGTCCCGCGTAAATTTTACGTTGTCGTGAAATCAGCGTTCGGTTAAATAACAATAAATTTTATTTTCTATCGGAGATCGAAGCAACGGGCGGCGGAAAAAATAAAATTAAAGTTAAGAATTTGAATCTTTTTCTTAATTGGGTTTTGCAATATTTAGGTACGGCGCTCCCGTAAAACAAAAAATATAAAAACTCTGGCCTAAGGCACACAGTGACATATGCAAATAGTTAAAGTTAAAGGGCTGACTATATTGTTAAAGCTCCATACAGAGTTATGGACCTTGTGAAGGACACTTCCTCTCATCAATTTATTTCCATAACTGGAACACAAGTAGAGTTATCTTATAGGCAAAAGATTGTGAAAAGGGGGAATAACTCCAAAAATACTGAGGCCAGAGTTATGAACATTGTACATAACACTTTCTCCCATTAATTTCTTTCCATAAATGAAATTTAATTTCAATAGCATGAGTCAAACTGGAGTTATCTCAAGGACACAAAATTGCATAAAAGTGGAAAAGCTCCAACAAGAAACATTGGAAATGGATTATGCTCTAGTATACTGCAATGCTTGTCCATAATGTCTACCCACTTAAGAAGCTTAAAGGTTTTATGTCTCATAGTGCATGAGTTTTGCTCCAGACAAAACTTAATTGAATATGAAATTAAAGAATGAACAATAACTCGAAATATGATTTGCAGAATTAAGATTTTTGTGCACTGCAATTCTCCTTTGTGAGGTCTATTCACCAATAAAGTTTCAAGGTTATATGTCTCATAGTGCATGAGTAATGCCTTCAAAAAAAAAAAAGTATGAAATTGAACAAAATGCAGTAATTCCAAAAATATTTTAACAATGTAACAATGGAAATGCACGTGGATACTAAAGGTGTGAAAATAATCGCTGCATTACACCTGACTTTCTGAAGCAGTGGAACATTTACACCTGTTGTGCAATTTAACATCCGCAAAACAACTGCGAGTAAACAAGATGGCGGCCTCCTCGTTGTTTACCAAAAAATATATGCGCATTATAGAAGGTAAATACTTTTTTCCAAGGTTTTGAGCTTCAAACTCGGGCTGCGCACTAAACATGGGTGCATACAATACATGGCAATTTACAGTAATATTTATAAATTTTGGTTTGAAATTGTGATGACTCAATTCTATTTCTTGTTCAATCTGTTCATCATTTAAAACAGTTGACTTAATTAGTGGCGATTTAATTTGAAGAGAAGCCTTTGAGGTACCAAGATGAGTAAACAAGATGCGGCTACTTTCAGCATTTTTCGAGGCATTTCTATTGTCTATTTGTTGTGAATGGCTATGTGACGATGTTTGGAAAAACCTTTATAGATGACAATAGGGGTCATTAACAGTGCCAAGGTGAGGTCAGTCAAGTAAACAAGAGCACTGCATGCGGGTGCCAATGCTCGTCTGTTTTTGCAAACATTACATATGTTTATTTAAAAAAAGTTGACCTTGAAAATTACAACTAAAACTGTTAGCCTTTAAATGTAAAGTTATAGTACCATACCCTTTAAATTTGATCTTCGACCTTGAAGGATGATCTTGACCCATGCATGGAATAGAACGTATACAACACAAAGACGTAAAATATGTAAATAAAAAATCATAATTGACAAAGAAATATCTATTTTAAAACTTGTCCAGAGTTATGGCAAAATCAAGGTCGAATAGATAAGATATTGAGGTATATCTGAATAGCCCTTGTCAAGATGAATATGCATACCAAATATAAAAGATGTTTGTCAAATAGTCAAAAGTTAAAGTTTTTTGCTAAACATTTAAAAAAAAAGTTCAAAGTTCAAAGGTCAAGGTCAAAAGTCCAAAAGTGTAACAATGAAGGAAAAGTCTTGCCACAAAGACTTCACAGGTGAAATATCAGTGCACTGTTGGTAACAGTTCTAAATGACAGGCATTTTAAAGTTTTCAGAAGTTACAGCAGAATAGGTCAAAGGTCAAAGTCGAATAGATGAAATATTGAGGTATATTTGAATAGCCCTTGCAAAGATTAATATGCATACCAAAAAATAAAAGTTGTATGTCAAATAGTAAAGAAGTTATGGCCAACGTTAAAGTTTTTTTGTTAAACATTTCAAATATTGAAAAAAGTTCAAAGGTCAAGGTCAAAAATCCAAAAGTGTAACATTGATGGAAAGGTCTTGCCACAAGGAATTCACATGTGAAATATCAGTGCCCTGTTGACAACGGTTTTGAAATGACAGGCATTTTAAATTTTCAAAAGTTACAGAAAAATAAGGTCAAAGGTCAAGGTGAAGGTCAATAGGTGAAATATTTGCATATGTCTGGATAGGTCTTGTCAAAAAGAATATGCATGCCAAAAATGCCAGAAAGTTGCATACTGAATAGTAGAAAAGTAATGGCCAACTTTAAGATTCCGGATGACGACGACAACGCAGACACTGGAGTTACGACAATAGCTTGTATTTTTTTCTTCGAAAAACAGATGAGCTAAAAATGGTACACAGCTGATTGCATCATCACGCCCTTCAGCAAATAGTGGTTGCTGAATACGTGTTGGTTTTAGTTTGGCTGGTCGCATAGTAGTCATTTAATAAAATAGATATTTAGATTAAATTCTTTTGGGGGGATATGAAATGGTCATTTAAGACAAAAAGTCACTTAAAAGACGTGGTTGTTTGAGCAAGTTTGACTGTAATTCTTTTCTTCACAAACTTTTCAGTTACAGCATAGTGCTATCATTAATGTTAAACACTGTTTTTTGGCCTGAACTATACAGGTACCTGTCACAGTGTCAAAACCCCAATATTCCAGTATAACCCATATGAAGATGAGGTAGGTCATCTGCTGGTTTACCTATGGGGGACAGGTTATCTTTGTATATGAAGTAAGGGTTAAAGAAAACTGCTGACGCCACATGATGGATGACAACAGACAAAGAACGAAGTGTGATCTCAAAATCTCACACTGAGCATGTTGTGCTCTGGTATGCTAACAATGATATGTGGAGATATTGTTTGCAATGCAAAAATGAGACTCTTGTGAAATATATGCTATAAAAACAGTCAAATGAAATGTGCTGACAATGTTATTTCTGGAATTAATGTCAAACTTAGATCATATTACTTATTACCTGCTGGAGAGAATGAACACATGGACAGAGTTCCAGTTTGCAATTAAAAGGCTAAGCTTCTTGCTGTTTAGATTTGACTGCCTATTTCACTCACAGTACAGCGGATTGTTGAAGACAGCATTTCTCAGAAGATATTTCTAGTTAGACGGCGATAAGCCGTCTTATGCTGAAAATCGAAATCAGGCCTTGCTAATTTGCATATTTTCCACAACATTTTTAACTGAACCTCTCCACGCTTAGTGCGGATCCATGCAATGCGATTCTGCACTAACGAATACGAGTGGAATATGTTACACAGACGTTTAAATCATAACCGTAACCGCTTTTAGTGTGTTACTGTTTGTTAACATGTTTTCTTTTGCCATTATTTTTCACTGGAAGCATCAATTTTAAGCGTGAAAAAAATATCCGTGACATTTCTTAACCAGAACAGCAACTCATCTTACGTACATGAAGATCTACTCCTGTAAAAAGAAAAAGTAGTGCTCCGTATGTATGTAATTGACCTAAAGTAGTCAACAGAATATTTTGCATGATGGCGAGTAAGGTTCCTCCCATGGCATTTCTTAACTTTGAAATAGATAGGCAAACATTCTAGTATCTTAAATAATCAAATACCTGGTCAATTTCTACATATACAAAACAACAGATAGAATTCCTTAGCACTAGAGAAAGAGAATGACCTACTTAGGTATGCAGCTCTTTATGAATGAAAGGTTCATGACCTTTACTCCGGATTATTATGTTAAAAACAGAACTTCTGTAGCAACAGCGGATGGAGTTTTTGTCGTCATGTGACTGCTTCAATAATTTCAGAAACTCTGGGTTTAGAATGTTAATCCCGCCGCCGTCTCTGTACTGGTATAAATCAAGTGACCACTGGAGCGGGACCAATTTTGACCAAAGGGATATGATGTGAAAAACATGGTTATCTTCATTTATCCTCTCTCTCTCTCTCCACACATGCAATCATTAAAATAAAATAAAAAAGTCATAATTTGCACAGAACATATATTTTTTTCTCTCCCTCTGTTTCAGTTTGAATAAGCAATATAATATCAGGAGGTCTTGGATTCGAATCTCAACCGGGGCACATTTATCCGGTGAAAGCGTCAAACCAAAGACATATAAAATTTATTAGAATTGCCCTTGTCTTGCACTTGGCAAATTGGGGTGCTATGGGAACTCCGAGAACTCAGTACTTGTTCTATGCAGGAACTTGTCTCCCGTGTATCGGTCAGTGCGTCGTTTTGCAAAATGAGCTAGGGTATCGCACCCCCGGACTATCTTGTATCCAATCACTGTCTTTTCCGATGCTTTTTATTTCAGCAAAAAAAAAAAAAAAAAAGGAACAAAACAAAAAACCAGGACCCCTACATTAACATACTGCCTTTGAGAATAGAGGCATACGGTCTTAGTCAAATTACCAATCTCTCCTTGTCCATGAAAACACAAAGTACCATGATATTAAATGGGAGAAAATCTATAAATTTCATATTATTATATGTATAGTTCGCTTAAAATATATCTTTTTTTTTCTCATGTCTCTGTACATTTATGCATGAATGTGTATAACCTATGTAATTGTATTTCACCAGACGCGTGCCATACCTTCTTATCAGCGGGCACAGCATGTGTTTATTTTGACCGGATATGTCACCTATATGTATCGCCGGTACCGATATACCGTCCCTCACCCCCACCCCCAATCCCACCCCAAGGCGAGGGACAATCAATGTTTACACAACATGAATGTTATAACCAGTACTAATTAACATGACAAAAAACATGAAAGATGGTCGCAGGCTTATTGTAAGAACATTATCACAGGAAGAACCAGGGTGTTATGTAGTGTCACTGGGTAGCTTAGTCAAAAACTGGTCCTCTATTATAATAAATAGTATACAATAATTTACAAGTAACTTAGAATAAATATGTGTATATACATACATACACTATAGAGCACATACGTAATATGAACTGTACCAACTAAATTAATACCGTCTGACTATAAGCTCTGCTGCCTACAAGTTTTAGAGTATATATTCACAATATTGCGAGTGTTCATATTGAAGTGCGACCCTTAATACAGAAAACTCAAAATTATTCATCCTTCCAAGGAGCGCCCTGAAGACAACAGAGGAATCTACTAGACAACAACAACAACATGACTACAAATTTTTTCCATTCATTAATTCATTTTATTCATATCTATTTATTCCTTTTTATGCACATTATATCATTATTATTTTAAAATCAAAATATTCATCATGGAAGTATTATATTCCGAAGAGGAAGACATTCTATATATCAGTATATTTCCATAGCGAATCTTGTTCCTCTCTCTCTCTCTCTCTCTCTTTTTACAACTAAAAGACTAATAATAGACTTTTAAAAAATATAGTAATCACATACGAGAAAGTCTTAGAGTATTCTTATGATTTTTTATAGTTAAAACAAAGAGTAAAATATAGCAACAGTTCTTTTAATAGGAACAAATAATTTGCACTTATGGTTGAAAGCATGGGACCAATTTAGAAGTTATTTGCAGATTAATTAGAGTTTCTGCTATCATCATGTATAAGCTGTGACAGAATCTGCGACCTCTTCACTAATTACTTCTCTTCGAAGGAGATGGCCTTCCGGTGTAACAGCCCAGATTTTTCCCCCAGGCAGTTTTTTCCCCGGGGAAAAACCTGACTAGTCAGATTTTACCCCGGGGAAGAAACTGACTAGTCAGTTTTTTCCCCACCCAGTCAGTTTTTTCCCCCCTCTTTTTTAAATTTTTTTTTAAGGTTTCTGAGGTGGGGAAATTCTGGACTAGTCAGTTTTTTCCGCCCATATCCTATATATTGTTCGTGATGTTGGGGAAATTCTTGACCAGTCAGTTTTTTCCGCCCATATCCTATATATTGTTCGTGATGATGGGGAAATTCTGGACCAGTCAGTTTTTTCCCCCTTGTCATTTAGATTGATCTTGATGTGGGAAGTCTTGACAGTCAGTTTTTTTCCCCATCCAATATATCTGCATGATGGTGGGGAAATTCTGGACCAGTCAGTTTTTCTCCCCCCCCCCCCCCCCCCCCCCCCCCCCGTCATTTATATTGTATTGATGGTGGGGAAATTCTGGACCAGTCAGTTTTTTCCCCCCTATCATTTAGATTGTATTGATGGTGGGGAAATTCTGGACCAGTCAGTTTCCCCCCCCCCCCCCTGTCATTTAGATTGATCTTGATAGTGGGGAAAGTCTTGACCAGTCAGTTTTTTCCCCCCTATCCTATATATTGTGCTTGATGGTGGGGAAATTCTGGCCTAGTCATTTCCCCCCCCCCCCTGTCATTTAATTGTATTGATGGTGGGGAAATTCTGGACCAGTCTGTTTTTTCCCCCCTATCCAATATATTGTGCGTGATGGTGGGGATATTCTGGCCTAGTCAGGGGGGAAAAAACTGACTGGTCAAGAATATCCCCACCATCCCGCACAATTTATTGGATAGGGGGAAAAAACTGACTGGTCCAGAATTTTCCTGACTTCATGCTCAAGCTACATGACAGGGGGGGAAAAACTGACTGGTCAAGACTTTCCCCACCATCAAGAACAATCTAAATGACAGGGGGGAAAAAATGACTAGGCCAGAATTTCCCCACCATCAAGCACAATATATAGGATAGGGGGGAAAAACTGACTAAGCCAGAGTTTCTCCACCATCATGCACAATATATTGGATAGGGGGGAAAAAACTGACTGGTCAAGACTTTCCCCACCATCAATACAATCTAAATGACAGGGGGAAAAAACTGACTAGGCCAGAATTTCCCCACCATCACGCACAATATATAGGATAGGGGGGAAAAAACTGACTGGTCAAGAATTTCCCCACCATCAATACAATCTAAATGACAGGGGGGAAAAAACTGAGTAGGCCAGAGTTTCCCCACCATCAAGCACAATATATTGGGTAGGGGAGAAAAAACTGACTAGGCCAGAATTTCCCCACCATCACGAACAATATAATAGGGGGGGAAAAACCTTTCTTCCCCGGGGAAAAACCTGACCAGTCAGTTTTTTCCCCGGGGAAGAAACTGACTGGGGAAAAACCTGACTGTTACACCGATGTGCTTTTTCAAATTAATTAATTGTTTAAAGAAGCGGCAATACGTGTATCTCTTTCTCTCTATATATATCATTACATTCTTTTCGGCAATTTGACAGTAGCAGAAGTTCTCTAGCATGTGCTATACTTCTATGTGTTGGTTCACGAGCGCTAATTGAGCATTCGCGATCTTATATGAAAGGGCATGGACCAATTATATTATATTAATAATTTTTTAAGGACCTGTCCAAAAAAGGGGACAGGACAAAATCACGCGCACAAAATTTAAACCATAAACATTAAATATTGTCCAATATGGATAAGATTTAGTCTGTCTAAATAATAAAAAATTGTCACAGCTGTTTGGATTGATTGACATGCATGCAAATCAGGAAAAAAAAAGCGTTTACAGGCAAAGAAAATACTTTTAAAAAAAAATTGCCACTGATTATCTGAGTTCCTCGTTAAAGGTTATAAATTAATTCATATATTCAATTAATAACTTTGACAGTCACTTAATATATATTGGAAATTCAATAAAAAAAAAATCAAAGCTTACAAAGTTTTGTTAATGAGAAAAATAGATACAATATTTCTCTCTCTCGTCAGATACTTTCTTAATACCTTAAATATCATTTGTAGTATATGTACATTTTATTTAGTTTGGAGGGTTAATGTATAACTTAAAAAAAAAAATGCTCCAAAAGATATTGTGTTGATTAATACATGTGGCAGAGTACTAGATAAACTATCAGTAATTTTTTTGTTAACATTTGTTTTTGTTGTGATTGTTATCATTACACGTAGTCATAAAGAATGTATTTATTAAAATTTATCAAAAAATCATTCTCCCATGCTTAACGTCTGTCTCGATGGAGGTCGCATAGTCCGTCGCTGTTTCAGGGGGACTGCAATTTAGTTTGTCCCCATTTCCTGTCGCTCGCTATGTTTATTTCAGATGGACAAACGGTTTACCAGTTATAGGTGACGATAAGTATTGTTAACAACACAAAGTTTTTGCATATTCCTGAACTTGTAGTCAAATCAAGCTTGCAGGTATAAAAAATGTCATGTAAACCGTGTTAACCGTGTATCGTATATCGCATAACGTAAATCGCAGATTGTGGATCGTATATATGATATCAGATAATAAACGTATCGCATCGTATTTTTAAATAAACCAAAAACTGCAATATAATCTTAAATTCACACAAAGTTTACATGGTGTCCAAAAAACCAAGTTAACCCTGGTGTGGGAACCAATTTTGACCCCAGGGCCATAATTTGAAAAATTGGTTCAGGTCCACAAGGCCATATTTCATCCAAATATCTTCAATTTTGACCCCTCGGCCATGATTTGAACAAACTTGGTAGAGGTCTTCTAGACAATGTTACACACCATTTATCTAAGATCTAGGCCTTGCAGTTTTGCAGAAGTAGATTTTCAAAGTTTGCATTTTTAAAATATATTTTTAGCTCCTGTGACTTACTTTTTCAATCAATCAAAATAATTTGGACAATCTTGATAGAGGGCATCATAAAGCTGATTCCTGTGAAGTTTGGTCAAAATCCATTCAGCAGTTTAGGATGAGATGTTGTTTAAAGGAAATTGTTGAAGCCGGATGCAGGGACAGATGGTGGACGCTGGGCAAAAGGTGATCACAATAGTAAATAACATTGTGCTCAGGTGAGCTAATAATGGAAATGAGTTATGATTCCCAAACTGCACTGACATTTCAAGTGTGCATATGGTTGATGCAACACACCTTTGTCTTATGACAAACACATCTGTAAAATTTTATGAAAATTCAAACAGATAAAGATGTTATAGAGTTGACATAAACATGAAGCCTATGAGTACCAAAGACAGTTTCTAACAACACTGGTGACCTTGACCTTTTCAGTGTGCATATGGTTGATGTGTTATGGCATACATTTCTGTAAAGTTTTACGAAAATCCATCCATAGATGTAGAAGTTATAGAACTGACATGAAAATGTAGCTTTAATTCCAAAGGGAATTTCTAACAGCTCCAGTGACCTTAACCTTTCAAGGACACATATGGTAGATGTGCATGACACACTTATGTGTTATGACAACACTTTTGTGAAGTTTTATGAAAATCTATCCAATAATATGGAAGTTACAGAGCGGATACGGAGACAGGGGTTTTCTTAAGTGGACGCCCGCTTGCCAATGCTGGGTTAAAATCACTGCGGGCAAGTGATTTTTCAAAGAAGATAGCCCGGCAGGCATGTTTGTTTATGTAAATGAAATTTTTCGGGTTTTTTTATTTCCTACAGTATATCAAGGGTGAAATGCTTGCAAATTGTACATATTTAATAACTAAAATTCACCTTATCATTACACATATTTAGTTTTAAACATTAAAAAACACCAACTAACTTTAAGATCGGGCAACCTGTTTTCAGTTGGGGCTAGTAGATTTTCAAAGTAACTTGCCCCCTGGACAAGTGAAAGTCAAATCCTTATCCAAATCCAAATCCCCGGGAAGATGTTGCCTATGAACACCAAAGACAATTTCTAACAACTCCTGTGGCCTTGACCTTTCAAGAGTGCATTTGGTTGATGCAAGCGACACACCCTTGGGTTATGAGGAATACTTCTGTCAAGTTTTATTGAAATCCATACATAAATTCCAAGTTATGGAGTGGACATGAAAGCGGGATGGATGGACAGACAGATGGAAGGACATACACAAACCTGCAGTCCTAATGGACTAATAAAGTGACCCCTAGGGCAGGGCCAATTTTGACCCCAAGGCCATGATTTCAACAAACTTGGTAGAGATCCATTAGGCCATGTTACACATCAATATCTTATCTCCAGGCCTTGTTGTTTCTAACAAGAACATTTTTCAAGTTTTAATTATATAAATCTATGTAAAATCAAAAGACCCCTGGGTAGGGGCGAATTTTGACCCCAGGGCTATTATTTAAACAAATCTGGTAGAGGTCCACTAGACAATGCCACACACTAAATATCTTAGTCAGGCCTTGCAGTTTTGGAATATTCTTTTTTGAAGATTTCACTTTTGAAATCTATTTTTAGCCCCTGTGAGCCAGATATATAATGGACCGAAACCATTTGAGCAACTTTGGAAGAGGTTCATGCAAGAATATCACAAGCAAGTTTCATCAAACTTAGCCCAGTCGTTTCAGAGGAGCTGTCATTTAAATCAATTGTGGACGACGGACAGCCATTGATCCTTGAAGCTCATATGAGCAGTAAGTGCTCAGGCAAGCTAAAATTAATGCCAGCACTGACACAGACACCAGGGTGAGTATACCATCTCTCCTAAGTCTTTGAATAGTCAGGTTAAAAAAAATCATTTAGCAGCATGCAATTCATTTCTAATTTTACAATTATCATTTCTTTTAAGAGTTTCAAAACTTGAATGGTCAAGAGAAGAGAAGCTGAAGAAAGCCAGTACCTAATTGGTCCGTTCATATAGATTTCTGCCATCATCTGGTCCCTGCCAGACACAGTGCCATAATCACCAACCTTTGTCACATTGTATTTATCTAGTTTGTAGCATTTACCAAATGTTGAACAGGTTCCACATTGGTTGAAGACGTCACAATCTGAAATAAAGAAACATGTAACTCTTAAAAGATGCAAAAAATGAAGTGTTTCACTTGAAATTAATGACAATTTCAGGCATGCCCTATAACAGGGTCTTTCTATTTGAAAGACCCTGCCTATAATCTACCATATACACTGGCAGATTAGGCGCACTTTTTTTCCAGATAATTCAGCCATTTTTGATATAAACAAGTAAGTTTATTTTACAGGACCTCATGATGTACAGGAGAATATAATGTCTGTTAGTTGGGAGAATTTTGACAGGTGACATTGGTCCCCAGTGCTATTTAGAATGCGGGGACACATTTGAGTAACATGCACCATATTATGAGAATCTGTCACCTTTATCCTACCCTTCCATAACATAAAGGTAACAGTAATCTTATGCCATGTGTAAATAAAATGGTTCACTGTATGATTAGCTTCGGTGATGTATAGATAGCTTTCAGTCTGCCAAAATGTCAGACAGCACAAATTTCAAAACAATATTTTGCTGTATATGATGCAATAAGCAATTTTTTTTTCTCCAAATATTAAGGTGTGCCTAATACATTGCTGCACCTAATCTGCCCATGTGTACGGTAGATATAAATCTTGAGATAATTGGACCCTTGATGAGAATGAAGCCCTTGTGATAGAGAAAAAATATTGAAAGTTTGATGACAGTAGTTTTTAATAGTTTAGAAGTTCTGGCCAAGGTTTAAGTTTTTTATGATGACATCACTGTGATGACAAAACCTCAACTTTTTTCTTTAAAAAAACAGTTGAGTTAAAATTGTCCTTTTCATGAAAGAAAGAAATGAAATTTCTTGAATAAATTCTGAAAAGTTAATAAAAGTATAACATACAAAGGAACTGTGTGTAACAAACATTTGTAAATAAATTGTTTTGATAGTGTGTGCTTTTAATGGAATAAGTAGAGAATTAGTAGAGCAAAGACTATGATTTAGAACAATGTAAACAGTTTTAAACTGACATCTAACAGACCTTGATCCTTGGCTTGATAGTTGTTACATGTTTCATCTGGAATGCCTTTGTTGTGGGCATACTCATAAACCCCGCGGTCATCACCTCCCTCACACGTCCCAGCACTTCCACAGTCAATCACATTTTGTACAGATAGGTAGGCAGACGGCCATACCCCTTTCCTTTTGATGTTGATCCTATCAGCCAGTGCACTGGTAGAGCCCATGGCCCAGCAAGAACCACAGTCTAGAGTTCAAAACATAAGAACCACAGTCTAGAGTTCAAAACATAAACTTGCAATAAACAGCTAGTCTTATGGCAGTCACATTAAACATTATGGGGTTACAAAGTATTCCATATCCTTTGCGCACCAGGCCAATCTTTACAGCAAATGCCTGTAGCGTACTGAAATGGGTAAAAAAATCATTGCCTCTGAAACAGGCCAATCTTTACAGCAAATGCCTGAAGCGTATTGTAATGGGTAACAAGGGTCAGGACTGCCACAAAATACGCCCATCACAGTAATTCAAAGATAATCAATATACAGTCAAACCTGTGAACAACTGTCAGGCAGAGGAAAATGTAAAAGTGGCCGTTGTTCACAGGTGACTTTTATTCGGAGGGTCAGTTAAGATAGATTTGAAGTTTGATATACTGTACATACAAGTCATGTATATATAGATAGGCAGAAGAAAAAATAAACTACTTTCACTTTATTTATTCAAAGATTGTTAATTATACAAAGTTAAAATGTGCACAAGCAACGTAATTTTTTTTTTTTTAATTTTATTAAAGAATTAAATCAATTACACAAACTCATTTTTGTGACTTTCAGTGAAATTTAATTTATTTTTGTGTGTTAATTGCATGTTTACATATATGTAAACCTTCCATGGAATCTGCGGCCATTTGTATTGCGATAATAATAGAGTGAGCTCCCCTTATTCATGTTCGTTTCGCAATCAAATGATTTTCTTATAATTCTCTCTCACTCTTAACAAAACAATAACAAGAGCTGTCAGAGGACAGCATGCTCGACTATTCAAAATGCTTGTTGGTAAATCAAAAATGAAATCTGTTTCAATGTTTGCCCTTCACATACCCTGTATATAATAATTGTCGAAAATGAAATACCTTGATAGTCTGATACCCTTTAATATTTTTATGAAGTCTAAAATCAATCCCATGCCTAGTTACTGAGACATAAGCATACTAACACTGTGCATGCAAAACTTTAGTCAAGTATCCAAGTTAGAAAAGGGCCATAATTTGTATAAAATTCAGTCAAAAAGTTATCCTCCTTGGTTTTCTGATGCCCCTGAATACACTCTTTAACTTTCTGTCAATACCATAAACAATTTCTGAGATATAAGTTGGATAGTAGCTTGAATGCAAAATTTAACCGAACAAAATTTCTAACATAGACAAAGGGGGCCATAATTTGTAATATATTCCATCAAGTGTTATCTACCTCGATAGTATGATACCCCTAAACATATTTAAGATGTATCAAATCAATCGCATGCCTGGATACTGAGATATAAGCATGAGAATATCTTGCATGTAAAACTTTAACCAAAATTTCTAAGTTAATAAGGGGCCATAATTTGTAATATATTCCATCAAGAGTTATCTACCTTGGTTGTCTGATGCCCCTGAACATATTCATAAACTTCAAGTCAATACCATGAATGGTTATTGAGATACAAGCTGGATAGTAGCTTGCATGCAAAACTTTTAACCGAATTTTCTATTGCATGCAATTTCAAAGTTAAAATGGGGCCATAATTCATATTAATACTTAATAATTTATATTCAGTCAAGAGTTATCTACCTTGGTTGTCTGATGCCCCTAAACATATTTATAAACCTTCAAGTCAATACCATAAATGGTTATTGAGATATAAGGTTGATAGTAACTTGCATGCAGAACTTTAACCAAAAGCTGCAACGCCAACGCTGATGCTGACACAAGGGCGACTGCAACAGCTCTCATATTCTTTGAATAGTCAAGCAAAAGATACCTATAGATAGATTACTTTGCTTATTAAAACTATCATGCTTGTTTTATTTTTCTAATTGGGTGACAAATTAATACTTATCCATTGATAACAGATGGGGGATAATTGTAGCCAATGTAAGAGGTGTTGAAACAACAATTAATCAAACAGGCCTATTTTGGCTGATGGCCAGTTTTGCTCAATTCTCAGGACCATGATCCCAAAGTTGCTAAGCATCTCATACCAGTTAACCAATGAGAATTCACCCTCTCAGAGTATTACCCCACTCCCACCCCTGTGTACTGAGATGTCTACTGGCTCGTTCGTATACCCAGGTGATTCTGGAAACTGGTGACACATGCCCCACCCACAAGGCAGTAAAGCTGACAGGTTGCCTAGCGACCCTAGGTACAGGTTTAACCATAATCAATTTATATAATTGTTTATTCTAATGATCTATCAATTGATAAAGCACAGCAATCATAAAAATAAACATTCAAACATGCAAAAAGAGATTTTATTCAATTAAAAATTTTCAGGTTATTTATTTTTGATTGAAATATGCAAAGTAACATTTTTCTTGATTTTTTTTCTGAAAAAAATCATTATATCATTTATCACTAGAAAATTGAAACTTTAAATAAACAAATGAAAATGCTTATATAACCTGAATATCAAATTACATTTTAAATTATTTTAATAAAACTTTGAAATTTAAATACATCAAATTGGCAATTATTTTTCTAGATTTAATTATGTTCAGGGTTCATACGCTAAAATGGGGACAGGTTTTGTTGAAATTTTTTTTTACTATTTAAATATGTTACAAGTTTCCACTGTAAAGATTAGCCTGTTTCTGAGGCAATGATTTTTTTACCTGCTTCACTATGTTACAGGCAGTCACTCTAAAGATTGGCTCGTTTCTGAGGAAACAATTTTTTTTACCAGTTTCACAGTATGTTAACAGGTGCGCAAAGGATATACAACATTTAGAACTTACTCAGTCTGTGACTATGACCATGACCTTGAGTCTAAATCAAGTCACATCCTTTGGTCATAAACAACAATTGTGCCAAGTATCAGCTCCTAGGGTCAAGGGCCCTGTCTCACTAATTTGATTATATCAGAATCAAATCACACACTTATCTTTGCAGACTGGCCAAGAGAAGAACAATATTATCAGTATTTATACAAGATATGTCACAGGATGTGACAAATGCCCCAGAAGTGCATATTCATGTGTTTTTTTTTAAATTTCCTGACATTACAGTGAAATCACTATAGCATTATGCATGTACGAAATACACAATAACTAGAATCATATGCACAATTGAACCATAAGTGCATATTTTGATTATTTCCATTACCATAGCAACCAGTATTTTTATCCAAGAAAAATATCAAAGTGAGGTGCATAATAATATGTTTTTTTAAGTTATCACAGCATCTCAATTTCTGGACAGCCGGATTGAGGGCAAACCAATGCACAATCAGGGCTTATGACACTTGACCTCTTAGTGTGACCTTGACCTTTCAGCAATAAACCCAAGTTTTGTACACAACACATTGTATCATTATGGTACACATTTATACAAAACAATTTCAAAATTTGTTGATGAGTAACAGATATGGAGCAGACACAAAAAACAAATCCTTTGAATTCTTAAGTGTGACCTTGACCTTGGAGATACAGACCTGGGATTGCACAACATATTGCTTCATGATGGTGAACATTTTTGCCTGTAATGTAATTCAAAAAGCCATCAAGAAATGTCAGAGTTATGGAGCAGACACAAAAAAAGACCCCATTTCTAACCTTTGAACTCTTAGTGTGACCTTGTCCTTGGAGCTAATAGACCTGGAGAATGCGCACAACACACTGCCTTATGATGGTGAACACTGCTGCCAAGTAATTTCAAAATTCATCAAGGAATGTCAGAGTTATGGAGCAGATACAAACAAGAGGGCCATTTTTTACTTTTGAGCTACAGACCTGTGGATAGCGCGCAACACATTTTCTAATGACAATTGAACATTTCTGCCAAGTAATTTAAAAATCCATCCAGGAATGTTAGAGTAATAGAGTAGAAACAAAATCTGGACGGTGCGATTACTATATGCCCACCTTTGGGGGCATAATTAAAAAGAAATTGTGTCCATTGAAATACCTTTGTGAACAAAATCGACTAATTATTTTCAGTTCTAGTGACAGATAACCTTGATCTTTTGCTCATCTGTAACGTACAAAGTAAAGTGGGTAAAAACTTTAAGTTCTCAAAACCAGGCCAATTTTAACAGAAAATGCCAAAAGCATATTGAAACGTGTAAAAAATTTGTTGCCTCAAAACCGGGCAAATCTTTACAGCAACTGCCTGAAAATGTTATGAGACATTTCTTATTTGCACGCTGAAAGCCTGACCGGAGATTTGATGTAATTTCAGAACTAGATGGGTGTTCCTCAGAACACTTGTTTCACCTGCATTCCAGCAGTTGCATCAAATAAACAAGAGGGCCAAGATGGCCCTAAAGATGATCACCTGAGAAAACTGCCTTCATTGCCTGTACAAGTTACTAAATTATAGCATCATTGTACTGAATACATAATCCATGAGATCATTTCAATTCCACAAACTAAATAGTAATTGTGGTCAATATTTGAAGTCAAACTTGACTAAGATTATGGCTATAAACATTTTCAGTGAAACTTCAAAATGATTACTTCAGAAATAAAGATGCTAGAGTGTAAACAGTGAAATCTGCCATTTTTATTGATTAAAGGGCAATAACTCCTGACCTAATTACCCAATATCAGCCATAGTTGAACTTGGCCTTGGGATTATAGCTGTTTACATTATCATAAATTTTGAAAAAGATTCCTTAAGAAATGAAGATGCTTGAGTGCAAGTTTGTGATCCAAGTTTGGAGTGAGTCAATTCCTAATCCTTTAGTATTGAAATTACGCTCCAGACAAGATCTTACAAAGTAAGACTATGGGGATATTTCAAGAATTAGATGAGCTAGGGTCATGGTTCTCACACAATAGCATTGAAATTATGCTCTAGACAAGATCTTACAAAATAAGATTATGTGGATATTTCAAGAATTAGATGAGCTAGGGTCATGGTTCTTGTGCACTGCACATCAAGCAATAGCGTTGAAATTATACTCCAGATATTTTTTTTTAAAAAACTGGCGAATAGAACGCAGTATTTGGGCTTGGACCCCAAGAACCGCGATACAGCAGCGTTGCACTGTAAATGCATAAAATGTGACAATAGATAATGATTAATAATTCTGAAGACAATCAAATACACTGATAAGCTTTCAAGCAGCTTGATCACAGATGGTCGGTAGAAATTCAAACAAGAGATGCCTTAAGACAACATACTAGACTATTTCAGTGCTTGTCAATTAAATTTAAAAAAAGGCAGTAATTGGCAAAATATGAATCTCTGCATTATCAAAAAGTAAACAAGAGCAATAAATATTTAACCCAAGTTTCAAAGCAATATCTCAAAGGGTTCAGTGAAAAAAAAAGGTGGTATGCAAACCTTAACCAAAATATTAAGTTTAAAAAGAGGCAAAACTTGGTTAAAATCTGTGAGTTATCCATACATATCTACAGGTAGGGGTGATGGTCCTTAACAAGTATTCCTAGTTTCAAGGCAATACCTCAAAGGGTTCAGTGAAACAAGAGGGCCATGATAGCCCCAAATAGCTTCTTTTTTTTTATTTAATTTTAGCAATTATGATAGACAGTTATGAGGCGACCATTTCTGCCAAATGAAATTACATAAATTCTGACCATTGGTTTCACAGAAGATGATTTTTGAAGTTTTCGATATAGCCTGTAAGGAAACTAGTCGACTCCTAGGAGCCTCATTTTTCAAGGGATCAACAAGAATATATATGGTTTATGGATAGGGACCTCAGTAGTTTTGAAATAAAGGTCAAAAGTAAAACTGACAGGGTGGGGCTAGCCCCTTTGTGACCCCTCTGGGACAATAAAGAAGTACAATTCAATCTGTCTCATCATGAGGAACAACAATATACATGATTTATGGGTGGGGATCTGTACAGTTTTTAAGATATAAGGTGGTAAGTAAATTTGAGGGGGTGGGGCCTGCCCCTGGGTGACCTTGGGGGACACCAAAGTAGTACTATTCAATCTCCTCATTCTTAGGAACAAAAAAATAAAGGTTTCAGGTTTGGAAATTTGAAATATTTAGCCAAAATACATTTTTTTTATGCAAAAATCCATCTTTAAGGAAGCCCCACTACTCATTGAGGACTATATGTGTGTGAATTTTTGTAAAGATAGGTCAAGTGGTCTCTGTGATATGGCCCGTACAAAGTTGCCGACACAAGAAATAAGAAGAAGAAGGAGAAGAAGAAATGGAGTAAAAACAATAAGTCTCCAAACTTCGTTTGGGAGACTTAATAATTAGTTAATACTTACCTGTTATAACCCAGATATCTATTTCGCAACTACCGGCTTCCAAAAACAGAGTCCCGTGAAATGCACTTGTCAAAAGGTACCCAGATATTGCTATGACATAAGTTCACGCAGCGCATGCTTACTCATTTCTGCAGAAGCCATAACCGAAGGATGGTCAAAAAACAACTGCGAGTTGGGAGGTGGGACTCTGTGATTACAGGTAAGTATTAACTTATTAAAATTAGTTTTACTTTAATAAATACATTTTAACAGCATTAATACATACCTGTTATAACCCAGATATGACTTTGTAGCAATGGTGGGATGGAATAGACTTGTAAATCATGTTCCTGCCCGAACTGGAGTTCATCATGCTAAGTACAACCTGGGTCAGACTGCATTACTCTCTGAGACAAGGTAAATCTTTGAAGAAGAATGATCTAGAGACTGGGGGTGAAAATAAAATGAAAACCACAAAAAAAAACAAGAGGGCCAAGATGGCCCTTGGTCGCTCACCTGAGAAAGATGATTGCTTAAGAAATAAAGATGCTTGAGTGTAAAAGTGAAATCTGGCTTTTTTTTATGGTGAAATGGGCATAACTCCTGAATTTACAAGTCAATATCAGTTATAATTAAACCCGATTGTGAGATTATGGGCATAAACATTGTCTTAAAGTTTAAAAAAGATTGTTAAAAAAATGAAGTTGGTAGAGCATAACTTCTGAACTAATTGACGGATCTCAGCATTAATCGAACTCAATCGAGACCTTATGGTCATAAACATTGTAATAAAGTTTGAAGATGATTGCTCAAAAGATGAAGATGCTAGAGTGTAAACAACATGAAATCTAGCATTTTCTTATATTAAAAGGGGCTTAACTCCTGACCTAATCAACTGATCTCAGCCATAATCAAACTCAATCGAGACATTATGGTCATAAGCATTGTAATAAAGTTTGAAGATGATTGCTCAAAAGATGAAGATGCTAGAGTGTAAACAAAGTGAAATAGGGCATTTTTTGAATATTAAAAGGGGCATAACTCCTGACCTTATTGATGAATCTCAGCCATAATCGAACTCAATCGAGACCTTATGGTCATAAGCATTGCCATAAAGTTTGAAGAGGATTGCTCAAAAGATGAAGATGCTAGAGTGTAAACAAAGTAAAATATGGCATTTTTTAAAATTAAAAGGGGCATAACTTCTGACCTAATTGACCGATCTCAGCCATAATCGAACTCAATCGAGACCTTATGGTCATAAGCATTGCCATAAAGTTTGAAGATGATTGCTCAAAAGATGAAGATGCTAGAGTGTAAACAAAGTGAAATATGGCATTTTTTGATTATTAAAAGGGGCATAACTTCTGACCTTATTGACCGATCGCAGCCAAATCAAACTCAGTCGAGACCTTATGGTCATAAGCATTGCCATAAAGTTTGAAGATGATTGCTCAAAAGATGAAGATGCTAGAGTGTAAACAACGTGAAATATGGCATTTTAGAATATTAAAAGGGGCATAACTCCTGACCTAATTGACGGATCTCAGCCATAATCAAACTCAATCGAGACATTATGGTCATAAACATTGTCTTAAAGTTTGAAGATGATTGCTTAAGAAATAAAGGTGATAGAGTGTAAACACTAAAAATTGTTGACGCCGCACGACGGACGACGGACACTCACGGGATCACAATAGCTCACCCTGAGCTTTGCTCAGGTGAGCTAAAAAAAAATACAGGAGCCGACAAAAAACAAGAGCCCTACCAAGGGGAGGGAACTTTGGAGAAAAACAGACTACACAACTCTCTGAGAGGCAACAATGAGACCCAGAGCCTGAATATTGTCAGCCTGCGCTGAGAAGGATCTCAGGTAGAAGGAGGAAAAGGTGGGAGGAGAATTCCAATAACCCGCCTTAAGAACATCCTCAAGTGGAGCTTTATTAAAGGCGTTTGAGCAGGGTTTTTCTAAAAAATTGCATATAAGAACTTTAGACTTTAACTTAAAGATAGAGATTGAGCTTATGGTAGAATTGCTAAAATTTGTTGAAAAAACATGACATTGAAAAATAAGAATGATTTTATTTCTAAATACTGTAACAGCATGTTTCAGCGGGTTACAGCTGATTTTGATTTTGTTAAAAAAAAAAAAAAAAAATTTCTCATTTATTTTAAGTAGAATGATAGAAGAAAGCCCAAATTCTGTCACATTTTAGTGTTTTTATGCAAATTTGGCTAAAAATTCATAAAAAAAGCAGTTTTAGTTAAACAAGAGGGCCATGATGGCCCTGAATCGCTCACCTGAGTACCATTGCTTCAACTGATGTCAAGGTTTTTAAACAGACAAGGATTCTGATATAACTTAATCTAAAACATTTTACCCCTGACAATACTACACACCAAATATCTAAGCAATGGGCTATATGGTTTCAGAGAAGACTTGGGCGCAGGGTCATTTATCACCGTAGGGCCAAGACTTTGAAAATCTTTGTAATGAACCATTAGATGCTACTACATACCAAAAATCTTAGCTCTAGGCCTTATTGATTCATAGAAGAATTTTTTTAAGATTTTCCTATATAACTCTATGTAAAACAAGTGACCCCTGGTGCGGGGTCATTTATCACCATAGGGCTATGATTTGTACAATCTTGGTAGTGGCCCATAAGATGATGCTACATACCAAATATCTAAGCTCTAGGCCTTATGCATTCATGGAAGAAGATTTTTTAAGATTTTCCTATATAACTCTATGTAAAACAAGTGACCCCTGGTGCGGGGTCATTTATCACCATAGGGCTATGATTTGTACAAACTTGGTAGTGGCCCATAAGATGATGCTTCATACCAAATATCTAAGCTCTAGGCCTTATGGATTCATAGAAGAAGATTTATTAAGATTTTTCCATATAACTCTATGTAAAACAAGTGACCCCTGGTGCGGGGTCATTTATCACCATAGGGCTATGATTTGTACAATCTTGGTAGTGGCCCATAAGATGATGCTACATACCAAAAATCAAAAGGTTAGGCCTTGTGGTTTCGGAGAAGAAGATTTTTTCAAGTTTTTCCTATATTAGCCTATGTGAAATCAAGTGACCCCTGGGGCGGGGCCAATTTTGACCCCAGGGTCATAATTTGTACAATCCTGGTAGAGAGTCATAAGATCATGCTACATACCAAAAATCAAAAGGCTAGGCCTTGTGGTTTCAGAGAAGAAGATTTTTTAAATTTTCATTTTTAAAATCTATTTTTAGCTCCTGTGACCTAATTATGCGATGGACCAGAACCATTTATACAACTTTAGTAGAGCTTCATCCAAGGAACATTCCTGCAAAATATTTTTCAAATTGGCCAAGCCGTTTAGGAGGAGATGTTGTTTGAAGCAATTGTTGACGCCGGACGCACGGACGCACGGACGCACGCACGCACGGACGACGGACGACGGACGCCGGACAAAAGGCGATCAGAAAAGCTCACCTTGAGCACGTTGTGCTCATGTGAGCTAAAAACAAATCTGGTGAGGTATGTATTTTTTACATTTTCAGAAAGCATTTATATCAGAGAAATGACTCTTGGAATTTTTTTCATTTAGAAAAATATATATAAAAATTCAGTTTTGGGATAGTTTTTGTATACATTTTGGTCCAGGCACAAATGAGATTTTATGCCTGTTTTGTATTTTCAATGAATATTTGACAGTATTTTTATGTGTAACTTATAGAAAAACCTGCTCAAACGCCTTTAAATGATATTTTTATAATATTTTATCACCATTTGTAACTTATAATGTGTTCTATAAGTTCCTCACCAGATTTGTTTATTAACTAAAACTGCTTTTTTATTGAAATTTTAGCCAAAATTGCATAAAAACACTAAAATGGGACTTTTTATACCTTTAAAATTTGGCAAATTTACTTTCGGTGATATTCTCGATCCAATTGGTTGATACACCAATGCCTTGGTGAATCAATGTCTATCCCTCTCTACAATTTGTTATATTTAGAAATGGGATTCCCCTCTTTCGTGCTCAGACTATGTTTGTATTTACGCTTTTTAAGCAAATTGTAATGGGTGAGACCGAAAAAGGGGCGCATCCAGTGCAAAAAACTTTGTGACATTTTGATTTTTAATGTGACTATGGCGCATGCCTTTCCCCATCACTGAGAGATCTGAGTCCAAACTGCAAATGTATGCCATTTAACCTTATTTTATGTTAATTAAAGCAGATAATGAATTAATTGCTGTATATCTTTATTAAACAGTTCATGTACAATAGCATAAAGCACGGTAATTATCATAAATGTAGTTTCCTCCAAAACAACGGTCAGGCAGAGTTAATGTTCATGAAAAAAACATGTAAATACAGCTCCAGTTGTCGCATTTAGATTTAAATCACAGTGTATTGGGTTAATAAAGTAAATTACCCGGTAATTTATACAATTAAGTATAGTGAATAATATGTTCACCTGCATTTATAAAACAGTAATGGAATAAACATTATTTTTAAATGATACAACTACATAAACATCACTTTTTTAAAACAATTCCAAAAATATTTATAACATTTAAATCATCCTAGTCCCCTGCATAATGTTATAAACAAACTTTACCATTGAAGGACAAAATGAAGGGGACGCATGTGTAGGCAACCTTGTGGAACTAGTTTGGCAACGGCGTTGAGGGATCCAAGAAGAGAAAGGAATTCCCTGGCAGAAAGGAATCTCAGATGAAGGAAGTACTGTACAAGTTTTCTGCTCGGGTAAGGTGGACCAGAACTAGGTTGCATGCAGTGAGGAAATTCATTCTAACAAAGGTCAAGTCCTGAGGACTAAATCGGATCTGTCTAGATCTCAGAAGAGACCAAATTTTGATTTAAAGGTCAAACTGCTGAACACCTCCTACAACAATGTCCTCTCCTTGAACAACAGAGAAGAGCGGTGTGGCCAGTGGAGACCGAGATAAGAACGAAATTACACGGCGCGATGGAGGAACTGCAGAAGACGGCAACCTTCATCGATGTGGCCGGCCTGAGGTTGTAGAGGTGAACGAGAAGAAGAAGAAGAAGAAGATTTAAAGGTTCATAACCACTTGGAGATCCTGTATAAAGAGATAAGGATTGACATGGAGAAGTAACCAGTAAATGCAATACTGGAGTAGCCAAAGGTCGTGAGTGTGTATCTTGTCTGCTATAGCCCTCAAGAGTTTGGTAAATACCCTTGAGGCCGTGGAAAGGCCAAACGGGAAAGCTTTTAATTGGTCAATTGTTGTACCATCCATGAAGCAAAGGTACTTCTGTGATGATGATGTGGTGGATAGGGATGTGAAAATAAGCACCCATAAAATCGGGGAAACAGCCCAATGAGAGAGATGGACTGTGCAGCAGATGTAAGGAGATGTTTCCATCTTGAAATGCTCCTTTATGATGAAGGTGTTAGAAAAGACAGGTCTATTACCAGTCTCATCTAGTGATGGAGGAGAGATTGGAAAATCTGTTGAAGATAATTAAAAGTAACTTTGGTTAAAGCCTAGTGACCGCTGTGATGAGGAAGTAAATGCTCAATTTGAGTCTGATTTAGCCAAAGAGAGGGACTAAAGTTCCTCCATAGCACCCATAACAGCAGAGGAAAAGGGGAGATTAGAAGGGGGAAGGTGGGAGATCTCCGCTCCTGTTCTATGAGGGCTAAATAGCCCTCACACTTTCATTTGGGTAGTGGTGGGGCTTGGGGGCAAAGAGACTCTTGAAGAATCTTGAAAACATTTTGCGCAGCTCTACCAAAAGACAAGAGAGGGCCATAGAGGCCCTGGATCACTCACCTGAGTATAACCCTTTCCCTCATAGAGGAAACCATGAAAAGACCTATGCGAACAGCATAAAACCAGATCAGCCTGCAAGTAACTCGCAGGCTGATCAGGTTTTATGCTGTTCGCTGCTCCTCAGTGGTCTGGAAATGAGGACTTAATAATTACATTTGGTAAGGTTTAACTGTGGTTTTCTGCAGATCAGGCTTTATGTGGTACCTATTGAGTGCGTCAAAATGAGTCTATATGAGGGAAAGGGATAAGGTTACCCTAGGAATATCTGTACTAAAACATTTTGAAATATGGCCAGTAGTTTTGAAGGAGATGATTTTTCAAGTTTTCATAATTCATTTCTTTATATTGCCATTGCAACCAGAGTTCTACATGGATCAAGTTTATTTTAGCAACTTTTGTGAAGGTTCACCAAAGGATCATCCCTGCCAAATTTAACCAAATTCTGTTCAGCTGTTTCAGAGGAGATGTCGTTTAAGCAAATTGTTGACGGCACACGACGGACGATGACTGATGCAGGGTGATCCTAATAGCTCACCATGAGCACAGGCGAGCTAAAAATCAAGTGACCCCAGGGCCATGATATGAGCAAACTTGTAGATGGACGGTCAAGGGGCGTTGCTGTCACCTGCTTCAAGATACAATGCCCCCATATATCGTTTTCAAACGAGGACTCTGCCAAGGGTTCTAAATGGCTGAAGGGGGTGATGTCAATAAAACAGATGGTTTGAAGAAGCCTTCACAATAGACTGGATTAAGACTGTGTGGGGGAAGCATCCCATGGGTAAAGTCAACAATAGTCTTCTCGACCTTCCACAAGACAGTATTGCAAGAAGATGCCAATTTGCAACTTGCCATAATATTTGGAGGTTTGACATCCCTATTACAACCACTCGATGTCAGTCTATATAAATCTATGAAGGAAATACTTGGTAGCAAATGGTCTGAATAGTATGCAGAGGGCATTCATACATACATACATTCATCCCTGTGGGTAGAATGAGAAAACCAGAGTTGCGCGAAGAGAGAAGAGATTGGGAAGAGATTGATCACAAGATGATCAGCTATTCATTCAAAAAATGTTGCATTTCTTATACTATCAATGGAACTGAAGATGACATCATTTGGACTGACAAGGTATCATCCTCTGCAGTTGATGAAGACAACGAGACAAACAACAAAATTTCTATAAGGAGACGCCATCAACCATGACAAATGAGCATTTCGCCCAATTATTTGAGAGTGACAATGAAGATGAAGAGTTTGATGGCTTTTAATTTGCCATTGAATTTGGAGTATTCAAACAGCTTTTCTTGGGGCCAACCAGTATCCTAGAAAGGATATGCTTTCAATTGTCAACAAATAATAATAATGATTAATTATATCCCATTTCTTAATAATGACAGCCCTACTCTCCATATTTATGATGATTTATTATCTCAATTCCATTATTACTTTTATTCCAATATAAATCGCATTATAAAATAAACACTGCAGGAATCGTTCCAATTCACAAAGCAGTAGAATATAACGAAGTATAATCGAACATTCAGAATCCAAGATGAAGACAGCCGTAAACAGCAAAGAAGGGATGCACACTGTAGAAGGGAAATAGTTTTTTTCCTAAGATTTTAACATCAAAATATAATATTTTAAGGTACAAGCCTAACAGGGCTGAAAATACAGGTTGAAAGTACTGGTGAAAGAGTTAGCAGGAAGCAAATCAACAG
>CM037783.1:40300161-40350161 GCA_021229015.1 Solen grandis | reverse complement strand
CTGTGCAGTATTTCGGATACGCTGGAAAAAGAAGATTTACACAAGTGTAACAAGCAGACCACGATTACATCGTTTTTTTAAATGAACATTTTGAGACGACGTTGATATCACGTGTATACATGTAGCTCCTGATGAATGATTATGTATGTATTGGTGTATGCATTGGTTAGTAATATTTATGCAAAAAGATTAATTTTGTCAAAGAAATATCATTTATCTATTGTGTTTTCAAGACGACGTTGATAGTGCATACATGTAGTCGCTTGTGATTTAGTCAGACCTGAAAAAAATGTACTGTATGTATCTGGTTATTGACGTATGCATTGATTGTCTTTTTATCGATATCTTTTATGGATAAAAAGATGGAAGTTGTAAAATAAAAGTTAATTAATCTATATTCGTTTTCATTTACGCTCCTAAATCGTAATACCATATTTTAATAAGAGTACTTTATATATTACGTTCACTGCATGAAAAAGTGGGTGGGATGGGTTTTTGTTCCAACGGTCGACATGGTTTGGGTTATTCGAAACCAGCCTTACTCGAAATAAAACGCCAATCCCCATGATTTCGAATAACCGGGATTCGACTGTACTCCCTATTCTGGAAAATAAGATGCAGGGAAAAAGTTTCGTCCCATTTACAGCATTATGTTAAAAAGATTTTAAAACTTAGGTATCGTATAGTATAAAAGAGTACTTTGACATTTTATAAGGACCAAAAACAATAAGAATAAAAACGAAAATGGGGGGTCCAATATGAATGATCATTATTGCCTTTAAATTATCAACACACATCTTGAGTTTGAGCCGTCATCACTTGCATATTCAAGGACATAGTCTTTTAACATATAATGGGCCTAAATTATGGACATGAAAAGAAAAAAGAAAGCTATAAATCTTGACAACTAATGTTTTCACTTTTGGATAGAATGGCCAGAAAAAAAAAAGAGAAGTTAACAAATCAACACAGTCATAGTGAGTATGTGTTCATAGTATTTAGAGAAAAATTTCCATTCTCACATTGATATTCCTAACTTTCTCTCTTTTTGATGAAAATGAACGGAAAGAGAAACATAAAAAAGAGAATTATTTCCATACAGCATTACAGCATATAAGCAAAATATTTCTAACATGTGAAGGTAATATTTTAAAATATTATAAGCAGTACTTATGAGAAAAAAAAAGAAAAAAAAAAAGGCGGGAACAGCACCCTATCATTAATATTTATACAAATACTATCTATTCTGGAAGAAAAGAAGCAGTAAAAAAAAAAAAAAAAAAGTATCATATCCATATTTATGGCTTTGTGGTATAAAGAAGAGTAGACCAAAAACAATAATAACTAGATTTCATTCGTTGATACGAATGATAGGACTTTCTGCAACATTTTGAAATGTAAAGATTAATACCGTTAGAAAAAATATATGTTATATTTCCTACCTTTTACTCTTTTTTTTTCGTATGGACTTCTCATGCATGAAATTTGTGAAGTAAGCCATATGTCGAAAATAAATAAATCTTTATTTTTGATATCGCTTTCTTATAACTTGACCAATTTTATTGTTGTTGTTGCTGTTGTTGTATTGGGGTTTTACCGTCGCTGTGATAGTATGTCAATCATATAGAGACGTCGAGCTAATTAAGGTGGGGAAAGACCCCGAGTACACAGAGATACGCGGATATAACCACCGACCTACCGCAAGCCAGCTGGAAGGCTTCCTCACATGAAAAATCCGAAGTCCCTACCGGAATTCGAACCCACAGCGGTGAGGGGCTGAGAGATTCCAAGTTTAGTATTCTAGGTACCAAAATAAATGTCCTGAAAATCCCTACAATTCAATTGTAGCATATTTGGGTCTAGTTTTATAGGTTTTCAAAATATAAGCAATTAAACTTAAAACTATTAATTCTGCACATCATAATTCTTTTTTTTTTTAATTTCGTGTACAGTCGCGGGGAAAAAAACCGTAAATGCTACCATGCAATAGATTCGTCGACGCGTGTAGCCTCGTGAGTTAAATTTCAATAATGCTTGTACATACGATGGAGACGACTGTATACGTTATAGTTAGTGTTTATTAAGAGAGAATTTAACAGTTAAGAAGCCGGAACGAGCGTAGCGAGTGACGGCTTCTTAACTGTTAAATTCTCTCTTAGTGTTTGAAATTATATTTTGTCCAATGAAATCATTCCATTTTTCCAAAATTTTGTCTCCATTTAATTCATTTAATCGGAATCAATTTGTCACTAAACACTTTTCCCCTAAATCAACTGATCAATTTTAAAACCAGCTTCAAGCACCTTCACTGCGCATGTGCGTCAAGATGTGTCGAGAAGCGGAGCTTAATGTGTTCACCAAAATAGATTAAGACCACAATTACCTGCCCTTGGTTACCGGATGTGCTACACAGAAAATGAGTGACCCTATTTAATGCTGAATTAAGGTGAGATTTTGACTGAAAGACATGCAATAAAGGATTGAATTCTACAGAACAGTTAAAATAGTCATAAAATGCCCAATTTGGAGGCCTTATTGACAACAAATCTTAATAGTTTAGCATTACTGAGGGGGGAATTTTGAGAAAATTGGCGTGAAATGGCCGACCGGTGCACTAAATTCATACGCATGTTATTTGGCCTTAAATAGGTCAAAAAGTAGTCGGGTGACTCCATGTTTAAAATGTACAGAATTATTTCTCTTGAATAGATCTATCTAATGAGGGTAAGTTAGGATGCCAATGTCCCTTACAGAAATTGTCATTTGTATATATGCTTATATAGAACATATAGTAAATTTAAATTGTGGTCTTAGTCCACGCATGTGTAACGTGTTACAGGGATTTTTGATGTGAACGCATGAACATCGACAAAATAATACACAGCAACCACAGAGAATAAACATTTACTCACCAGAATTCTGATTAATCCAAAATAAAAAAAAAAGAACTCAACCCTTCCGCTTAGTTTAGTTTAAACATGTATTATTGCCGTAAGTAATGAGGATACAACATTGAAGATTTTAAAAAAATAAGTAAGAGGGTTTGACCACAAGTTCTAACAACATTAGTATCGGTCATCGCTTTAAAGACACTTGTGTAATTTCAATGTCTACACATGTTAACACAGAATGGGCAATATATAACTAATTACTAAACAAAGCGATTAAGTAAATATCCGATTAAATAAATTAAAATTTGAAAAATGTATATAAATAAAGAGAAGATAAGAAAAAAACACACTTACAAAAAGGGTTACTTAAATAAAAAAAAATGTCCAAAACACAACATATATAGGTGCAGATATATGAACCTTTCTAAAGAGTATTTTTTTATTCAAATTTCAATCACCACTTTTTTGCCGAAGAGATCAAAGTCGGCTTCCGGTTCAATGCTCATTTGGAGCGTAGATCTACACAGATATACACAGCTAGAGCGACGCATTGACCTTTGACATAACATGTTACATGTCACGTGATGTAATTCACGCCGGGAACAGGTTGATAGGGCGGAGTCTAAAAAATCAATACTATATTTGGAATGTGAAACTGCGTTAAATTTCAAATCATAATTTCAAACACTATGTAGGTTAGTGTTATTTAGTAAGCTTTAGGTCCATTAAATCGGTGTGGCGCGGCAAAGCCGATCTAAAGGACTTAATGTTTTACTAAAAAAAACACTAACCTATACTTAATTAACACTGAGTTTGCCCGCCCTATTACTACGTTATGCTGCTATATTAGAAGATGGCGCCATAAAGTGTTACGTCAGCGTGTTGTTAAAGTATTCACACACGTGCACGTGCTTTCCAAATATGGATGTAACACAAAAATTTCGCGCTTTTTTTTACCGTCGGCTCATTTATTTTTCAGATTTCAATCAATTTATGTGATGGCTGTTTTTTTTTATTTATTTATCTTGTTTGAATTAGGGGGAGAAATCAGAAAATATCAACTGATTGCATTAAGGAAAGAACGAAATATGTAAAAAATAATCGTTTAAAAAAGTCGGTGTCACGGAAGATATTAAGGCTAGGAATACCCCGGAAATACCAAATCAAACGAGATAACACATGATCTGTAAGTTGTTTAAAAACGTTATATCAATTATTCAATTCTTGTATTTACCAAAATCGTAAAAAATAGGTACGGTATAGCTCCCTTGGTTGGCGCTCAGCTTAATAAGGGTAGTTCTAGGACTGATGGCCCGGTGTCCGGATAAAAGTGACTGGGGTGGTAATCATGCCAACTGTCTATGACGTACGTACTGGCAGTGTGACAACACTACATTTGTCTCAAGTAGACATTGTTCCAAAAGACTTAAATAACTGTCGGGGGACGTTAAACCTAATAAAAATATACTTGTATTTTAGTATTTAATTTAGCATCTTTTTCTTTCCTTAGGAGTCCCTTTGCAATTTTTTTTCCGAAACTCCTCATTCTTATGTAAATGTTTATCTATAAACATAATTATTTAAGCAACTTTAATTAATATTTACATTAACGTCCCACCGACAGTAATTCAGCCAGTCACGATGTCTACTTCATGCGGGTATAGGACTACCACACTGCAGTATCACGCCGTTTGACATGTGGCATGATACACACCCAGTCACATCAACCTGATACCGCGCTAACCAGTCCTGCAAATACCCTTATATGCTGAGCGCCAAGCAACGGAGCCATAACGGTACCATTTTTTACGACTTTGGTATGTCGGGTCGGGGATCGAACCCACGACCTTCCGCTCCCGAGGCAGACGCTCTAACCACTCTGCCACCGGAAAGGGTACGCTTGTTTAGCTAGTAATATCAATATGATATAAGTAAAAAGTTTTTTGCAATTTGTATGACTAATACATAGCTGTAAACTTACATATTTTCCGAAAATGCTTCAATTAACGTGAAAGCGAAAGTAGGATATTTCTCGAAAATTCTTACACTTGGGTTTAAATTCTTATTTTTGATGTAACTTCCTTATACTTTCTTCAATTTCAAAACTTAAGGTACCAAAATAATCGTCTGAAAATTCTCTACATTTCACATGCTTTATGTTTAGGAATATTACTAATACTTTTTGAGATACAAGGTCTTAAACCACCTGAAAAATGTAAAAAATTACCAAAGCTACATACACGAATTTCGTCTTTTTTCCCCATTACTCCATCAATCTTTGGCCAATCATTAAAGTTTAGGCATCAAAAGAACGGCCAAACATTGCTCTACAAATAATATCCATCCATCATATTTTGAAAAATCAAAGGTTTTCGAGGTATAAACTGTTAAACATACTGGGGGTTACCAAATTTTCATTTTTCCGCCATAAACTCAACCGATTCAACCCCGATCATCAAAAACTAAATATCATCTGAAAGGTCTTTCTAAACACTACAAATTGTACGCATAGTGTCTCGATAGAATATTTACCGTTTTTGAGATATTTAAGGCCGAAGAAAAAGCCGATAATTGATATATGACCTTGACCTTTGGGATTTTCCGGAAACGAAAGTGACATGGCTCCATAAAATCTAATGATGCATTTTCAGACAAAATTTCAAGCAGATCACACAAAATTAAATCCTACAGGGCTTAAAACCCGTTAAGTTTTAATACGAAAGTTTTAATAGCATTATGACGTCATGTGACGTCATATGGCGATCATCTTTTCAGAATGTAAAGAAGACCTAAAGACTAATATTCAGTCCAAATATCAGCTTTCTAGCTCTTCTGGAAGCGATTTTATACGAATCTTGGATTCGCCATAAAAACCTTTGCCTTTTCGAATTTGGAAACATGGACACCGAAAGGCACAACTAGAGCCTAACATACACATTCTGTGAAATTTGTATGAAAATCGGTCCAGAAATAATGGCTGTAGACCGCGTACAAACTTTTTCACCTGACGTCGAATCTGACGTTATATGACGTCATATGAATATGAAATTCATTGCATCCGAAAGCTCATGGTTTGAAATATATGCCATAAATTTTCATTGTTCTGAGTCAATGGCAACACCTCAAAATAAACACAAATATAAGAGGAAGAAAAAAAGAATAATAAGAACTAGATGTCATTCGTTTAAACGAATGATAGGACTTTCTGCAACATCTGCTTTATATAGTATATATAGAAGATGACATAATAGATAATCTGTCCAAATTGCAACTTTCTATCTCCTCTATTTCTATATAAAATAGCACAAATAGAACACATTCTGTGAATTTTAATAAAAGTCCGCCCATATCTTGCACATGTAGTTTACATACAAAATTTTATACTATGTCATATGACATGGAAGAACAAGAGCTCCGCTGACAGCGGGGCAATATACGCCCGAAGGTATGTATTGTCAGGGAATATCCTAAGACAAAAAGGATAAGCACAAACATGTATATAAAGTATTATTTCAACAAGAAGGATTGGCAATGTTAATCTTCAAGGGCTTTATTATAACAGTGGGCTACAAATAGGTTTTTCATGTTTCTTATTATGTGAATAGTGCTTAATCAAGAGTTACCTCATTACCAGCTAACCCAACATAGTTTATGGTCAGTGTAATATGCTTCTTTGGTTCCACATATACAGTCTTCAATGTTGGTGAATATGAGGTCAATTGTGGAGTTATTATCTGTGGTTGGACCTGTCATGATCTGTTTGAAGCGGACACAAACAAAAATACTAACTTAGCACCAGTTAAGATATTTGACCTTAAATTGTGACCTTGACCTTAAACCTAGCCATCTGAAAGCTATGTTCTGCACATCCTCTCACTCTGGGTGATACTTCTGCCAAATAGTTTCCATTTACATCCAGCAGGTCAAAAGATACAGAGCGGACACAAATATACTTACTTTGCTCCAGTTAAGATATTTGACCTTGAATTGTGACCTTGACCTTGAACCTAGCCATCTGAAACCTATGTTCTGCACATCCTCTTACTGTGGGTGATACTTCTGCCAAAATAGTTTCCATTTACATCCAGCAGGTCAAAAGATACAGAGCGGACACAAATATACTTACTTTGCTCCAGTTAAGATATTTGACCTTGAATTGTGACCTTGACCTTGAACCTAGCCATCTGAAACCTATGTTCTGCACATCCTCTTACTGTGGGTGATACTTCTGCCAAATAGTTTCCATTTACATCCAGCGGGTCAAAAGATACAGAGCGGACACAAATATACTTACTTTGCTCCAGTTAAGATATTTGACCTTGAATTGTGACCTTGACCTTGAACCTAGCCATCTGAAACCTATGTTCTGCACATCCTCTTACTGTGGGTGATACTTCTGCCAAATAGTTTCCATTTACATCCAGCAGGTCAAAAGATACAGAGCGGACACAAAAATACTAATTTTGCACCAGTTAAGATATTTGACCTTGAATTGTGACCTTGACCTTGAACCTAGCCATCTGAAACCTATGTTCTGCACATCCTCTCACTCTGGGTGATACTTCTGCCAAATAGTTTTCATTTATATTAAGTGGTTCAAAAGATACAGAGCGGACACGAAATTGCTAACGGACGGACGGACAGACGGACGGACAGACGGACGGACAGACGGACGGACGGACAGACGGACGGACGACCAGCGGCATAACATAATACAGCCCTTCGGGCGTATAAAAATGAAACAGTGTTCAAATGTAAGTTTCTAACTTTCATCACACATAGAATTTCATCACTCCAGCTCAGTTGTAACCTTGTTTTATTTTAGCCTCAGTAGGAAGAAGTATAGAATATTTGTATAGTGCTATATCCTTTCGACACCTGTAACGTAGTTAAACGTATTTAGCGATTTTGGCGTGTTTGGGCTTCCGTAGTTTTGCCATAAATTCCTGGAATTTCGAACTATGGTGATATTTTGAAAGGTAACATCCCAGCCTACAAACTGATGCAATATGAATATCGTTAGCATAACAATGCAGTTTTTAGATGGTCTAAAATGTGGGGCTGCGTGTGAATTTTTCAAGGCTTGCAAAACTGCTCGCTAGCTACATAGTGTTGCAAATACGGATTTTTGTCTTGTGCCGTTGTACATGTATTAACTTCAATGCTTATTTTGGAAACAGTCAACATTCGACAAATTTTTTTTTAAAAAAATCAAGATATAGCCCATCAATTGCAATTTGATATTTATTTATTTATTTATTTATTTTTTTTTTTAAGTTGTTGCGCAAGTATTTAAGCTTGGTGACCCTGTGCGGACCTTTTCCATATTTTTATGATGCATGATTATGAAATATCTTATTTTCCATGTAACTTTCTTATATGAAGTCCAATTTCAATAAACTTGGTACCGTTAGAAAGCTCTTAAAACATGCTACATTTTATACTCATAATGTATAAACTTATCTTCAGTCGTTTCTGAGATATTGACTGTTAAACCTCAAGAAAACAGCATATTATCAGCAAAATTAGCTTCATTTCATTTAGTTTTTTTGCTTATGACTTTGTATTGCGTAAACCAATTTTAATAAACTAAATATCTTTGGAAACGTCAATTATTCAGCTATAATTCTTATTCATACATATATTTACAAAAATCTATATTTATTGAGATATGGCTACATATATGCAGTAAGGGTGAAATCAAAATTTCCTCACGTGCCTAATACAATGTAACCCATAAAAATTTCATCGTCCTAGGGCTATTGCAACATATTAAAATAAGCGTTTAGTTAGGAAGAATAAAAGAATAATAATAATAAACAAATGACATCACGTGACGTCATATGACGTTTATTTTCACATAATTGTTAAGACACCCAGAGACCTACTAACTGACAAAATTTCAACTTTCTATCTCAAATAGGACAGTTTTTATAAGCATTTAAATATTGACGTCATTGGTTCGAATCTTGGATCCGCCATATATGCTTGGACTTTTCGAATTTTGAAAAACGGACACCGGTATACACAATAAGAACGTAATATACACATTCTGTGAAAATTTGATGAAAATCGGTTCATAAACAATGGCTCTGGACCGCATACAAACTTTTGTAGTCAATTTCAAATGTGACGTCACATGACGTCATAGGCATATGAAAATCAATGAAATCAAACTTTCAGCGACTGAAGCATGTGTCATTAAATTTTCATTGCCTTTCGACAATTTCAACATATAGAAATACTCTTGTTAATATTAGAAATACATTATCATATAATGACGTCACGTGACGTCATATGACATTTTTTTCACAAAATGTTTAAAACTTCTAGAGACCTATATACTGACCAAATCTCAACTTTCTATCTTAAATAGGACAGATTTTATAAGCATTTAAAAAATTTACGACCTTGGTTCGAATCTTGGAATCGCTATAGATCCATGGACTTTTCGAATTTTGAAAAACGGACACCGGGATGCACAACTATAACTTAATATACACAATCTGTGAAAATTTGATGAAAATCGGTTCACAAACAATGACTGTAGACCGCGTACAAACTTTTGTAGTCAATTTCAAATGTGACGTGTCATAGGCTTCTGAAAATCATTGAAATCAAAATTTCAGCGTCTGATTCATTTGTCATTAAATTTTCATTGTCCTTCGATAATTTCAACATATAGAAATATTCTTGTTAATATTAGAAATACATTATCATATAATGACGTCACGTGACGTCATTTGACATTTATTTTCACAAAATGTTTAAAACTTCTAGAGACCTATATACTGACTAAATATCAAGTTTCTATCTTAAATAGGACAGATTTTATAAGCATTTAAAAATTTACGACCTTGGTTCGAATCTTGGTTCGAACCTATACACAATCTGTGAAAATTTGATGAAAATCGGTTCACAAACAATGGCTGTAGACCGCGTACAAACTTTTGTAGCATATTTCAACTGTGACGTCATATGACGTCATAGGCATATGAAAATCATAGAAATCAAAATTTCATCACGTGACTAATAAGTCAAAAAAAATTCATCGTCCTAGGAGTATTGCAACATAGAAAAATAAGCGTTTAGTTAGGAAGAAAAAAAGAATAATAATAATAATAACTAGATGTCATTCGTCAAAACGAATGATAGGACTTTCTGCAACCTGTGTTAATGCAAAAAGCAGGAGATAGAAGTTTCATGTAATGACTCACCTCTGGTAGTATTTCATGTTCATGCTGAACAATTGACATTATATTCCGCGAAAAATAAGCGTTTAGTTACGAAGAAAAAAAAAATAAGTAGCAGTAGTAGTAGTATGCTTATGACATCATATGACGTCACGACTCAAAATATATGTAGAAATTATGCAGAGCTGCAAACTGTGTAAGTTTCAACTTTCTATCTCATCCCGAAGCTCTTTAATCCTAAAATGAAATTTTCGGTCCTATGTTCGAATCTTATTTCAGCCACAGAACTTCGGTCTTTCGGAATTTCGGTTAGCTGACAGGATATGCACACCTTAGTTTCAAGATGTACCATCTGTAAAAATTTGAAGAAAATCCGACTATAAATGACGGCTGTAGAGCGCAAACACCATTTTTCACTATTTTTAGCTGTGACGCCATGTGACGTCATAGGCTGCTGACAATCATTGAAAACAAAATTTCCTCACGTGACTAATAACCCATAAAAATTTCATCGTCCTAGGACTATTGCAACATATTAAAATAAGCGTTTAGTTAGGAAGAAGAAAAGAATAATAAAAATAAAAAAATGATGTCACGTGACGTCATATGACGTTTATTTTCACATAATTGTAAGACACCCAGAGACCTACTAATTGACAAAATTTCAACTTTCTATCTCAAATACGACAGTTTTTATAAGCATTTAAATATTGACGTCATTGGTTCGAATCTTGGATCCGCCATAGATGCTTGGACTTTTCGAATTTTGAAAAACGGATACCGGCATACACAATAAGAACGTAATATACACATTCTGTGAAAATTTGATAAATATCGGCCCATTAATAATGGCTCTGTACCGTGTACAATCTTTTGTAGTCAATTTCAAATGTGAGGTCATATGACGTCATAGGCTTCTGAAAATCATTGAAATCGAAATTTCTGCGTCTGAATCATTTGTCATTAAATTTTCATTGCCCTTCGACAATTTCAACATACAGAAATACTCTTATTAATATTAGAAATACATTTTCATATAATGACGTCAAGTGACGTCATGTGACGTTTATTTTCACAAAATGTTTAAGACTCCCAGAGACCTATATACTGACCAAATATCACTTTTCTATCTCAAATAAATCCGATTTTATAAGCATTTAAAAATTTACGACCTTGGTTCGAATCTTGAATTCGTTATAGAACCATGGACTTTTCGAATTTTGAAAAACGGACACCGAGATACACAACTAGAACTTAATATACACATTCTGTGAAAATTTGATGAAAATCGGTTCATAAACAATGGCTGTAGACCGCGTACAAACTTTTGTTGCATATTTCAAGTGTGACGTCATATGACGTCATAGGCATTTGAAAATCATAGAAATCAAAATTTCAGCCTTTGAAGCATGTGTCATTAAATTTTCATTGCCCTTCGACAATTTCAACATATAGAAATATTCTTGTTAATATTAGAAATACATTATCATATAATGACGTCACGTGACGTCATATGACATTTATATTCACAAAATGTTTAAAACTTCTAGAGACCTATATACTGACTAAATATCAAGTTTCTATCTTAAATAGGACAGATTTTATAAGCATTTAAAAATTTACGACCTTGGTTCGAATCTTGGATTCGCTATAGAACCATGGACTTTTCGAATTTTGAAAAACGGACACAGGGATGCATAACTAGAGCCTAACATACACATTCTGTGAAATTTTGATGAAAAGCGGTCAAGAAATAATGGCTGTAGACCGCGTACAAACTTTTTCACCTGACGTCAAATCTGACGTTATATGACGTCGTATGAATATGAAATTAATTGCATCCAAAAGCTCATGGTTTGAAATATATGCCATAAAATTTTCATTGTTCTGAGTCAATGGCAACACCTCGAAATTAACACAAATATAAGAGGAAGAAACAAGAGGCCCATGATGGCCCTAAATCGCTTACCTGAGATAAATAGGTTGACCCAAGGAACATCTGTACCAATTTATTTTAAAATCTGGCCAGTAGTTTTGAAGATGATGATTTTTAAAGTTTTCTTATTTTTTTTCTTTTTGTTGCCATGGCAACAAGAGTTCTATATGGATCAAGTTTATTTTAAGAACTTTTGTGAAGGTTGACCCAAGGAACACCTGTACCAATTTATTTTAAAATCTGGCCAGTAGTTTTGAAGAAGATGATTTTTAAAGTTTTCATTTTTTTTTCTTTTTGTTGCCATGGCAACCAGAGTTCTACATGGATCAAGTTTATTTTAGCAACTTTTGTGAAGGTTGACCCAAGGATCATCCCTGCCAAGTTTAATCAAATTCTGTCCAGTGGTTTCAGAGAAGATGTTGTTTAAAGGTTTCTCTATATACATATAAGGCAAATAAGCCCCGCCTCTGGCAGCCATGTTTTTTTACGGATCGGAAATTTTTAGCAACTTTGGTAGAGGTTGACCCAAGGAACATCTGTACCAATTTATTTTAAAATCTGGCCAGTAGTTTTGAAGGAGATGATTTTGAAAGTTTTCAAATTATTTTTCTTTTTGTTGCCATGGCAACCAGAGTTCTTCATGGATCAACTTTATTTTAGCAACTTTTGTAGAGCCTCACCCAAGGAACATTCCTGCCAAGTTTCATTAAATTTTGTCCAGCGGTTTCAGAGGAGATGTCATTTAAAGCAAATTGTTGACGACGGACGACGCACGACGACGGACGCCGGACGAAGGGCGATCACAAAAGCTCACCTTGAGCACTTTGTGCTCAGGTGAGCTAAAAAACAGTACAAACCCAATAGGACTTTCTGCCGAAAGGGCAGAAAGTCCTAACAAGTAACTGGTGTTGTATGCAACACATAAAGTCCCCTACCGGCTCCATCTTGACTCAATATGGTAATCAATCCCAATTTTTGCCATATTTTCACTATTTCCGTTACTTTAGCAACCACAATTTTAGTCGAAGAACAAAAATAAAATGACGTGCATAATCTACACATTGCCATCTAGTCATATACCAAGTTTCATCAAGTTAGCTTGCTTAGTTATCGCGGGATCCCATTTTTTGCCATATTTTCACTATTTCCGTTACCATAGCAACCACAATTTTAGTCGAAGAACAAAAATAAAATGACGTGCATAATCTACACATTGGAATCTAGTCATAAACCAAGTTTCATCAAGTTAGCTTGCTTAGTTATTAAGTAATCGCGGGATCCAGATTTGAGTGGACAGACAGACGGACGGACAGACGGAGGGCAAACCTATAGTCCCCTCCGGTGTGAACACCGGTAGGGGACTAATAAAAAGAAACAGGTGGGGGGGGGGGGGTCAAAAGAACATCTATCAGTTACCAGACCCCATGTACTGTTTGATATCTGTATATAGGTTCAATATGAATAACCATCATTCTCTTTAAATTATCAACATATATCTTAATTTTGAGCTGTCATCATTTGCATATTTAAGAACATAGTCATTTCAATTATGGACATAAAAAGAAAAGGAAAGCTATATAATCTTGACATCTTTCATTATCTATTGTTTATTCTATTATCTATTGTTATTCCATCAAAAGTTTATGATGCCCTTGGACATGTTAAAGAAGTTTAAAATCATTCCTATGCTAAAAATGTATAATACAGAACAGCTTCTTAGTCAGAAAATAATTTTGAATCTTTAATGACTTCATGAACAGTTTTAACTGTAACCACACTCTCTTAAAAAGTAAGTTGTGTCCCTTCCAAGTAGTAACTATGGTAGTTTCATTTAGAGATTGAAATCGTCTAGTACAGTGAAATCATTCAAAGTCTTTGAGTAGAAAAGTTTGGACATATTAAAAAGGAAATTTTCAGCAAAGTTATTTTAAATCCACGTACATATTCATATGTACTGGCATGCAATCTGTCTCATTATCATTGTTTTTTTTTTGTTTTGTTTCTTTTACATCAAATGTGGTTAATATATTTGAAGAATCTATAATAATAAAACTTGAAACTGTCATATGTCAAACAAGAGGGCCAATATTGCCATGTGTCGCTCACCTGAGTAAGAATGCTGTTTAAGGTATGATTACCAAAAATATGGCATCTAAAGTGTTTGCAATGTTTTTTCTAACATTTGACTAAGTGACCTAGATTTTGACCCTACCTAAATTTGGACTCATCCAGAGTTCATGCAGTCAACATTCTTATCAAGTTTTATGAAGACGGACAAAAATGTAGCCTCTACAGTGTTCACAAGTTTTTCTATGATTTGACTTGGTAACCTACTTTTTGACCCAATGTGACTCAGTTTTACACTCATCCATTATTTAGATACACAACATTCTGACCAAATTCCATGAACATTGAGCCAATTTAATTTTTCCCCCCCAAAAAATTTTTAAGTTAGCCAAAAACAGAGTTCAAAAGTTGTTTTTTTAAGATCTGCCCTGGTGACCTGCTTTTTGACCCCAAGTGACCCATTTTTGAACTCATGTTAGATTTCATGTAGACAAACACCAATTAAGGTTGGAAAAATGTGGCCTAGTGCATTCTGAGATTTTCTAAGATTTGACCTAGTGACCTAGTTTTTGACCTCACATGACCCAATTTCTAACTCATCCAAGATATCATAAATACAGACATCCTGACCAATTTCCGATGAGGATGGGCCAAAATATGGCCTCTGATGTGTTTACAAGGTTTTCCGTAGATTTTACCTGGTGACCTAGTTTTTGACCCCACATGACCCGATTTCGAACTCATGCAAGATATCATGTAGACAAACATTCTGACCAAATTTTATGAAGACTGGGCTAAAACTGTTGCCTCTAGAGTATTTACAAGCAAATGTTGACGACGTGAGATGAACAAAAGTCGGTCACAAAAGCTCATCCTGAGCAAATGTGCTCAGGTTAGCTAAAAATCTTACATAGCATTTGAATATAAATGTCAAACTTAAGTATTGATACATTAAAATATATGTCTAATGTATTGGTGCTATATACCATGCACATAAAAAAAAAAACAAGGAATCTATTTGCAAAATGAGCTTAAGGTATCACACCCTGAATCCCTTGTATCCAACAACTGTCTTTTTCTATGCTGTCTCTTCAGCAAAAACGTGACTTGACTTGTGGGTAAATCTTGACTGTAAGGTTTAAATATGGCCATAACAATCAGTAAATGATTACTAGCCATTATTATAAAAGATTAAGAACAAAATAACACTTCTGAAGAATACATAAAATATAATAAATGATTTAAACATTTGTAGAATTAAGAGTTCTATGAATGTTAGGTTTAAAATAAAGTGATTATTAGAATGCAATAACATGAATGATAAAATTTAACTGAGCCAAATAAATTTGCAAACTAAATTAAGCTTCCATGTTTTTCTGTAGGGAAAGTTAGTTTAATACATGTCTTCATTTTAAATCTTTTTTATTTGTTTGTTTGTTTGTTGGGTTTAACGTCCCACTGACAATATTTCAGTCAATTTGAGATGATGTCTACTTGAGACAGATATAGTGCTGCCACACTGCCGTATCACGCCGTAGACATGTGATATGATACCACACCCAGTCACATTATCCTGACACCGGGCCAACCAGTCCTGCAACTACCCGTATATGCTGAGCGCCAAGCAAGGAAGCTATAACAGTACCATATTTTTATGACTTTGGTATGTTGCGGCCGGAGTTCGAACCAACGACCTCCCGCTCCTGAGGTGGACGCTCTAATCACTTGGCCATCAGTCATATATAGCTCTTATAAGTCTACAGATATTTTAAGGTTTTGTGGTTTCTGAAAAGAAGATCTTTTGAGGATTTTCCTAAACAAGTCTATGTAAAATCAACTGACCTCTAAGGCAGGGCCAGTTTTGACCCCAGGCTATGCTGAGGTTCACTAGGCAATGCCACACACCAAATATCTTAGCTCTAGGCCTTTCAGAGAAGAAGATTTTTAAGTAACTTAAGTAGAGCTTCATGCAAGGAACATCACAGGCAATCAAATTTGGGTCACCGGTTTAGGAGGAGAAGTTGTTTAAAGAAATTGTTGACGCTGCATGCACGGATGCCAGATGCAAGGCAATCACAATAACCCACCATGAGCACATTGTGCTCAGGTGAGCCAATAAAAAGTGTTAAAATGAAAATGTGAATTAAACTAAATTAAGCTCAGGCTTTACAAGGCACTCTGCTGCTGCTTCTTGAACAGATGCTGTGAAACGATCCACTCATTCCCATCAGCATAGCCAAACACTTCTGAACAGAAGATAAAGAAGAGCCTCCAATTGAAGAACTGCTGATCAGCTTCATCTCTGTATGCATCTTGTAGGATCTTCATGACTGCCTCCTTGTTCTGGTCAAGTTGATCCAGCCAAGCCTCCAGTGTTCGACTGTAATGCTTACCATTCACAATCCAGTAGTCCTCAATTTTTATGCCATTCTGAAAAAAAAAATTGAATAATTACTGTGTATTGGTCTTAGCCATTTTTTAATTTTTTACCTCATGAATATTCATGTACAAAATATGAGTTATACTTATTGAACTTTTGATGGTAAATGAAACAAAGGATTTTTCTTTGCCATTTAGACTGTGTTCTGAGCTACATTATTGTATAAGAAACAGAGAAGACTATAATCAAAGTGTTGTCTGATCTATGCTTGTCAAGACATAACAAGAGGGCCATGAAGACTCTTAGTTGCTCACCTGATTAATGATCATGTCTTACCCATGATCAAACTTTACCAAGATATCATCAAAACAGGCCTAATGTTATAAAGATTTGGCTAATAATGTGGTTTGACATTTGAAATATCTAACCAAAATATATTTTTTATGCAAAAGTCCAACTTCAAGTGGGTGGGGCCTGACCCTAGGGACCCCATTTACAAAAATCAGGAAAGCATCACTACTAAGTGTGTGAAGTTTTGTTAAGATAGGTCAAACAGCCTCCAAGATATGGCCCATGCAAAGTTGCCAGATGAAGAAAGAAGAAGGAGAATAAATGGAGTCTCCAAACATCATTTGGGAGACTTAAAAGTGTTGTATAAAAACTTTAACCGAGATTCTAAGTAAAAAAAATTGCATAATTTAATAAATATGTTGATTTTCCAGAGGGAAATAATACAATAAACACTTATATTCATTCGTATTCAATATTTCGGTAAAAGTTTGCCTTTCTCAAGAAAATTCATGGTTTTTTCTTGAGAAAGGCAAACTATTGCCTAAATATTTAATAAGAATGAATTTAATTGTTTAGCGCATAATTTAGTCATATTCCATGACAGAGTTATTCCCTCTTGCCTACAGGTTCAGGTTGTGGTAATATACAAGTATTCCAAGAATCAAAACAATACATTAAGGGGTTCAGTGAAAAAGTGAGGTAGTACAAAAAACTTAACCAAGATTTTAAGGCAAAAAAGGAGCATAATCTGGTCAAAATCCATGACAGAGTAATTCCCTCTTGCCTACAGGTTGGGGTGGTGGTCATTTAAAAGTATTCCAAGTATCAAAACAATACCTTAAGTGGTACAGTAATTAAGTGAGGTGGTACAAAAAACGTAGTGTCGACGCTCAGGTGAGTAGAATAGCTCTTCCTATTCTTAGAATAGTCAAGCTAAAGAACGAATTTGCCAATATCAGCCATAATCAAACTTGGAAGAGAGATAATGGTTATAAACGAGAGCTTTTTTTCCGTTCTTTATCAGGAGCCATTCACAAGTTCCTTCCACTCCTAAAAATTCTTTAAATTCATGCATTTTTCCCCTAATTTGCCTTTTACTTCAGGATTTTTCTTTCCCCAACAAAGAAATAAATGGTGAAAATATCACCAAAATATCATGTTAAGCCCCATCCCCAACACGTGAAAACAAGAGGGCCATCATGGCCCTAAAACGCTCACCAGAGTATCATAACTTAATTAGACAATTCAGTTTAACCTTGATTTAAATTCCAGACAAAATAAATATAATTTCAAAATTTCTATACAGACTGAAAAAGAACTAGCCAACCATCAGCAGGACATATTTTTCAAGGGATCAGAACCGTGGTACAGCAGTATCGGACAAAAGGCTATTATGTCAATTATTGAATTAATTACTTCAAAATGTTGAGAGGTAGTTCCATCATTCAACAGAGATATCCATACACTTCTAACTACCAAAGAAGTCTATATATAAGGAGCGCTATTAATTAGAATAGCGCAGGTTGTTTGGGGACAAACTCTCAACAGGTTTTTCTTTCCGACCTTTCGGTTTATTAATTCAATTCAGCAAATTAATTTTTTACGAGCGTAAAGAAAAACGGCTCACCGCCTCTCTATTTCCCGCTTCCAAAGGATTGCAAGGTAAAATATATCTCCATATTTATTTTGCTAATTGCTGACTATCTCAGTATTTTATAGATGTATACATGGTTAGGGTAGTTCACAATATTGATTATTGTTTTCTTGTTCAACTGTTTTATTCCGATGGGTTTATATGATAAAGGATTTTGTCGGATACAATATCAGTATTAATAATGAACGAAATAATCCTAACAAAAATAAAATACGACAAATAGTTCACTAATCTTTTAAAACTCATCAATAATATTATATATAAATAGTATAAAATTTAGACAAATTTAAAAAAAAAAAAAAATATAAATATAAATATATATATAAAAATAAATATATATATAAAAAAAATATTATAAAATAAAAATATAAATAATTATTATATTTTTAAAATGAGTAATAATTCACCAATTAACCAAAAAAAAGACGTTCCATTAAATAGATGAATATTAGAAAATCCACATCATTTTATGTTACAATGAGAATAACTCACTACAATCTATAATGATTAATAGTAAATAGATATTATCTATAATTTTTATATATATTTCCTTATACTTTTAGATGATAAATTTTTACTTTATAAAAAAAAAAAAAATTTTTTTAATGATAAATTTTTACTTTATAAAAATAATAAAACAAGAGGCCCATTATGGCCCTAAATCGCTCACCTGAGATAAATAGGTTGACCCAAGGAACATCTGTACCAATTTATTTTAAAATCTGGCCAGTAGTTTTGAAGAATATGATTTTTAAAGTTTTCATATTTTTTTTCTTTTTGTTACCATGGCAACCAGAGTTCTATATGGATCAAGTTTATTTTAGGAACTTTTGTGAAGGTTGACCCAAGGATCATTCCTGCCAAATTTAATCAAATTCTGTCCAGTGGTTTCAGAGGAAATGTTGATTAAAGTTTTCCCTATATACATATAAGGCAAATAAGCCCCGCCCCTGGCGGCCATGTTTTTTACGGATCGGAAAATTTTTAGCAACTTTGGTAGAGGTTGACCCAAGGAACATCTGTACCAATTTATTTTAAAATCTGGCCAGTAGTTTTGAAGAAGATGATTTTTAAAGTTTTCATATTTTTTTTCTTTTTGTTGCCATGGCCCAGTTCTAATGGATCAAGTTTATTTTAGCAACTTTTGTGAAGGTTGACCCAAGGATCATCCCTGCCAAGTTTAATCTAAATCTGTCCAGTGGTTTCAGAGGAGATGTTGTTTAAAGGTTTCTCTATATACATAAGGCAAATAAGCCCCGCCCCTGGCGGCCATGTTTTTTTACGGATCAGAATAATTTTAGCAACTTTGGTAGAGGTTGACCCAAGGAACATCTGTACCAAATTATTTTGAAATCTGGCCAGTAGTTTTGAAGGAGATGATTTTTGAAGTTTTCAAATTATTTTTCTTTTTGTTGCCATGGCAACCAGAGTTCTACATGGATCAAGTTTATTTTAGCAACAACTTTTGTGGAGGTTGACCCAAGGATCATCCCTGCCAAGTTTAATCAAATTCTGTCCAGTGGTTTCAGAGGAGATGTTGTTTAAAGTTTTCTCTATATACATATAAGGCAAATAAGCCCCGCCCCCGGCGGCCATGTTTTTTTACGGATCGGAATAATTTTAGCAACTTTGGTAGAGGTTGACCCAAGGAACATCTGTACCAAATTATTTTGAAATCTGGCCAGCAGTTTTGAAGGAGATGATTTTGAAAGTTTTCAAATTATTTTTCTTTTTGTTGCCATGGCAACCAGAGTTCTTCATGGATCAACTTTATTTTAGCAACTTTTGTAGAGCCTCACCCAAGGAACATTCCTGCCAAGTTTCATTAAATTTGTCCAGCGGTTTCAGAGGAGATGTCGTTTAAAGCAAATTGTTGACGACGGACGACGCACGATGGACGCCGGACGAAGGGCGATCACAAAAGCTCACCTTGAGCACTTTGTGCTAGTGGTGAGCTGATTAATCATAAAGTCAACGAATCAGTGACGAGCTACTAGTTGACGTGATGATGACGACGAAAATAATTCGTTGACGAATTATTGACCAAAAAAAGGGGTGTTGTTAATATTTCAACGCGCATCTGATTGGGTAACTCCATTAATTTGATAAATTGATACTCGCAAAGTTGCACTTCGCACATCGTTGGCCTCTGGTTGTAACCTCTTACACTTTATTGCGGTTCAATGTTTATAGATGTAATTGAATATTTGAGAAATTAAAATCTATACCTAATGCATATCTATATAATCTATATAGTACAGAATACATTGTTTTCATGTTGTACAGTAAGAGGGCTTTAATAGGCATTTACTCCAAACATGGTATATTTGGTATTTAATCATGATTAATCAATTAATCAGTGACTTTTGTCTCTGATTAATCGACGAATATTTTTTCGACTGATTCCAATCACTACTTTGTGCTCAGGTGAGCTAAAAAGGGGGAGGGGAGATATAAATGATTTATATATATAAAAAAAAAAAAATAAATATATATATATATATATATATATATATATATATATATATAATTAGGTTTTGTACGATCACCCCATATTGTCGTGAATATATATATATATATATATGTCAAAACTATTTTAGGTAAATATACATAATAATAAATAGAAGTTATAATATTGATAATAAAATAAGTTGGAGAATAAATAATAAATACATAGAAAGCATAAATAAATACCATTATTAGATCAGTTTCATGGTAATTTTTGTGTTACACTGTTACATTCAATAGCACAAATAACTTAGCAAATGGTTGCAAAAGAAAAGTTCCTTTCATCAGCTTTATTGGTTTTAGCATTGATCAAGGTTATTAGGTTTATATATAGCTACATCACTGGTTTATGTCCAGTCAATTAGTATCAAAAGCATGGAAATCCTTTTTCACCCAACAAATACCTTGCACATTTTAAATTGCTTCTGCAATACCACATGGCATGGCTTAATGTTTCGCTTTTGTGTTTTTTCTATTACATGACCATGAGACGTTCATCCAGAAAACGAAAGGCGCCAACTTGGTTAGTTTCAGCAGATCCGCCTCCACAACCTCAGTCAGCCAACCAGGTCTCTCAAGTTGTCATGCAGTCGTCACCACCTCAGCCACCCAACCAGGTCCACCCAGCTTGCACCCAGATTAGCCAGTCTGTGAGTCAACCCATAGTCACCCAGGCCACGCAACCAAGTTTCGGTGTTGGTCAACCGGACGTGGTGGATGTCCAGCAAGATCTTGGATCCCAAATCATTTCAGACCCATTAGAGTTAGGTAATGTCACCTTCCCATATACATGTATTCATGATCATATGATTAGTCAGCCCGAACCGTCTCCAATCATCAGCACAAGCTCTGAATTAGGGTTAGGAGTCAGTCGGGGAATTCGCGACAAAATAACTAATCATCAATTTGTCGATCTAGCTACCCTTCTCCCTGAGTCGCAAACACATATTCCACAGGGGCCAAAACTTACCATTGGCAAGGATGGTTTATTGACAATGGCCCCAGCACCAATTAAAAAAATCACAAATGTAGAAGATTGGTCTGACGCCTTTCTTATTTACACCAGCATATATAGTAGTGCACATCCATCCAAGACCCAATCATTGTTGAAGTATCTCTCAGTTATTCGATTGGCTGCAAAGCGTCACAGAGGCTTGGGTTGGCTCAGTTACGATATACAATTTCGACTTAGGGTGGCTGCTAGCCCAAATACAACCTCTTTTGCTAACATCGACCAGGAGCTCTGGTTGTTATGCATGGGTCCAAGTACAAGCTCATTTAACACTGATCGGAAATGTTATGATTTAATTTGTCCTCCTGCGCTCGCATGATATGTCAATATCGCCATGTATGTCTCAATTGCAGCGGCCTGCACCCTTCCCGTCTCTGCATCCAATCACAAAGCTCCACCCAACCAAGACCAGGATTGGGTGGTTTCCAATTCTGTTTACAAGAGTATCACAATTCAGAGGACGCCCAGTTGTTGGCAATGGGTTTTATCCAGGGTTTCAAAATAGAATATAATGGCCCTAGATCAGCATTTGAATGCCGGAACCTTAAGTCGGCATATGATCACAGAACAGTATTGTCAGAAAAAATAAGTAAAGAAATTTCATTGGGCAGAATAGCAGGTCCTTTTCATACTCCACCATATCCAAATTTGCATATCTCACCTGTTGGGGTGGTGCCCAAATCAGATGGCGGTTGGAGGTTGATTACTCACCTATCCTATCCCCATGGTTCTAGTATAAACGATGGTATTCATCCTCAGTTTTGTTCAGTGCAGTACACTTCTTTTGACCAAGTTACCAGAATGGTCTACAGTTTGGGTCAGGGTGCTTTAGTCGCTAAGTGCGACTTGAAATCAGCATACAGATTACTCCCCATTCGAACAGAGGATTTCCCTTTGTTGGGCATTAAAGTAGGTAATGACTATTTCATTGATAAATTCCTGCCAATGCGCCTTAGCCAGAGTACCTACTTGTTTGAGAAATTTTCTAGTTTTCTTCACTGGCTTGTGGCAAAAAGAGCAAATAACAATTCAATAGTCAACCTTCTTGATGATTTTTTATTAGGGGGTCCAGGCAACTCGACAAGTGCAGGTTATTGGTTGACACTTTTGAGTCTACATGCAAAGAACTGGGGATCCCAATTGCCGAGGAAAAATCAATCAACCCAACTACCATCCTAATTTTCTTGGGTCTAGAATTAGACACTAATAAAATGTCAGTCTGTATACCACGTCACAAAATAGATGAATTAGAGGTTTTATTAAATACTTTCCTTTCGAGAAAAAAAGTGTCCCTTAAAGAGTTGCAGAGCCTTGTAGGCAAACTTAATTTTTTTGGGCAAGCCATTCACTCCAGCCGAGCCTTTCTTCGCCGTTTTTACGATGCAATGATACCCCTAAAGAAACCACACCATGTTCTCAGGATTTCTCGTGAAATGAAAGAAGATCTTTTTGTCTGGTTAGATTTGTTGAAAGATTTTAATGGTGTGACCTACATACCGCAAGCAGTTTGGTTTTCAAGTGACGATTTGCGTCTTTACACGGACGCAGCCGGTGCTGACGATGCTGGGGCTGTATGTTTCTTGGATGGTCCATGGTGTTTTTTCCAATGGCCTCAAGCTTAGGTTGGTCAAACAGTCATGCGCGATATGACTTTTCTCGAAATGATTCCAGTCTTTCTGGCCATTCATCTGTGGGGACAGCAGCTGTCAAATAAGAAAGTTACCCTGTTTATAGATAACGAGGCCCTGGTGCAAGTTCTTAACAAACAATCTACAAAATCCAAGCAATTAATGCAGGTGATTCGTCCATTCGTCTCAATGTGTATGAAGCTAAACATTATTTTCAGAGCTGTCCATATTCCTTCTAAAAAGAATAAAATAGCTGATTCTATTTCTCGGAAACAGTGGGCCCGGTTTCGGTTGGCAGCTCCAGAGGCAGATTTGGATGCTCTACCCATACCTCAAGCTTTCCTATCAACGATCTCCATGCTGAGGCTGGTCGACTAATCAACGCTTCCCTGGCCCCAAATACCAAAAAAGCATATGTAACCGGTCTCTCAAATTTCCGTGCTTTTCGTCAAAACAATGGTTTTCCAGAGTTATGGCCCCCATCCACTCACGATATAGTCCTTTACATCGCCTTTCTCTCTCTTCAGAACTTCAGTTATAGGACAGCAGAGACATATTTGGCAGCAATCAGTTTTCATTGCAAACTGCAATCTTTGCAAGACCCAACTAAACATTTTCTGTTAAAAAAATTTCAAGGGTTAAAGCGCACAGCAAAGAAAAAAAGGGTTCGCCTTCCTATAACAGTAGGCATCCTTCAGGGTATTCTGATTAAGCTTCCAACAGTTTGCCGTGATGCTTACGAATCTACCCTATTCAAGAGCGTTTTTTCCTTGGCGTTTTTCGGTTTCTTTAGAGTCGGTGAAATCACTGTTTCCGGTAAAGGCGACAAAAGTCTGCAAAAAGTCCTTGGAACTGGTGATATTCAGTGGTCTAATAATGGGTTTCTACTCATCCATTCAAGATTTTCAAAAACAGACCAGTCCGTAAGGGTACAACAATTACGTTAACAAAGCAACACAATCCCCTTATTTGCCCAGTCCGAGCTCTTTCGGCGTACCTCCCAGTCAAGGGTCCTTTATTTTGCCATTTCAATGGCCAAGCTCTTACCCGTTATCAATTTTCTGCCGTTCTAAAGTAAACCTTGGTCATCTTAGACCCAAATCTCCAAAATTACTCGTCACATAGTTTCCGTTTGTGCGCTGCTACAACAGCTTTTAATTAGGTTGATCTGCAGAAAAAATAAAAATCTCTCGGGAGGTGGTCTTCTGATGCTTATAAGGTATACATTAAAGATTAGAATACCCTTAGTACAGTCTTTACGTCATCCAGGTGTTTAGCACTACACATGGTAACACTACAGTTTTCATTTTTTATCAGTATATTTTCTCATGAGGAGATGTTTCCTCATGACGGGCGGCAGAAGCTTGACTGCTGTCAAAGTCATTCCAGGTTTACCTCGTGTGGCAGTTTGGGTCGTCCATTGTAAAGAACGCGTTCCTGTCTTCAAGGCGCCACCCGGGCAGGAGCAGCCTTGGCCTCGAGGCAGACCTATGGTGGCAGGGCTACAGTGGGATGACTCTTTTATGCTCAAAGTGGAAACTCGCCACATTACTGAGGGTAGAGGAACCACCCCACTTCATTATTCTCCATGTGGGAGGAAATGACATCGGGTTCACTGATATCAAAACTATCAAAGATAAAGTAGTAGAATTATTTATGTTCATTAATCAGTCCATGCCTAATGTTCGCATTATTTGGTCAGAGATTCTACCTAGACATTGGGGAGGGAACAAAGGCCTTCTTTCAGCTAGAAAGCGTGTTAATACTTTTGCCGTAAAACTTACAAAGCAATACGGTGGTTTCTACCTTCGTCACACAAATTTGCAGTGTGATAAGTATTTTAAAGAGGACGGCGTACACTTAACAGAGGCAGGCAATGTTTTGTTTCTAGACAATATAAGAGTCTGGTTATATCATTTTATGCAGGGCAATCAGCCTTGGTTCAGTTGAGCTTTGTAGTGCGTTGCGGGCGTGATCCTGTTAGTTTTTTGCCAATTTTTTGGCCTTGCTACCGCTGTGGGCGGTGGGAGAGATGGATTCAGTCGGGCCCCTCATCCATTTCTCTCCCATTTGGCCATCAGCTGCAGCCAAACTTATGCCATTACAGATGTGTTTTGCTATGTTACGCCATGATTTTGAGTAAAAACAGTTTATTGCTTATGTTTATTGTATACGTCCGGGTCCCAGGAGATGTTGCTTGTGCTTATTAGGTGCCATATTGCTATTTTGCGGCACCTGCATTACATTTAGGTTATAAAGAATACATTTTATTGCTGACGCAGAGACATTTTGCAGAAGAAATTTTTATGTGGTGTTGTTCGCTTAGTAACATTTGTATGCTAATCATGTGCTTCATTTACAAGTTAATTTTTAATGTGCATTTATGAAACATTTGTGGTTTTACAATTCAACCATTGCAAACGGGGTCACGCCCATATCCGCCATTGTTAGGGTATCTTAAAATAAAAGGAGTATTAAAATAGTTATGCATTTTAGTTAATTTTTATCCCCTAATATGCGTTATTATTAATAGATTTAGATAAGGCTACGTTGTCGGGTAGCAGCACGCTCCCTTCAATCTTTGTCAGAATGAGGGAAAGTCAAACAATTATATAGAGGTTACAGATTTGTGTTTGCTTTCTCCTTTTCTGCTTTTCCATTGTCTCCCAAACAACTTATCTTAACGTTTGTATCTTTTGACTTGGTTTAAAGTTAATAAAAACAAAAAAACATCAATAAAAAAACACACTAAAACAACACTGCTGGTTTGCTATTATATAAAATGTATAAGAGAATTTTATAACATGTATTAATTAAATCAAAGACTTCGAAACAATTTCCAAAATATTTATAAAAAAATTTCAAAAACGAAATCAATAAGGGGAGTAAATCAATATTAAATATCTATTACCAGTAGAGATTTAAGATAAAATATTGATTATCTCCTTTGGGAAATTAAAAAGAAAACTAAAACTTATGGTTTGGGGCCACATTTTCAGGGGATCAACTTTATTTTAGCAAACATAGTAGAGAAAAACAAGAGGGCCAAGATGGCCCTAACTCACTCACCTGAATTTGGTTTGTTGTAGAAAGGCTGGAACCATGAGAGGATACTATATACCAAATCTCAATGCTGTAGGTCTGTATGTTTCTAAGAGAAGGCATTTTATAGTTATGCATTCTGGTTGCCATGGCAACAAATGTTCTTCATGATCCAACCAATGGTTTCAGAAGTAAAGATTTTTTTGTTTTCCTTATATTGTTCCATACAAAATCTGGGTGTGGTCCCAGGAGTGTCCTCATGTAAACCCTGATGCATATAAACCCTGATGCATATATTTACTGATAGTTTTGAGACACCAGAAGCTAATGCTATGTACCAAATATCAAATCTGTAGGTCTGTATATTTCTGAGGAATTGCATTTTAAAGTTATGCTTTCTGGTTGCCATGGCAACCAAAGTTCTTCATGCAATTAAAAACAAGAGGGTTATGATGGCCCTGGATCGCTCACCTGAATATAGGGTTACCCAAAGAACATCAGTCTGTATTAAAACATTTTGAAATCTGGCCAGTAGTTTTGAAGGAGATGATCCCTCTGTCCAGCGGTCATTTAAAGATTTCACTATATACATATAAGGAAAATTAGCCCCACCCCTGGCGGCCATGTTTTTTTATAGATTGGAATAATTTCAGCAACTTTTGTGAAGGTTTACCCAAGGATCATCCCTTCAAAATTTAATCAAATTCTGTCTAGTGATTTCAGAGGAGATGTCATTTTTAAGATTCACTATATACATATTAGGCAAATTAGCCCCGCCCCTGGCAGCCATGTTATTTTTACGGATCGGAATAATTTTAGCAACTTTTGTGGAGATTCACACAAGGATCATCCCTGCAAAATATAATCAAAGTCTGTCCACCAGTTTCAGAGGAGATTTTGTTTAAAGATTTCACTATATATACATGTAAGGCAAATTAGCCCCGCCCCTGGTGGCCATGTTTTTTTCATGGATCGGAATAATTTTGGCAATCTTTGTAGAGAGTAACCCAAGGAACATCTGTACCAAAATATTTTGAAATCTGGCCAATAGTTTTGAAGGAGATGATTTTTAAAATTTTCATTTTTTTTTTTCTTTCCATTGCCATGGTAACCAGTTCCACATGGATCACATTTATTTTATCAACTTTTGTGAAGTTTTACCCAAGGAACATCCCTGTTTTTATCAAATTCTGCCCAGCGGTTTCAGAGGAGATGTCATTTAAAGGAAATTGTTGATGACTCATGACGGACGACGACGGACGAAGGCGATCACAAAAGCTCACCTTGAGCACTTCGTGTTCAGGTGAGCTAAAAAATTAGGAATTAGCCTTAGGCTAACATAAGTATCATTTTATTTAATATGGTGAAAATCCATGGACTAGTTTTGGAAGAGAAGTTTTTTTCAAGAATTCCCTATAAAGTTCTATATAAAAATCTGGGTGTGGCCATGGGTGTACCCATTGTGACCCAACGGGCACAAATTTTGCACTGATGTTGAGGCAACATGAGCTGATGCTACTTACCAAATATCAAATCTGTAGGTCTTCATAATTCTGAGAAAAAGAATTTTAAAGATTTTCTCTTCTGGCTGCTGGCAACCAGAGTTTTTCATGGAATTGAAAAAAAAAAAGGAATTTGTATTAGGCTGTCATAAGTATCATTTTGGCAAAATTTGATGAAAATCTGTCAGGAAGTTTCAGAGGAGAAAATTGTTGAAATTGTTGTCAAACGACAGACAATCAAGTGATCACAAAAGCTCACCCTGAGTTTTGCCAACCATGGGGTGGGGCAGGGGGAGGGGGCCTCATTTTTTAGGGATCAACTTCATTTTAGCAATTTTGGTAGATGACTATGAGGTGACCATTAATTTTGTACCAAAGGATATAAAATTCTGAGCATCGGTTTCAGAGAGGATGATTTTTTAAGTTTTTAAATTAAAATGGTGTTGGGTGCCATGGCAACCAGAGTTCTGCATGGATCAAATTTATTTTAGCAATTATTGTGGAGGTTCACCATGGATCATTCATGCCAAATTTCTTCAATTTCTACCAAGCGGTTTCAGAGGAGATGTCTTTTAAAGCAAATTATTGACGAAAGATGGAGGTTGATCCCAATAGCTCATCTTGAGTTCATTGTGCTCTGGTGAGTTAAAAAGGCCTGTAAACATTGTCATAAAATTTGAAGATGATTGCTTAAGAAATGAAGATGCTAGAGTGCAAACAAACTAACTGTGGACAACAGACATTCATCAATCCATGCAGAAGTAGAACAAGATAATTGTACTTCCACATAAAAGCTGTACCTGTGGCCTAAATTTTGAAGGTCGTAGCTATAAAATCAATTAACCACTAGGGTGGGAATAATTTTGACCCCAGGGCCAAGATGTGAAAAGTGACCCCTAGGGTGGGACCAATTTTGACCCCAGGGTGATGATTTGAACAAACTTGGTTCAGGTCCAATAGCCCATGTTACATACCAAGTACATACCAAATATCTAAACCCAAGATTTTGTGGTTCCCGACTTAAAGCTTATTGTTTTTTTCCTATGTAAGTTTATATAAAACCAAATGAAACCTGGGGTGTGGCAAGTTTTTACCCCAGGACCATAATTTGAACAATTTTGGTAGAGGTTCACTAGTTAATGTTACACATTTAACTCAAGGTGTTTTGGTTTCTGCAAAGATGATCTTTTAAGGCTTTTCCTATAAAAGTCTATGTAAATTCAAGTGCTCCATGGGGTGGAGCCAATTTTGACTCCAGGGCCATGATGCGAACAAACTTGGTAAAAGTCCACTAGGCCACTATGTTACATACCAAATATCTGACCTCCAGGCTTGTGGTTTCTGACAAGAAGATTATTTTTAGTTTTCAATTTAAATTAATGAAATCAGGTGACCTCTGGGCCAGGCCAATTTTGACCCAAAAGCCATGGTTTGAACAAATTTGGAAGGACTTATGTTTTATGGCCACAGTTGATATTTGATATTTAGAGGTGACCTTGACCATTGACCCCGTGACCTCTAAGTGGGTCTTTTGGGTAAAGTGCATCAAGATACAAAAGTTTGTGAAGTTTGAAGGCTTGACCTTTGACCCCATGACCTCTAAATGGGTCTGGCAGGTAGAGCTCATCAAGGTGCATGTACCTGTTTAGATTGGAGCCTGTAGGTGTGAACGCAGTAGCTATCACATGCTCAAATGATATTGAAAATATCTTCCATGTCCCTTTTATGCCACTGTACCTTTCAATATGGCAAAAAAAATAAAAATGACTTTAAACACCTGACATTAAAATTTGGTCTATCATCCTATCGAAATTAAGCTTTTTTTGTTTTTTGTTTTGTTTTTTTACCTGAAATGTCAGGTTACTTTATTTCTATTGATATTTAACCATTTATGCATGTAATATCTGATCATCACTTAACATAGTTTAAACAACTGAACATATAATAATGAATTTTGCATTAATTTAAGTGTAAAGAGACATGCACAAGAGACATGTACAATATAGTGCCATGCCCAGTTGATACCCACTGAAATGTCTGTAAGTATCCCATTCAACATTCAGACCCAAAGCCTTGCAATCCAAGAACTGCTCTCTATAACTGCTCAGTAATACTCTAAGGAGTCCCCACCAGTGAAAAACTTGATGGAGATTTTGTGACAGATAGAAACAAGAAAATAAAGGAAATGGATTATGATCTTAGAACTGCACTGACCTTTCAAGCGTGCATATGGATGATGCTCTTAACAAACACTTCTGTAAAGTTTTATGAAAATCCAAACAAATATATGGAAGTTATAAAGCGGACATGAAAATGAAACCTATGTATGAATACCAAAGACAATTTCTAACAACTCCAGTGACATTGACTTTTCAAGCACACATATGGTTGTTGCACCAACACATCTTCATGTAATGATAAACACTTTTGTAAAGTTTAATAAAAATCCATCCATAGATATGGAAGTAACAGAGTGGACACATCAATGTAGCCTAAAAATACCCAAGAGAATTTCTAACAACATGAGTTACCTTGACCTTTTAAGCATGCATATGGTTGATCATTTTTATGAAAATCCATCCATTAATATGGAAGTTATAGAGCAGACAGGAAGATGTAGCCTATGAACACCAAAGACAAATTCTAACAACTCCTGTTGATATGGCTGATGTGCACGACACACATTTGGTTTATGAGGAATACTTCTGTAAATTTTTATTCAAATCCATCCATAAATGTCCAAGTTATGGAGCAGACACGAAAGCAGAACGGACATGCTGTCAGATTTGAGTAAGGGGCCACTTCTTTTGTTATTTTCTTTTGTTGTTTAAAGGCATATGTGCCCAGTACAGTTTTTTACTCTATAGACAAAAGAAGGAAAATTAAAACTAGCCATGAGAATTTTCTTAAACTTTGCATGATTATTGAGAATAGCACTAGAAACAAATTGGGTAGGGGAAAAAGTGGGGGTCACCTATAATTCTACCTTTTAAGTTATCTGCCCCTAAAGGTGATTTTTTGCTCTTTGCTGTCATTTTCAAGGCCAGATAACTCAACATTATGGTCTAGCAACATCTCATTTATTTTCAACTCAAAAATTAGAATGATGATCCCCAATTTTTCTTCCATAAATTTGTTTTTAGTGTTATACTCTATAATCATGCAAAGCTATAAGTAAATTCCTAAGGCTAGTTTTATTTTCCTTCTTTGTCTATATAGTAACCTAGATGCCCAAGGGCAACATGTTGAGCCTGCGGCCTAAGGTTCCCCTTATACCTCTAAATGTTATCCTTACCATAAAGCTTAATGGACCCAACTGTTTAGTGCGACACATCTTCTCAATGAGGCAAAACTTACTGCCATATCATTTGAGAATTCTGATCCACAGAAAATTTACAGCCCAAAAAAGCAAAACCAGCGCGATGTGCTTCACTTCTAAGTGTGACCTTACTTTAAAACTATGGACCGAGCTCTTGTGTTTACACTTTGGATCATTTAGGCATACATTACTGCCAACTTATTTGAAAATCCTTCTATTCATGTCTAAGATACAGCCCAGACAACCAAATCCAACTCCATGACCTTTGACCTCTATGTATGACCTTGAACTTTGAGTTACAAATCTGGTTCCTGTGCGACACACCATCTCACTTAGCTTGGCATTTGTATCTAATTATTTGAGAATCCCTCCATCCATGACAAAGTAACAGCACAGACAAGCAACAAGAGCTGTCAGGGAGACAGCATGCTTGACTATACTCAGTGCTTTAAAGTATATAATGGCCATAATGGCCCTGTATTGCTCACCTGGTATTATTAGGATCAGTGATCGGGAAAGGCATGCGCCATAGTCACATTGAAAATCAAAATGTCACATCATTTTTTGAACTGGATGCGCCCCTGTCGCATATCAATTTTTGGTCTCGCCAAATATTACTGCCTGCTTAAAGCGAAGATACGATACAGTTCGAGACTAAATGAGGGGAATTCCGTTTTAAATTAACATATCACAGAGAAGGAAAAGCATTATTGATCAACCAATCAGATTTCATCAAGGCATTGGTGTATCAACCAATCAGATTTAGTCTTTTTCGCATAAGAATCTGAAAGGGATCCGTGATTTTAATTGACGTTGGCCATCGGCGATTTGCCCCCAAAAAAGGCCAGTTAAGACATAAGGGCGATCAAATTTGCATACAATATTCATCATAAATTTCTATCATGTGACAAATAAAAAACACCATTTAATTATATTCAGTGTATGATTCCTACCAGTTAGTTTATCTACTCCATTCCAGAGGAGAAGTTGTTTTCATCATAATCCCAAATCATCTCTCAAGAGCTTGTCCCATTTGGGAGGGACAGTGAGTCATAGTGTCACACATTCTCAAGTTATCAGCACATTAACTAAATCTAAGTAAGGTGCAATGTGGTCCAGGTAAAGGGAAAAAGCCCTGTCATTAGAAAGTGTTTGTGTATTAAATTTAGTGAGAGAAGCTGCCGATTATCTTGAAATGAATGCTTGCACAAGTGTCACCATATACCTCCCTCTGTGCCCCTCCAATGATTCAGTTTCGCCTTATGTGACATCCACTCTACAAACATACTGGAGTAGTAAAGTTCAAAGGGTGTGAAACTGGCACATGCCAATGTCTGGGCTCCCTTTTATCGCTAGCTGACTGTGCTGATAGGGGTTTCTTACCTCTTTGAAATGCTGCTTGTCAAAACTTTAAAGAGAGTTATGTGTAAGATGATTGTTAGAGTGTTTGGATTAGGTACACTTGGACATTACCTATTGTGTCTTACAACTGCTGCATTATGACATCAGTGATCTTTTTTACGGCTTTCCGCAAACCTGCGGAAAACGTATAGGGTTTGTTATGTTTCTTCTTATTAGGACTTTCTGCCTACTGGCAGAAAGTCCTATTGGGTTTGTACTGTTTTTTATTATTAGGGCTTTCTGCCTCAAGCAGAAAGTCCTATTGGGTTTGTTCTGTTTTTTTATTATTAGAACTTTCTGCCCTTTTGGCAGAAAGTCCTATTGGGTTTGTACTGTTTATTAGGACTTTCTGCCCTTTCGTAAATTTTTTAAATGCTTATAAAATCTGTCCTATTTAAGATAGAAAGTTGATATTTAGTAGTATATAGGTCTTAGAAGTTTTAAACATTTTGTGAAAATAAATGTCATATGACGTCACATGACGTCATTATATGATATTGTATTTCTAATATTAACAAGAATATTTCTATATGCTGAAATTGTTGAAGGGCAATGAAAAATTAATGACACATGCTTCAAACGCTGAAATTTTGATTTCTATGATTTTCATATGCCTATGACGTCACACTTGAAATATGCAACAAAAGTTTGTACGCGGTCTACAGCCATTGTTTATGAACCGATTTTCATCAAATTTTCACAGATTGTGTATATTAAGTTCTAGTTGTGCATACCGGTGTCCGTTTTACAAAATTCGAAAAGTCCAAGGTTCTATAGGGATTCCAAGATTCGAACCAAGGTCGTAAATTTTCAAATTCTTATAAGTTCGGTCCTATTTGAGATAGAAAGATGATATTAGGTCAGTATATAGGTCTCTGGGAGTCTTAAACATTTTGTGAAAATAAATGTCATATGACGTCACGTGACGTCATTATATGATAATTAATTTCTAATTCTAACAAGATAATTTCTATATGCTGAAATTTTCGAAGGGCAATGAAAATTTAATGCCGCATGCTTCAGATGCTGAAATTTCGATTTCAATGATTTTCAGAAGCCTATGACGTCATATGACGTCACATTTGAAATTGACTACAAAAGTTTGTACACGGTCCAGAGCCATTATTAATGGGCCGATTTTCATCAAATTTTCACAGAATGTGTATATTAAGTTCTAGTTGTGCATCCCGGTGTCTGTTTTTCAAAATTCGAAAAGTCCATGGTTCTATAGCGAATTCAAGATTCGAACCAAGGTCATAAATTTTTAAATGCTTATAAAATCGGTCCTTTTTGAGATAGAAAAGTGATATTTGGTCAGTATATAGGTCTCCAAGAGTCTTAAACATTTTGTGAAAATAAACGTCATATGACGTCACGTGACGTCATTATATGATAATGTATTTCTAATATTAACAAGAGTATTTCTATATGTTGAAATTGTCGAAGGGCAATGAAAATTTAATGACAAATGATTGAGATGCTGAAATTTCGATTTCAATGATTTTCAGAAGCTATCCCAACACATTTGAAAGGCCAGAGCCATTATTAATGGGCCGATTTTCATCAAATTTTCACAGAATGTGTATATTACGTTCTTATTGTGTATACCGGTGTCCGTTTTTCAAAATTCGAAAAGTCCAAGCATCTATGGCGGATCCAAGATTCGAACCAAGGACGTCAATTTTTAAATGCTTATAAAAACTGTCCTATTCGAGATAGAAAGTTGAAATTTTGTCAGTTAGTAGGTCTCTGGGTGTCTTAACAATTATGTGAAAATAAACGTCATATGACGTCACGTGACGTCATTTTACATATATTTATTATTATTATTCTTTCTTTCTTCCTAACTAAACGATTATTTTTCTATGTTGCAATAATCCTAGGACGATGAAATTTTTATGGCTTATTAGTCACGTCAGGAAATTTTTATTTCTATGAATTATATATTTTACCCTATTACGTCACATGACGTCACAGCTAAAAATAGTGAAAAATGGTGTTCGCGCTCTACAGCCGTTATTTATGGTCGGATTTCCTTCATATTTTCACAGATGGTACATCTTCAAACCAAGGTGTGCATATCCTGCCAGCTAATCGAAATTCCGAAAGACCGAAGTTCTGTGGCTGAAATAAGATTCGAACATAGGACCGAAAATTTCATTTTAGGATTAAAGAGCTTCAGGATGAGATAGAAAGTTGAAACTTACACAGTTTGCAGTTCTGCAGAATTTCTACATATATTTTGAGTCATGACGTCATATGACGCCATGTGACGTCATAACCATACTTCTTAATTTTCATTTTAGAGCAATAATTTCGACAAGATGCCAGTTGTTCAGAATATTGAAAATTTCAGAGTTAAGACAGTAAAGTATGTGCTTTTGAACAAAAGCATCTTCAGCACCCTATGACGTCATGTGACGTCAGAGCTAAAAATAGTGAAACATGGTGTTCGCGCTCTACAGCCGCCATTTATGGTCGGATTTTCTTCAAATTTTCACAGATGGTACATCTTGAAACTAAGGTGTGCATATCCTGTCAGCTAACCGAAATTCCGAAAGACCGAAGTTCTGTGGCTGAAATAAAATTCGAACATAGGACCGAAAATTTCATTTTATGATTAAAGAACTTCAGGATGAGATAGAAAGTTGAAACTTACACAGTTTGCAGTTCTGAAGCATTTCTACAAATATTTTGAATCGTGACGTCATAGGACGTCATAAGCATACCACTTAATTTTAATTTGGGGCAATGATTTCGACATGATGCCAGTTGTTCAGAATAATGAAAATTTCAGAGTTATTGCAGCAAATCATGCGCTTTTGAGCAACAGCATTTTCAGCACCCTATGACGTCAGAGCTAAAAATAGTGAAAAATGGTGTTTGCGCTCTACAGTCGCCATTTATGATCAAATTTTCTTCAAATTTTTACAGATGGTACATCTTGAAACTAAGGTGTGAATATTTTGTCAGCTAACCTTAATTCCGAAAAACCGAAGTGTTGTGGCTGAAGTAAGATTCGAACATAGGACCAAAAATTTCATTTTAGGGTTAAAGAACTTCGGGATGAGATAGAAAGTTGAAAGTTACACAGTTTGCAGTTCTGCATAATTTCTTAATATATTTTGAGTCGTGACGTCATATGACGTCATAAGCATACTACTACTACTACTACTTATTTTTTTTCTTTGTATCTAAACGCTTATTTTTCCCGGATTATAATGTCAATTGTTCAGCATGAACATGAAATACTACCAGAGGTGAGTCATTACATGAAACTTCTATCACCTGCTTTTTGCATTAACACAGGTTGCAGAAAGTCCTATCATTCGTTTAGACAAATGACATCTAGTTAGGACTTTCTGCCCTTTCGGCAGAAAGTCCTTTTGGGTTTGTACTGTTTATTCTTCTTCTTATTATTCTTTCTTTCTTCCTAACTAAACGCTTATTTTTCTATGTTGCAATACTCCTAGGACGATGAAATTTTTATGACTTATTAGTCACGTGAGGAAATTTTGATTTCTATGATTTTCATATGCCTATGACGTCATATGACGTCACATTTGAAATATGCTACAAAAGTTTGTACGCGGTCTACAGCCATTGTTTGTGAACCGATTTTCATCAAATTTTCACAGATTGTGTATATTAAGTTCTAGTTGTGCATCCCGGTGTCCGTTTTTCAAAATTCGAAAAGTCCATGGTTCTATAGCGAATCCAAGATTCAAACCAAAGTTGTATTTTTTTAAAATGCTTATAAAATCTGTCCTATTTAAGATAGAAAGTTGATATTTAGTCAGTATATAGGTCTCTAGAAGTTTTAAACATTTTGTGAAAATAAATGTCATATGACGTCACATGACGTCATTATATGATAATGTATCTCTAATATTAACAAGAATATTTCTTTATGTTGAAATTGTCGAAGGGCAATGAAAATTTGATGACACATGCTTCAAATGCTGAAATTTTGTTTTCTATGATTTTCATATGCCTTTGACGTCATATGACGTCACATTTGAAATATGCTACAAAAGTTTGTACGCGGTCTACAGCCATTGTTTGTGAACAGATTTTCATCAAATTTTCACAGAATGTGTATATTAAGTTCTAGTTGTGCATCCCGGTGTCCGTTTTTCAAAATTCGAAAAGTCCACGGTTTTATAGCGAATCCAAGATTCGAACTAAGGTCGTAAATTTTTAAATGCTTATAAAATCTGTCCTATTTAAGATAGAAAGTTGATATTTAGTCAGTATATAGGTCTCTAGAAGTTTTAAACATTTTGTCAAAATAAATGTCATATGACGTCACGTGACGTCATTATATGATAATGAATTTCTAATACTAACAAGATTATTTCTATATGTTGAAATTCTCGAAGGGCAATGAAAATTTAATGCCGCATGCTTCAGATGCTGAAATTTCGATTTCATTGATTTTCAGAAGCCTATGACGTCATATGACGTCACATTTGAAATTGACTACGAAAGTTTGTACACGGTCCAGAGCCATTATTAATGGGCCGATTTTCATCAAATTTTCACAGAATGTGTATATTACGTTCTTATTGTGTATACCGGTGTCCGTTTTTCAAAATTCGAAAAGTCCAAGCATCTATGGCGGATCCAAGATTCGAACCAAGGACATCAATTTTTAAATGCTTATAAAAACTGTCCTATTTGAGATAGAAAGTTGAAATTTTGTCAGTTAGTAGGTCTCTGGGTGTCTTAACAATTATGAGAAAATAAACGTCATATGACATCACGTGACGTCATTTTACATATATTTATTATTATTCTGTCTTTCTTCCTAACTAACTGATTATTTTTCTATGTTGCAATAATCCTAGGACGATGAAATTTTTATGGCTTATTAGTCACTTGAGGAAATTCAGATTTCTATGAATTTCATATGTCTATGACGTCATATGACGTCACAACTGACATATGCTACAAAAGTTTGTACGCAGTCTACAGCCATTATTGATGAACCGATTTTCATCAAATTTTCACAGAATGTATATATTAATTTCTAGTTGTGCATCCCGATGTCCGTTTTTCAAAATTCGAAAAGTTCAAGGTTCTATAGCGATTCCAAGATTCGAACCAAGGTCGTAAATTTTCAAATGCTTATAAATCGGTCCTTTTTGAAATAGAAAGTTGATATTTGGTCAGTATATAGGTCTCTGGGAGTCTTAACGATTTTATGAAAATTAACGTCAAATGACGTCACGTGATGTCATTATATGATAATGTATTTCTAATATTTACTGGATTATTTCTTTATGTTGAAATTTTCGAAGGGCAATGAAAATTTAATGACACAGGCTTCAGATGCTGAAATTTCGATTGTCTTCGTAACTTAAGGCTTATTTTTCGCGGAATATAATGTCAATTGTTCAGCATGAACATGAAATACTACTAGAGGTGAGTCATTACATGAAACTTCTATCTCCTGCATTTTGCATTAACACAGGTTGCAGAAAGTCCTATCATTCGTTTAGACGAATGGCATCTAGTTATTCTACTTTTTTCTTCCTTTTGAGGTTCAAATTAAAACAGGTTGCCGATGAGCTAGCAGCATGAAATTTTAATAGTATGCACAGTGACTTTGGCGCTTTTGATCGTCATATTTTTTTTCTTCATGTGACGTCACATGACGTCAGTGCTGAAAAAAGCTGCAAAAGCTTGTACGCGCTCTACAGCCGTCATGATTGGACCGATTTACTTGATTTTTTCACAGAATGTATATATTATGATCTTGTTGTGCAGGATTATATACGTTTTGCAATATTTGAAAAGATCAAGGATCTATGGCTGAACCAAGTTTCGAACTTTGGACCAGAAAATGTATTGATGTATTACGAAGCACTCAGATAAGCTAGAAACATGAAATTTGGACAGAATATGTGTCCTATTGATTTCTTTCAGTTCTGAGAAGATTGACGTCGTATGACGTAAATTGACGTCATGACGCGTTATCAAATATTTTATCCAAAATATACAGTTTTTTAGCACTGGAAGACAAAGTTTTTGACCGATTTGCATAAAATTTTCACTGAAGGTGCAACATAGCCTCTTATTGTCATCAGTCACTTCCGCTTCCGGAAAATAGCTAAGGTCAAGGTCACATGTCAATTATCAGTTTTTTCTTCGGCCTTAAATATCTCAAAAACGAAAAATATTTTATCGAGACACTATGCGTTTAATTTGTAGTGCTTTGAAATGCCTTTCAGACGATATATAGTTTTTGAAGATCGGGGTTGAATCAGTTGAGTTATTGCAGAAAAACAAAAATGCTGCAACCCTAAGTGCACTTAACTACTTATATCTCGATAATTATTGATTTTTGTTAATAAGAGTATGAATATAATTTGTAGATCAATGCCCGGCCATTCTTTTGGTGTTTAAATTTTAAAGATTGACCTAATATTCATTAAGTTATAAGGAAAAACAAGGCAGTCCAAAGGACAGCTATATCCCCCGCCGCTGGCCAAATATTAGAATTTGTTTGGTCATAGGATTATGTTCACCTTAACCTGGCATGGTTGTAGCAGACATAGAAGATCAGTTTAAGACAATTTAACTTTCTGGAGTTATGTATGAATCTCAGAATTCGGAGGCACATATATTAAAAGTTTACTGACAAGTTTTACATGGCAAACAGTACAAAAAGTGAACATCAATGAAGTATAGGATGTGTTAGGTAACCACAAAGTACATGTGTAACTCAATTAAAAACTTTATATATCATGAAATAATTTGTATGATTGTGAACATGACATACTATTATTTACCAAGCACAATAAATCACTGTGGAAGTGCAATCCAGGTCAAGAAGTGGTCTGTGTAAGGCAAGGGGAACACTCCTGAATGAGATATGGAGCGGACATGAAAATAACATTTGACCTGCAAGTATGACCTTGACCTTGAGCCAGCGTGACCGACTCATGCCTTCTGCACATCAGCTCAATGAGGTTAACATTTTAGCCGAGTTTGAAGAAAATGTGTCCAAGCGTTCATGAGATATGGAGCGGACACGAAAATAACATTTGACCTTCAAGTATGACCTTGACCTTGAGCCAGCGTGACCAACTCATGCTTAGCCGAGTTTGAAGAAAATGTGTCCAAGCGTTCATGAGATATGGAGCGGACACGAAAATAACATTTGACCTTCAAATATGACCTTGACCTTGAGCCAGCATGACCGCCACATGCCTTCTGCACATCAGCTCAATGAGGTTAACACTTTAGCCGAGTTTGAAGAAAATGTGTCCAAGCGTTCATGAGATATGGAGCGGACACGAAAGTGTTTCGGACACTCTGACGGATGGACGGACAAAGGGCATTCCTATAACCCCCCTCCCGCTTCGCGGCGGGGGATTAACAAAACGATATGAACATATTTATCCCCGATTTTTGCCGTATGCTCAAGGTTTAAACGCCCGTAGCTACAAAGTGTTTAAAGATTGTGGGAAATGAAAAGACCTTTCTAACGGTACTTAGCTTTTTAAAATTACACGAAAACTTAGAATGCAGTAAAACTGTTCTTTCATGCACTCCCGCAGTAAGTCCCGATCACTTGATTCCTTTTTTCCGAAGAAACTAATGATTTTTTAAAAATAACATACAATTTTTTTCTTTTTTTTGCATGATGTAATGTGGTTCTAATGATATGCAGATTTTAATGATCGGACCATAAATTATAAAGTTATTTGTCGAAAGGCAATAACAGACATGAACATCTTTTTGCCGATTTTTGCCGTTTTCTTTAAAAATAACTTTCTATATCTCAGAGCCCGTAATAGAAAAGTTGAAACATGAAACACGTGAAATGTTGGAAATTAAAAGGCCTTTCTAATGGTACCTTGCGTTTGAAAATTGGACATCGGATATCCTATAAGGAAGTTAGATGAGAAATAAGAATTCATTTAAACCGTTCTTTCATGCATTTCTGCAGTTAGTCCCTATCATTTGATTGTTTTTTTTTCTAAGAAACTATTAATTTTTGAAAATAACATGAAGAACAGTATTATTAGCGTGATGCAATGCGGTCCTAATGGTATGCAGATTTTAATGATCGGACCATTAATTAAGAGTTATTTGTCGAAGGGCAATAATAGACATGAACATCGTTTTGCCGATTTTTTTGCCGTTTCTTTGAAAAATAACTTTCTATATCTTAGAGCACGTAACAGAAAAGTTGAAATATGAAACACGTGAAATGTTGGAAATATAAAGCCCTTTCTTTTTAGCTCACCTGAGCACTTGTGCTCGGGTGAGCTTTTCTGGTCGCCTTTTGTCCGTCGTGCGTCGTTAGTCGTCCGTCGTCAACAATTGCTTGTGAACACTCTAGAGGCCACAGTTTTGTCCCAATCTTCATGAAACTTGGTCAGGATGTTTGTCTACATGATATCTCGGATGAGTTTGAAATTGGATCATGTGGGGTCAAAAACTAGGTCACCAGGTCAAATCTTAGAAAAACATTGTGAACACTCTAGAGGCCACAGCTTTGGCCCAATCTTCATGAATCTTGGTCAGGATGTTTGTCTATATAATATCTCGGACGAGTTTGAAATTGCGTCATGTGGGGTCAAAAACTAGGTCACCAGGTCAAATCTTAGAAAAACTTTGTGAACACTCTACAGGCCACAGTTTTAGGCCAATCTTCATGAAACTTGGTCAGAATGATTGTCTACATGATATCTCAGATAAGTTTGAAATTGCGTCATGTGGGGTCAAAAACTAGGTCACCAGGTCAAATCTTAGAAAAACCTTGTGAACAGTCTACATGCCACAGTTTTGGCCCAATCTTCATGAAACTTGGTCAGGATGTTTGTTTACATGATATCTTGGATAGTTCGAGATTGGGTCATGTGGGGTCAAAAAATAGGTCACTAGTTAAAAATTTAGAAAAACATTGTGAACACTCTACAGGCCACAGTTTTGGCCCAATCTTTATAAAATTTGATCAGGATGTTTGTCTACATGATATCTCGATGAGTTCGAAATTGGGTTCATGGGTCAAAAAGGTCACCAGGGAAAATCTTAGAAAAACGTTGCGAACACTCTAGAGGCCACAGTTTTAGCCCAATCTTCATGAAAAATGATCAGGGTGTTTGTCTACATATCTTGGATGAGTTCGAAAATAGGTAATGTGGGGTCAACAACTAGGTCATCAGGTCAAATCTTAGAAAAATCTTGTGAATACTCTAGAGGCCTACATTTTTGTCCCAGTCTAAATTAAAATTGATATTAGGTCAGGAGTTATGCCCCTTTTAATATTGAAAAAAGCTAGATTTCACATTGTCATTGTCACTTAAAATTATAACTGAAAACAAAGAAACATATTCCCTTTGGAATGCAATGACTTTAAAATTTAAATTATGTTATATGACATCACAGATTTCCTCTGCTATTTATTTATGTTTGCACTCTACAGCTATCAATTCGGGACGGATTTTCTTCAATTTTTGAAGATGGTGTATTTCAGAAAACTCAATAAGTATGATCAGGTTTGACATGGTTTGCAGTGCAGAAAGCCCTTTCTTTTGTCCAGAACAAAAGAAGTCTAGTTATTATTATTATTATTATTTTCTTCCAAAAGAGGTTGCTATTCCAATAGGTTCCTGACAGTCTAGAATCACGAAAATTTAATAGCTCATACCTGAGGTGATGAAATTTTAGAATCTATTATTGTCATATTCGTATGACGTCACATGACGTCAAAGTTGTCATTTGCTACGCGCTCTACAGCCTTCATTTCTTAGTGGATTTTCTCGATATTTTTACAAAATGTGTTTATTACGTTCTAGATGTGCACTATTATATACGTTTTCCCAGATTCGAAAAAAACAAAGTTCTGTGGTTAAACCAAGTTTCGAACTTTCGACCTTAAAATATATTTAAGTATTGTGTAGCTCCTATGTAAGCTAGAAATCTCAAATTGACACCACATATACTCCTTGATGTCTTCTTTATATTCTGAGGAATTTAACCACATGTGACGTCATTTGACGTCATAATGTTAATAACAATTCTTAAACAAATACAAACGGTTTTTCAGCTCTGTTCTCAAAATTTTTTGACCGATTGGCTTCAAATTTTCTCTGAAAGTGCAAGATAGCATCTCATTGTCAAATATCATTTCCGTTTCCGGAAAATCTCAAAGGTCAAGGTCATATATCAATTATCGGTTTTTCCTTTGACCTGTAATATCTCAAAAACAAACAACATTCTATCGAGACAATATGCGTATTTTTATTAGTGCTTTCGAAGCTCTTTCTGATGAGAATAATATTTTTTAAGATCAGGCTTGAAATGGCACAGTAATGGCGGAACAGCGGTAACGGCAGAAAACTGCATGTATCTCAAAAAATATTGATTTTTGTAAATATCATTATGAACATGATTTATATCCCAATCAATTTCCTTTCGAACGATATGCAGCTTTTAAAGATCCAAAGAATAGTTATTAAAATATCGTTGATGAAGTAAATGTCATGAACATATTTTGGCATATTTTTGCATTTTTCCGAGGTTTAAGCGTCCATAGTTCAAAAGCAGTTATGAATAGGTCCATACATAAAGCATGTGAAATGTTGGGAATTTAATGACCTTTCTAACGGTACCCTGCTTTTCTTATTTGGTCATGATATAAGAAAGTTACATGAGAAATAAGAACTCATGCTAATAATCATAAAAGTGTAAATGCGCAATTCAAACGCAATCAATAAACTATTCATTCTTATTATTTAAACATATATAAAGCGTTATATGTTAGATACCGAAGTAATAGCCGCCAAATTAAACAGGTTTTAAAATTTCAAAATGTGTTTCAGTTAATTCAGATACCACTGGAATGTCAAATAGTTATATGTATATAAAGTAGAATGTTAAGTTCTGTTGAGAAATCTACTGGGCGTCACTGTAAGCAAGCAGTAAAGGTACAACGTTTACCTGTGCTGATGTGAGGCCGCAATTAAACTTTATTTGTTCTGTTTATCTCTATATATATTTTCTTAGTAAAAGAAATGTCTAGTGTATAAAATTCATACTTTAATTTAGTGTCCTTTATTCAATATTGATAAATGAAAATAAAGACAAGGTAAATAGTAATTTTACGTTCTTTTAAATGAACAACAGGGACAATTGTTTTATATTAAAGAAAGGATACATGTGAAATGAACTAAGTTAGGTAGAACGCATATATTCTCAATATGGAAATGCAAGTATTATACCACTGAGAAACGTAAATTTGGGATGTTGACATTGTTTATGAACAAATTCTTTTCAGCTGATCAGGCTTAAACTGAGTTGCAGCGCAGAAAGCCCTTGTCGTTTGTGGGACAAACGAAGTCTAGTTAGGACTTTCTGCCTACTGGCAGAAAGTCCTATTGGGTTTGTTATGTTTTTTTATTCTTCTTATTCTTTTTTTCTTCCAAACTGAGCGTTAATTTAAGCATGTTGCAATGGTCCCAGGGCCATGAAATTTTTATGGCATATACTTGATGCGATGAAATTTTGATATCTATGATTTTCATATGCCTATGACGTCATATGACGTCACATTTAAAATATGCTACAAAAGTTTGTACGCGGTCTACAGCCATTGTTTGTGAAGTGATTTTCATCAAATTTTCACAGATTGTGTATATTAAGTTCTAGTTGTGCATCCCGGTGTCTGTTTTTCAAAATTCGAAAGTCCATGGTTCTATAGCGAATCCAAGATTCGAACCAAGGTCGTAAATTTTTTAAATGCTTATAAAATCGGTCCTATTTGAGATAGAAAAGTGATATTTGGTCAGTATATAGGTCTCTAAGAGTCTTAAACATTTTGTGAAAATAAATGTCATATGACGTCACGTGACGTCATTATATGATAATGTATTTCTAATATTAACAAGAGTATTTCTATATGTTGAAATTGTCGAAGGGCAATGAAAATTTAATGACACATGCTTCAATCGCTGAAAGTTTGATTTCTATGATTTTCATATGCCTATGACGTCATATGACGTCACACTTGAAATATGCAACAAAAGTTTGTACGCGGTCCAGAGCCATTGTTTATGAACCGATTTTCATCAAATTTTCACAGAATGTGTATATTAAGTTCTAGTTGTGCATCCCGGTGTCCGTTTTTCAAAATTCGAAAAGTCCAAGGTTCTATAGCGATTCCAAGATTCGAACCAAGGTCGTAAATTTTCAAATTCTTATAAAATCAGTCCTATTTGAGATAGAAAGATGATATTGGGTCAGTATATAGGTCTCTGGGAGCCTTAAACATTTTGTGAAAATAAATGTCATATGACGTCACGTGACGTCATTATATGATAATGAATTTCTAATTCTAACAAGATTATTTCTATATGTTGAAATTTTCGAAGGGCAATGAAAATTTAATGCCGCATGCTTCAGATGCTGAAATTTCGATTTCAATGATTTTCAGAAGCCTATGACGTCATATGACGTCACATTTGAAATTGACTACGAAAGTTTGTACACGGTCCAGAGCCATTATTAATGGGCCGATTTTCATCAAATTTTCACAGAATGTGTATATTAAGTTCTAATTGTGCATCTCGGTGTCCGTTTTTCAAAATTCGAAAAGTCCATGGTTCTATAGCGAATTCAAGATTCGAACCAAGGTTGTAAATTTTTAAATGCTTATAAAATCGGTCCTATTTGAGATAGAAAAGTGATATTTGGTCAGTATATAGGTCTCTAAGAGTCTTAAACATTTTGTGAAAATAAACGTCATATGACGTCACTTGACGTCATTATATGATAATGTATTTCTAATATTAACAAGAGTATTTCTATATGTTGAAATTGTCGAAGGGCAATGAAAATTTAATGACAAATGATTCAGACACTGAAATTTCGATTTCAATGATTTTCAGAAGCCTATGACGTCATATGACGTCACATTTGGAATTGACTACGAAAGTTTGTACACGGACCAGAGCCATTATTAATGGGCCGATTTTCATCAAATTTTCACAGAATGTGTATATTACGTTCTTATTGTGTAAACCGGTGTCCGTTTTTCAAAATTCGAAAAGTCCAAGCATCTATGGCGGATCCAAGATTCGAACCAAGGAAGTCAATTTTTAAATGCTTATAAAAACTGTCCTATTTGAGATAGAAAGTTGAAATTTTGTTAGTTAGTATGTCTCTGGGTGCCTTAACAATTATGTGAAAATTAATGTCATATGACGTCACGTGACGTCATTTTTTTATTTATTTTTTTAAACGCTTATTTTAATATGTTGCAATAGTCCTAGGACGATGAAATTTTTATGGGTTATTAGTCACGTGAGGAAATTTTGATTTCAATGATTGTCAGCACCCTATGGCGTCACATGACGTCACAGCTAAAATTAGTGAAAAATGGTGTCGCGCTCTACAGCCGTCATTTATGGTCGGATTTTCTTTTTAGGGCAATGATTTAGACATGATGCCAGTTGTTCAGAATAATGAAAATTTCAGAGTTATGACAGTAAAGTATGCACTTTTGAACAAAAGCATCTTCAGCACTCTTATGACGTCATGTGACGTCAGAGCTAAAAATAGTGAAAAATGGTGTTCACGCTCTACAGCCGCCATTTATGGTCGGATTTTCTTCAAATTTTCACAGATGGTACATCTTGAAACTAAGGTGTGCATATCCTGTCAGTTAACCGAAATTCCGAAAGACCGAAGTTCTGTTGCTGAAATAAGATTCGAACATAGGACTGAAAATTTCATTTTAGGATAAAAGAGCTTCAGGATGAGATAGAAAGTTGAAACTTACACAGTTTGCAGTTCTGCAGAATTTCTACAAATATTTTGAATCGTGACGTCATAGGACGTCATAAGCATACCACTTAATTTTAATTTGGGGCTTGATTTCGACATGATGCCAGTTGTTCAGAATAATGAAAATTTCAGAGTTAAGACAGTAAAGTATTCACTTTTGAACAAAAGCATCTTCTGCACCCTATGACGTCATGTGACGTCTGAGCTAAAAATAGTGAAAAATGGTGTTCAAGCTCTTAAACGGCCATTTATAGTCGGATTTTCTTCAAATTTTCACAGATGGTACATCATGAAACTAAGGTGTGCATATCCTGTCAACTAACCGAAATTCCGAAAGACTGAAGTTCTGTGGCTGAAATAAGATTCGAACATAGGACTGAAAATTTCATTTTAGGATTAAAGAGCTTCAGGATGAGAGAGAAAGTTGAAACTTACACAGTTTGCAATTCTGCAGAATTTCTAAATAAATTTTGAGTCGTGACGTCATGTGACGTCATAAGCATACTTCTTAATTTTCATTTTAGGGCAATGATTTCGACATGATGCCAGTTGTTCAGAATAATGAAAATTTCAGAGTTATGACAGTAAAGTATGCGCTTTTGAATAAAAGCATCTTCAGCACCCTATGACGTCAGGTGACGTCAGAGCTAAAAATAGTGAAAAATGGTGTTCACGCTCTAAAACGACCATTTATGGTCGGATTTTCTTCAAATTTTCACAGATGGTACATCTTGAAACTAAGGTGTACCTATCCTGTCAGCTAACCGAAATTCTGAAAGACCGAAGTTCTGTGGCTTAAATAGGATTCGAACATAGGATCGAAAATTTCATTTTAGGATTAAAGAGCTTCAGGATGAGATAGAAAGTTGAAACTTACACAGTTTGCAGTTCTGCAGAATTTCTTAAAATATTTTGAGTCGTGACGTCATGTGACGTCATAAACATACTTATAATAAGTATTTTCTTCAATATTTGAAGATGGTGTATGTCAGAAAAGTAAATAAGTATGATCAGGTTTGACATGGTTAGCAGAAAGCCCTTTCTTTTGTTCAGAACAAAAGGAGTCTAGTTATTATTATTATTATTCTTTTTTTCTTCCTAACTAAACGCTTATTTTTATATGTTGCAATGGAGCTAGGACGATGTAATTTTTATGGCTTATTAGTCACGTGAGGAAATTTTGATTTCAATGATTTTCAGCACCCTATGACGTCACATGACGTCACAGCTAAAAATAGTGAAAAATGGTGTTCGCGCTCTACAGCCGTCATTTATGGTCGGATTTTCTTCAAATTTTCACAGATGGTACATCTTGAAACTAAGGTGTGCATATCCTGTCAGCTAACCGAAATTCCGAAAGACCGAAGTTCTGTGGCTGAAATAAGATTCGAACATAGGACCGAAAATTTCATTTTAGGATTAAAGAGCTTCAGGATGAGATAGAAAGTTGAAACTTACACAGTTTGCAGTTCTGTAGAATTTCTACATATATTTTGAGTCGTGACGTCATATGACGTTATGTGACAACATAAGCATACTTCTTAATTTTCATATTAGGGCAATGATTTCGACATGATGCCAGTTGTTCAGAATAATGAAAATTTCAGAGTTATGACAGTAACGTTTGCGCTTTTGAACAAAAGAATCTTCAGCACCCTATGACGTCACAGCTAAAAATAGTGAAAAATGGTGTTCGCGCTCTACAGCCATCATTTATGGTCGGATTTTCTTCAAATTTTCACAGATGGTACATCTTGAAACTAAGGTGTGCATATCCTGACAGCTAACCGAAATTCCGAAAGACCGAAGTTCTGTGGCTTAAATAAGATTCGAACATAGGACCGAAAATTTCATTTTAGGATTAAAGAGCTTCAGGATGAGATAGAAAGTTGAAACTTACACAGTTTGCAGTTCTGCAGAATTTCTACATATGTTTTGAGTTATGACGTCATATGACGTCATAAGCATACTTCGTAATTTTCATTTTAGAGCAATTATTTCGACATGATGCCAATTGTTCAGAATAATGAAAATTTCAGAGTTATGACAGTAAGGCATGCGCTTTTGAACAAAAGCATCTTCAGCACCCTATGACGTCATGTGACGTCACAGCTAAAAATAATGAAAATTGGTGTTTGCGCTCTACAGCCGCCATTTATGGTCAGATTTTCTTTAAATTTTAACAGATGGTACATCTTGAAACTAAGGTGTGCATATCCTGTCAGCTAACCGAAATTCCGAAAGACCGAAGTTCTGTTGCTGAAATAAGATTCGAACATAGGACCGAAAATTTCATTTTAGGATTAAAGAGCTTCAGGATGAGATAGAAAGTTGAAACTTTCACAGTTTGCAGTTCTGCAGAATTTCTACATATATCTTGAGACGTGACGTCATATGACGTCATAAGCATACTTCTTAATTTTCATTTTAGGGCAATGATTTTGACATGATGGCAGTTCTTCAGAATACTGAAAATTTCAGAGTTATGAGAATAAAGTATTCGCTTTTGAACAAAAGAATTTTCAGCACCCTTTGACGTCATGTGACGTCAGAGCTAAAAATAGTGAAAAATTTTGTTCATGCTCTACTACCACCATTTATGGTCGGATTTTCTTCAAATTTTCACAGATGGTACATCTTGAAACTAAGGTGTACCTATCCTGTCAGCTAACCGAAATTCTGAAAGACCGAAGTTCTGTGGCTTAAATAGGATTCGAACATAGGACCGAAAATTTCATTTTAGGATTAAAGAGCTTCAGGATGAGATAGAAAGTTGAAACTTACACAGTTTGCAGTTCTGCAGAATTTCTTAAAATATTTTGAGTCGTGACGTCATGTGACGTCATAAACATACTTATAATAAGTATTTTCTTCAATATTTGAAGATGGTGTATGTCAGAAAAGTAAATAAGTATGATCAGGTTTGACATGGTTAGCAGAAAGCCCTTTCTTTTGTTCAGAACAAAAGGAGTCTAGTTATTATTAGGACTTTCTGCCTACAGGCAGAAAGTCATATTGGGTTTGTACTGTTTTTTTATTATTCTTCTTCTTATTCTTTTTTTCTTCCTCTTATATTTGTGTTAATTTCGAGGTGTTGCCATTGACTCAGAACAATGAAATTTTTATGGCATATATTTCAAACCATGAGCTTTCGGATGCAATGAATTGTATATTCATATGACGTCATATAACGTCAGACTTGACGTCACGTGAAAAAGTTTGTACGCGGTCTACAGCCATTATTTCTGGACCGATTTTCATCAAAATTTCACAGAATGTGTATGTTAGGCTCTAGTTTTGCATCCCGGTGACCGTTTTTCAAAATTCGAAAAGTCCATGGTTCTATAGCGAATCCAAGATTCGAACCAAGGTC
>CM037783.1:40273405-40300061 GCA_021229015.1 Solen grandis | reverse complement strand
GTTGGAATTTCCCGTCTTTTAACTCCTTACGGTATAGTATGAATTGGGGGGTTATTTGTTTCTTTAAGAAAAATGTCTGTTTCATTAGAGCGATTCTCCTTTTGTAAGAGACAGACTAGTCAGATATGGTACATGTAAAATTGATATTCGGATGGAAATTATTCAAGTTGTCGATAAATGTTTCCAAGTCTTCAATTGAATGATCCCATATAATAAAGTTGTCGTCAAGAAATCGTAACCACACAGAGTGTTTTTATTTTACATGTCTTGGTGAAATCCTGTTCAAGTTTTCCCATGAATAAAGACATATGGGGTAGGCGGTATCGAACTTCCCATTTTCTGTCAAATTCAAAATAAATATTTTCAGGTACAATTTTATCATTCGACAATGTGTTATGGTATCCACCTTGTTGCAAAAAAAAAATATATATACATATATCTTACAAGCATTTATGCCGTTATAATGAGATGTTTATAAAATGATATAGAGTGTTGCTACATATGATGCACTACTCTTAAATTTAATATTCCTCAACTTATTTATAAAGTCGGTTGCATCTTTCACATATATTACATATGTTGTTTTAATATATACTTTGAAATACTTTCTGTTGGAGAGTTATATGAAGAGACAATATGTCCACCTGGATTAAGCAGCGGTAAATTACGATTTTGCAATACATAGGAACAGGGTGTGCGCATGTTCACTGAAAAAGTAACAATCTCATTCATGATATGAATTTTAAACACTCTGAAATCCTTGTCGTTTCTATAGGTTCAGTTATGCATTTTTCATATTTGTCGTCTTTTAATTGCCGAAAACCTCCCTTTTGTAATCTTTAGTGTTCATTGTTACTATCGTATTTGATTTGTCTGTTTTCTTTATAATAATATTTTTAACAAAGTAATTCGGCGTCAGTTGTATTACTGTACCGTTTGTTTATATATTACGCCTGAAATATTTCTACTGTTATCGCCCTAATGTAGAAATCTTAATCTAAATCTAGAAAGAATTCTAAATTTAGAAATCTAACTGAATAATTTTTTTACGAGAAATATAGGATTGAAGCAAACAAATGTAAACTACATGACGAAGACATAGGTTTGTTTTGATTTTATAATTTCTTCCATTTCGCCTTTATCTCCAGTCTGTCTAATAATCTATGAAACAAATATTTTATCTCGAACCTACTACCTATTATGCAAGTAGACATAAGTGACACATATTAATCTACTGTATAAAGTAGTTTAGAATTTAAAACTTCAGGAACATAAACAGTTCTAAGTTTATGTATCCAAAAGGTTTCTTTGCAAAGGCGATCAATGTTGTTTATCAATATAAATAGGTATAAATTTGAAATCATTTAAATTATGATTTTCTAAATTAAAATGTAAAGCAACGGTAGAAGAAAATGCAGGATTTTCTAAATTAAAATGTAAAGCATCTTGTTTGGTCTGACCAACATATTGATGTGCATTTTGACCATGCTATAAGATAATGACATTCTTAGTTTGACAGTCGCATGACAACGCAAATCAATTTTTTTCTCTTGTAACATATCTAGACAAAATCGAACCAGTATTTTACACGGGAGAGTGAAACTCTTAGGTCTGTAACAACTTTCAGGAGAATGTTTTAGATTATATGTGTACAGTTTGAATTCACTAATAGTCAGGTTAACTTTTGGGACATTAGTATTAACAAAGGGTCTAAAATGGTAGTTCATAAAGTTAAGATATTCGCTTTTAGGTCCGAGTATTTATGTAAAATACGCCTTATTTGGTAAATCTTTATTGACATAGCAATGAATGGAATAACACTTTTCATTTACCAGTCACAAGGCTAATGCATCCACTTGAGACATACGGGACACATTACTAAATGCTTGTCCATCAAGCAAAAAATCGTAGATGCTGGAGAGAAGCGTTGAAGTTCCAATCGTCAGATATAATCCTCCTGTATCGCTTTGCTTGGCTGTATGGAATTCCGTCTTTTCACTTCCTTGGATGAACGATGTATTCAGAATGGGTGGTTATTTGTTTCTTTTAGAAAAATGTCTGTTTCAATTAGTAGCGATTCTCCTTTTGTAAGAGACAGACTTGTCAGATATGGTACATGTAAAATTGATATTCGGATGGAAATTATTCAAGTTGTCGATAAATGTTTCCAAGTCTTCAATTGAATGATCCCATATAATAAAGTTGTCGTCAAGAAATCGTAACCACACAGAGTGTTTTATTTTACATGTCTTGGTGAAATCCTGTTCAAGTTTTCCCATGAATAAAGACATATGGGGTAGGCGGTATCGAACTTCCCATTTTCTGTCAAATTCAAAATAAATATTTTCAGGTACAATTTTATCATTCGACAATGTGTTATGGTATCCACCTTGTTGCAAAAAAAAAATATATATACATATATCTTACAAGCATTTATGCCGTTATAATGAGAATGTAGTAATAGGAATGATATAGAGAGTGTTGCTACATATGATGCACTACTCTTAAATTTAATATTCCTCAACTTATTTATAAAGTCGGTTGCATCTTTCACATATATTACATATGTTGTTTTAATATATACTTTGAAATACTTTCTGTTGGAGAGTTATATGAAGAGACAATATGTCCACCTGGATTAAGCAGCGGTAAATTACGATTTTGCAATACATAGGAACAGGGTGTGCGCATGTTCACTGAAAAAGTAACAATCTCATTCATGATATGAATTTTAAACACTCTGAAATCCTTGTCGTTTCTATAGGTTCAGTTATGCATTTTTCATATTTGTCGTCTTTTAATTGCCGAAAACCTCCCTTTTGTAATCTTTAGTGTTCATTGTTACTATCGTATTTGATTTGTCTGTTTTCTTTATAATAATATTTTTAACAAAGTAATTCGGCGTCAGTTGTATTACTGTACCGTTTGTTTATATATTACGCCTGAAATATTTCTACTGTTATCGCCCTAATGTAGAAATCTTAATCTAAATCTAGAAAGAATTCTAAATTTAGAAATCTAACTGAATAATTTTTTTACGAGAAATATAGGATTGAAGCAAACAAATGTAAACTACATGACGAAGACATAGGTTTGTTTTGATTTTATAATTTCTTCCATTTCGCCTTTATCTCCAGTCTGTCTAATAATCTATGAAACAAATATTTTATCTCGAACCTACTACCTATTATGCAAGTAGACATAAGTGACACATATTAATCTACTGTATAAAGTAGTTTAGAATTTAAAACTTCAGGAACATAAACAGTTCTAAGTTTATGTATCCAAAAGGGTTTTTTTGCAAAGGCGATCAATGTTGTTTATCAATATAAAATAGGGTATAAATTTGAAATCATTTAAATTATGATTTTCTAAATTAAAATGTTAAAGCAACGGATGAAGAAATGCAGGTCATAAAATTATGATATCAAACTTATGACTGTTCATGCATATTGAGACATCTTGTTTGGTTGACCAACATATTGCATGTTGCATTTTGACCATGCTATAAGATAAATGAACATTCTAGTTTGACAGTCTGCAGAAACGCAAATCAATTTTTTTTCTCTTGTAACATATCTAGACAAAATCGAACCAGTATCTTACACGGGAAGAGTGATAACTCTTAGGTCTGTAACAACTTTCAGAGAGAAATGTTTTAGATTCATGATGTGTACAGTTTGAATTCACTAAATAGTCAGGTTAACTTTTGGGACATTAGTATTAACAAAGGGTCTAAAATGGTAGTTCATAAAGTTAAGATATTCGCTTTTAGGTCCGAGTATTTATGTAAAATACCGCCTATATTTGGTAAATCTTTATTGTACATAGCAATGAATGGAATAACACTTTTCATTTCACCAGTCACAAAGGCTAATGCATCCACTTGAGACATACGGGACACATTACTAAATGCTTTGTCCATCAAGCTAAAAATTCGTAGATGCTGGAGAGAAGCGTTGAAGTTCCAATCGTCAGATATAATCCTCCTGTATCGCTTTGCTTGGCTGTATGGAATTCCGTCTTTTCACTTCCTTGGATGACACGATGTATAGTCATGATTGGTGGTTATTGTTTCTTTTAGAAAAATGTCTGTTTCAATTAGTAGCGATTCTCCTTTTGTAAGAGACAGACTGTCAGATATGTACATGTAAATTGATTTGGATGGAAATTATTCAAGTGTCGATAATGTTTCCAATCTTCAATTGAATGATCCATTAATAAGTTGTCGTAGAATCGTAACACACAAGTGTTTTATTTTACATTTGTGAAATCCTGTCAAGTTTTCCCATGATAAAGACTATGGGTAGGCGGTATGAATTCCATTTCTGTCAATTCAAATAAATATTTCAGGTACAATTTTATCATTCGACATGTTTATGGTATCACCTTGTTGCAAAAAAAAAATATTACATATATTACAAGATTTTGCGTTATAATGAGAAAAGATATAGAGAGTGTTGCTAATATGATGCATATCTAAATTTAATATTCTAACTTATTTATAAAGTCGGTGCATCTTTCAATATATTACATATGTTGTTTAATATTACTTTGAACTTTTGTTGAGAGTTATATGAAGAGACAATATGTCCACCTGGATTAAGCAGCGGTAATTACGATTTTGCAATACATAGGAACAGGGTGTGCGCATGTTCACTGAAAAAGTAACAATCTCATTCATGATATGAATTTTAACACTCTGAAATCCTTGTCGTTTCTATAGTCGTATGCATTTTCATATTGTCGTCTTTTAATTGCCGAAAACCTCCTTTTGTAATCTTTAGTGTTCATTGTTACTATCGTATTTGATTTGTCTGTTTTCTTTATAATAATATTTTTACAAAGTAATTCGGCGTCAGTTGTATTACTGTACCGTTTGTTATATATTACGCCTGAAATATTTCTACTGTTATCGCCTAATGTAGAAATCAAATTAAATCTAAATTAGAAAAGAATTCAAATTTAGAGAGCTAGGGAATAATTTCTTTTACAGAGTAATATAATTGAACAAACAAATTAAACTACATGACATATGACTATAGGTTTGCTTGATTATAATTCTCATTTGCTTTATTAAACCATCGGCATAAAATCTAATGAAAAAGTTTTTAAGGATCATGGAAAATAAAGCATGAATGTGAACATTTAATTATGATTTTTAAATTAAAATTAAAGCACTAGGAAAATCAGTCATAATTATGTATCAAACAGGACTTCAAATGGACATTTGTTTGTCTGACAAATTTGATTTCATTTAATTATGATTTCTTTAGTTTGAAGTCTGCATGAAACGCAAATCAATTTTTTCTCTTGTAATATCTGACAAAATCGAACCAGTATTTCCGGAAGGTATAACTTTAGTTGTAACACTTCAGAGAGAATGTTTTTGATTCATGATGTGTACAGTTTGAATTCACTAAATATCAGGTTACTTTGGGACATTAGTATTACAAAGGGTCTAAAATGTATTCTAAAGTTATATTCGTTTAGGTCGAGTATTTATGTAAAATACCGCCTTATTTGGTAATCTTTATTGTACATAGCAATGAATGGAATAACACTTTTCATTTCACCAGTCACAAAGGCTAATGATCCACTTGGACTACGGGACACATTATAATGCTTGTCATTCAAGCTAAAATTCGTATGCTGGAGAGAGCGTTGAAGTTCCAATGTAGTATATCCCTGATCGCTTTGCTGTAATTCTCTTTTCACTTCCTGATATACGTGGTTATTGTTTCTTAGAAAAAGTCTGAATTAGACATTCCTTTGTCAAAGAGTCAATATGGTACAGTAAAATTGATTTCGGATGGAAATTATTCAGTTGTCGATATGTTTCCAATCTCATGAATGATCATTAATAATGTCGTCAAGAAATCGTAACCCAGAGTGTTTTATTTACATGTCTTGGTAAATCTGTTCAAGTTTTTCCTGATAAAGAATATGGTCGGTACTTCATTTTCTGTCAATCAAAATAAATTTTCGTAATTTTATATTCGACAATGTATGGTTCACTTTTGCAAAAAAATATATACATTTTACAATTTAGCCTTAATGAGAAAATGATAAGAGAGTGTGCTACTAGATGTACTTAAATTTAATATCTACTTATTATAAAGTCGGTCATTTCATAATTACATAAGTTGTTTTATATATATTTGAAATACTTTTGTTGGAGAGTTATATGAAGAGACAATATGTCCACCTGGATTAGCAGCGGTAAATACGATTTTGCAATACATAGAACAGGGTGTGCGCATGTTCACTGAAAAGTAACATTCATCATGATTGATTTAAATCTGAATCTTGTGTTCTATAGGTTAGTTATGCATTTTTCATTTTGTCGCTTTAATTGCCGAAAACCTCCCTTTTGTAATCTTTAGTGTTATTGTTACTATCGTATTTGATTTGTCTGTTTTCTTTTAATAATATTTTTAACAAAGTAATTCGGCGTCAGTTGTATTACTGTACGTTTGTTTATATATTACGCCTGAAAATTTTCTGTTATCGCCCTAATTTAAATTTACTAATTAGAAGTTCTAGATAAAAGAATTCTAAATTTAGAAATCTAATGAATAATTTTTTTCGAGAAAATAGGTTGAACAAACAATGTAACTATGACGAAGACATAGGTTTGTTTTGATTTTATAATTTCTCCATTTCGCCTTTATCTCAATCTGTCTAATAATCTATGAAACAAATTTTATCTGAACTATACCTATTATGCAAGTAGACATAAGTGAACATATTAATTATGTATAAAGTATTTAGAATTTAAAACTTCAGGAACATAAACAGTCTAAGTTTATGTATCCAAAAGGTTTCTTTGCAAAGGCATCAATGTTGTTTATCAATATAAATAGGCATAATTTGAAATATTTAAATTATGATTTTCTAAATTAAAATGTAAAGCAACGGTAGAGAAAATGCAGGGTCCATAAAATTATGAATATCAAACTTTGATGTTCATGATATTGAACATCTTGTTTGGTTGACCAAATATTGCATGTTGCATTTGACCATGCTATAAGATAATGACATTCTTAGTTTGACAGTCTGCATGACACGCAAATCATTTTTTTTTCTCTTGTAACATATTAGACAAAATCGAACCATATTTTACACGGAGAGTGATAACTCTTAGGTCTGTAACAACTTTCAGAGAGAAATGTTTTAGATTCATGATGTGTACGTTTGAATTCACTAATAGTCAGGAAACTTTTGGAATTAGTATTAACAAAGGGTCAAAATGTAGTTCATAAAGTTAAGATATTCGCTTTAGGTCGAGTATTTATGTAAATACCGCCTATATTTGGTAATCTTTATTGTACATAGCAATAATGGAATAACACTTTTCATTTCACCAATCACAAAGCTAATGCATCCACTTGGACATACGGGACACATTACTAAATGCTTTGTCCATTCAAGCAAAAAATTCGTAGATGCTGGAGAGAAGCGTTGAAGTTCCAATCGTCAGATATAATCCTCCTGTATCGCTTTGCTTGGCTGTATGGAATTCCGTTTTTCACTTCCTGTAATGATATTGGTGGTTATTTGTTTCTTTCAGAAAAATGTCTGTTTCAATTAGAAGCGATTCTCCTTTTGTAAGAGACAGACTGGTCAGATATGGTACATGTATAAATGATTTTGATGGAAATTATTAATTGTCGATAATTTTTCAAGTTTCATTAATATCCATTATTAGTTTCTAAGAAATGTAACAACAGAGTGTTTTATTTTGTCTTGTGAAATCTGTTCAAGTTTTCCCTAATAAAGAACTATTAGCGGATCGAATTCATTAAATTATATTTTCGGAAATTTGAAAAAATTAACTTGAAAATATTTTTTTTTACTTCGTATATGTAATGAAAAAAATCTAAACTATATTTATATATCACTTATTATATATGTGATTTAAACTTGAATACTTTGTTGATCAAGTTTAAGACATGAAATTAATTTTGAACATTAATGATTCTAAAGACAACTAGAAAGCATATTATATATTATATTTCATTGACTCTTTGAACCACTTTGCTTCATTTTACTGTATAATATGTCTATAATTAAACGCATCATTTTTTTTCTTGTAATTCAATACTTCCGAGTGAACTTATCTAAATCAGAGAATTTAATCATTTTGAATAAGAGAATTAATAATAAGGTTATTAAATTATGCTTATCGTATTTATGAAACTATGAATCTTTATGAAAATATGATATTTTACTAATATCAGAACAGACTCTATTTTTCAAGCAAATCAATGTGAATTGATAGTATAAATTTTTTTTGTATGATCGTTATCTAAGATGTATATTGTGTTATTCTTGAAGTCTGTCTAGGTTTTAGTTAGATGTCATTAATTGATCGGAGAAATAATTTTTTCACTATGAATCCCATTATAGGAGAAATCACAACAGTTATTAATGTTGACGTAAGTTTATATAAAACATATGGGGGGTGATCATTGTCTAATATATTCAGTAATTTTTTCGAATTTATTACCTTGAAAAAAAATAATATACATATAACATTTTCTAAATAATATAAGAAAGGAGTTCATTTGCACATCTAAATTTATATCCTAATATTTTAATCGATCAAATTCTATGTTTATTTATTGAAATCTTTCTTTGTTCTTAAGAATTCACCTGGTAGGTAATCTTTTAATTGATCAGTGTCTCTGTAGAAAAGTAATTCATTATAATTAAAATTGAAATATTTTTCATTGGTATTATTTTCATTTTGTCTTTTAATTGCAAACTCTTTTGTACTTAGGTTTTTTTTATTCTGTGAATTTGTCTGTTTTCTTTATAATAATATTTTTTAACAAAGTAATTCGGCGTCAGTTGTATTACTGTACCGTTTGTTTATATATTACGCCTGAAATATTTCTACTGTTATCGCCCTAATGTAGAAATAATCTAATCTAAATCTAGAAAGAATTCTAAATTTAGAAATCTAACTGAATAATTTTTTTACGAGAAATATAGGATTGAAGCAAACAAATGTAAACTACATGACGAAGACATAGGTTTGTTTTGATTTTATAATTTCTTCCATTTCGCCTTTATCTCCAGTCTGTCTAATAATCTATGAAACAAATAACCATCACTGGAACCTACTACCTATTATGCAAGTAGACATAAGTGACACATATTAATCTACTGTATAAAGTAGTTTAGAATTTAAAACTTCAGGAACATAAACAGTTCTAAGTTTATGTATCCAAAAGGTTTCTTTGCAAAGGCGATCAATGTTGTTTATCAATATAAATAGGCATAAATTTGAAATCATTTAAATTATGATTTTCTAAATTAAAATGTAAAGCAACGGTAGAAGAAAATGCAGGGTCCATAAAATTATGAATATCAAACTTATGACTGTTCATGCATATTGAGACATCTTGTTTGGTCTGACCAACATATTGCATGTTGCATTTTGACCATGCTATAAGATAAATGACATTCTTAGTTTGACAGTCTGCATGACAACGCAAATCAATTTTTTTTCTCTTGTAACATATCTAGACAAAATCGAACCAGTATTTTACACGGGAAGAGTGATAACTCTTAGGTCTGTAACAACTTTCAGAGAGAAATGTTTTAGATTCATGATGTGTACAGTTTGAATTCACTAAATAGTCAGGTTAACTTTTGGGACATTAGTATTAACAAAGGGTCTAAAATGGTAGTTCATAAAGTTAAGATATTCGCTTTTAGGTCCGAGTATTTATGTAAAATACCGCCTTTATTTGGTAAATCTTTATTGTACATAGCAATGAATGGAATAACACTTTTCATTTCACCAGTCACAAAGGCTAATGCATCCACTTGAGACATACGGGACACATTACTAAATGCTTTGTCCATCAAGCAAAAAATTCGTAGATGCTGGAGAGAAGCGTTGAAGTTCCAATCGTCAGATATAATCCTCCTGTATCGCTTTGCTTGGCTGTATGGAATTCCGTCTTTTCACTTCCTTGGTGAACATGATAATTGGTGGTTATTTGTTTCTTTCAGAAAAATGTCTGTTTCAATAGAAGCGATTCTCCTTTTGTTTTAATGTAAGAACAGACTGGTCAGATATGGTACATGTAAAATTGATATTCGGATGGAAATTATTCAAGTTGTCGATAAATGTTTCCAACTCTTCAATTGAATGATCCCATATAATAAAGTTGTCGTCAAGAAATCGTAACCACACAGAGTGTTTTATTTTACATGTCTTGGTGAAATCCTGTTCAAGTTTTCCCATGAATAAAGACATATGGGGTAGGCGGTATCGAACTTCCCATTTTCTGTCAAATTCAAAATAAATATTTTCAGGTACAATTTTATCATTCGACAATGTGTTATGGTATCCACCTTGTTGCAAAAAAAAAATATATATACATATATCTTACAAGCATTTATGCCGTTATAATGAGGAATGTTAGTATATAGGAATGATATAGAGAGTGTTGCTACATATGATGCACTACTCTTAAATTTAATATTCCTCAACTTATTTATAAAGTCGGTTGCATCTTTCACATATATTACATATGTTGTTTTAATATATACTTTGAAATACTTTCTGTTGGAGAGTTATATGAAGAGACAATATGTCCACCTGGATTAAGCAGCGGTAAATTACGATTTTGCAATACATAGGAACAGGGTGTGCGCATGTTCACTGAAAAAGTAACAATCTCATTCATGATATGAATTTTAAACACTCTGAAATTCTTGTCGTTTCTATAGGTTCAGTTTGCATTTTTCATTTTTGTCGTCTTTTAATTGCCGAAAACCTCCCTTTTGTAATCTTTAGTGTTCATTGTTACTATCGTATTTGATTTGTCTGTTTTCTTTATAATAATATTTTTAACAAAGTAATTCGGCGTCAGTTGTATTACTGTACCGTTTGTTTATATATTACGCCTGAAATATTTCTACTGTTATCGCCCTAATGTAGAAATCTTAATCTAAATCTAGAAAGAATTCTAGATTAAAAGAATTCTAAATTTAGAAATCTAACTGAATAATTTTCTTACGAGAAATATAGGATTGAAACAAACAAATGTAAACTACATGACGAAGACATAGGTTTGTTCTGATTTTATAATTTCTTCCATTTCGCCTTTATCTCCAATCTGTCTAATAATCTATGAAACAAACCCATCACTAGAACCTACTACCTATTATGCAAGTAGACATTAGTGACACATATTAATCTACTGTATAATGTAGTTTAGAATTTAAAACTTCAGGAACATAAACAGTTCTAAGTTTATGTATCCAAAAGGTTTCTTTGCAAAGGCGATCAATGTTGTTTATCAATATAAATAGGCATAAATTTGAAATCATTTAAATTATGATTTTCTAAATTAAAATGTAAAGCAACGGTAGAAGAAAATGCAGGGTCCATAAAATTATGAATATCAAACTTATGACTGTTCATGCATATTGAGACATCTTGTTTGGTCTGACCAACATATTGCATGTTGCATTTTGACCATGCTATAAGATAAATGACATTCTTAGTTTGACAGTCTGCATGACAACGCAAATCAATTTTTTTTCTCTTGTAACATATCTAGACAAAATCGAACCAGTATTTTACACGGGAAGAGTGATAACTCTTAGGTCTGTAACAACTTTCAGAGAGAAATGTTTTAGATTCATGATGTGTACAGTTTTAATTCACTAAATAGTCAGGTTAACTTTTGGGACATTAGTATTAACAAAGGGTCTAAAATGGTAGTTCATAAAGTTAAGATATTCGCTTTTAGGTCCGAGTATTTATGTAAAATACCGCCTATATTTGGTAAATCTTTATTGTACATAGCAATGAATGGAATAACACTTTTCATTTCACCAGTCACAAAGGCTAATGCATCCACTTGAGACATACGGGACACATTACTAAATGCTTTGTCCATCAAGATAAAAATTCGTAGATGCTGGAGAGAAGCGTTGAAGTTCCAATCGTCAGATATAATCCTCCTGTATCGCTTTGCTTGGCTGTATGGAATTCCGTCTTTTCACTTCCTTGGATGACACGATGTATAGTCATGATATTGGTGGTTATTTGTTTCTTTTAGAAAAATGTCTGTTTCAATTAGTAGCGATTCTCCTTTTGTAAGAGACAGACTGGTCAGATATGGTACATGGAAAATTATGCAAGTTGTCGATAAATGTTTCCAACTCTTCAATTGAATGATCCCATATAATAAAGTTGTCGTCAAGAAATCGTAACCACACAGAGTGTTTTATTTTACATGTCTTGGTGAAATCCTGTTCAAGTTTTCCCATGAATAAAGACATATGGGGTAGGCGGTATCGAACTTCCCATTTTCTGTCAAATTCAAAAAAAATATATACATATATCTTACAAGCATTTATGCCGTTATAATGAGTAATGTTAGTATATAGGAATGATATAGAGAGTGTTGCTACATATGATGCACTACTCTTAAATTTAATATTCCTAATACTTATTTATAAAGTCGGTTGCATCTTTCACATATATTACATATGTTGTTTTAATATATACTTTGAAATACTTTCTGTTGGAGAGTTATATGAAGAGACAATATGTCCACCTGGATTAAGCAGCGGTAAATTACGATTTTGCAATACATAGGAACAGGGTGTGCGCATGTTCACTGAAAAAGTAAACAATCTCATTCATTATATGAATTTTAAACACTCTGAAATCCTTGTCGTTTCTATAGGTTCATTTATGCATTTTTCATATTTGTCGTCTTTTAATTGCCGAAAACCTCCCTTTTGTAATCTTTAGTGTTCATTGTTACTATCGTATTTGATTTGTCTGTTTTCTTTATAATAATTTTTTACAAAGTAATTCGGCGTCAGTTGTATTACTGTACCGTTTGTTTATATATTACGCCTGAAATATTTCTACTGTTATCGCCCTAATGTAGAAATTATTAAATCTAAAAAATTCTAGAAAAAAAATTTAGAAATCTAACTGAATAATTTTTTTACGAGAAATATAGGATTGAAGCAAACAAATGTAAACTACATGACGAAGACATAGGTTTGTTCTGATTTTATAATTTCTTCCATTTCGCCTTTATCTCCAGTTCTGTCTAATAATCTATGAAACAAATATTTTTAAATCTCAGAACCTACTACCTATTATGCAAGTAGACATAAGTGACACATATTAATCTACTGTATAAAGTAGTTTAGAATTTAAAACTTCAGGAACATAAACAGTTCTAAGTTTATGTATCCAAAAGGTTTCTTTGCAAAGGCGATCAATGTTGTTTATCAATATAAATAGGCATAAATTTGAAATCATTTAAATTATATTTTTAAATATCAAACTTATGACTGTTCATGCATATTGAGACATCTTGTTTGGTCTGACCAACATATTGCATGTTGCATTTTGACCATGCTATAAGATAAATGACATTCTTAGTTTGACAGTCTGCATGACAACGCAAATCAATTTTTTTCTCTTGTAACATATCTAGACAAAATCGAACCAGTATTTTACACGGGAAGAGTGATAACTCTTAGGTCTGTAACAACTTTCAGAGAGAAATGTTTTAGATTCATGATGTGTACAGTTTGAATTCACTAAATAGTCAGGTTAACTTTTGGGACATTAGTATTAACAAAGGGTCTAAAATGGTAGTTCATAAAGTTAAGATATTCGCTTTTAGGTCCGAGTATTTATGTAAAATATCGCCTTTATTTGGTAAATCTTTATTGTACATAGCAATGAATGGAATAACACTTTTCATTTTACCAGTCACAAAGGCTAATGCATCCACTTGAGACATACGGGACACATTATAAATGCTTTGTCTATCTCTATTTGATGTTTCTGTCAAGCAAAAAATTCGTAGATGCTGGAGAGAAGCGTTGAAGTTCCAATCGTCAGATATAATCCTCCTGTATCGCTTTGCTTGGCTGTATGGAATTCCGTCTTTTCACTTCCTTGGATGATATTGGTGGTTATTTGTTTCTTTCAGAAAAATGTCTGTTTCAATTAGAAGCGATTCTCCTTTTGTTACTTTTACAATCAAGTAAGAGACAGACTGGTCAGATATGGTACATGTAAAATTGATATTCGGATGGAAATTATTCAAGTTGTCGATAAATGTTTCCAACTCTTCAATTGAATGATCCCATATAATAAAGTTGTCGTCAAGAAATCGTAACCACACAGAGTGTTTTATTTTACATGTCTTGGTGAAATCCTGTTCAAGTTTTCCCATGAATAAAGACATATGTATCGAACTTCCCATTTTCTGTCAAATTCAAAATAAATATTTCAGGTACAATTTTATCATTCGACAAGTGTTATGGTATCCACTTGTGCAAAAAAAAATATATATACATATATCTTACAAGCATTTATGGCCGTTATAATGAGGAATGTTAGTATATAGGAATGATATAGAGAGTGTTGCTACATATGATGCACTACTCTTAAATTTAATATTCCTCAACTTATTTATAAAGTCGGTTGCATCTTTCACATATATTACATATGTTGTTTTAATATATACTTTGAAATACTTTCTGTTGGAGAGTTATATGAAGAGACAATATGTCCACCTGGATTAAGCAGCGGTAAATTACGATTTTGCAATACATAGGAACAGGGTGTGCGCATGTTCACTGAAAAAGTAACAATCTCATTCATGATATGAATTTTAAACACTCTGAAATTCTTGTCGTTTCTATAGGTTCAGTTATGCATTTTTCATATTTGTCGTCTTTTAATTGCCGAAAACCTCCCTTTTGTAATCTTTAGTGTTCATTGTTACTATCGTATTTGATTTGTCTGTTTTCTTTATAATAATATTTTTTACAAAGTAATTCGGCGTCAGTTGTATTACTGTACCGTTTGTTTATATATTACGCCTGAAATATTTCTTACTGTTATCGCCCTAATGTAGAAATCTTAATCTAAATCTAGAAAGAATTCTAGATTAAAAGAATTCTAAATTTAGAAATCTAACTGAATAATTTTTTTACGAGAAATATAGGATTGAAACAAACAAATGTAAACTACATGACGAAGACATAGGTTTGTTTTGATTTTATAATTTCTTCCATTTCGCCTTTATCTCCAATCTGTCTAATAATCTATGAAACAAACCCATCATCTAGAACCTACTACCTATTATGCAAGTAGACATTAGTGACACATATTAATCTACTGTATAAGTAGTTTAGAATTTAAAACTTCAGGAACATAAACAGTTCTAAGTTTATGTATCCAAAAGGTTTCTTTGCAAAGGCGATCAATGTTGTTTATCAATATAAATAGGCATAAATTTGAAATCATTTAAATTATGATTTTCTAAATTAAAATGTAAAGCAACGGTAGAAGAAAATGCAGGGTCCATAAAATTATGAATATCAAACTTATGACTGTTCATGCATATTGAGACATCTTGTTTGGTCTGACCAACATATTGCATGTTGCATTTTGACCATGCTATAAGATAAATGACATTCTTAGTTTGACAGTCTGCATGACAACGCAAATCAATTTTTTTTCTCTTGTAACATATCTAGGGGAAGAGTGATAACTCTTAGGTCTGTAACAACTTTCAGAGAGAAATGTTTTAGATTCATGATGTGTACAGTTTGAATTCACTAAATAGTCAGGTTAACTTTTGGGACATTAGTATTAACAAAGGGTCTAAAATGGTAGTTCATAAAGTTAAGATATTCGCTTTTAGGTCCGAGTATTTATGTAAAATACCGCCTATATTTGGTAAATCTTTATTGTACATAGCAATGAATGGAATAACACTTTTCATTTCACCAGTCACAAAGGCTAATGCATCCACTTGAGACATACGGGTAAAGTTAAGATATTCGCTTTTAGGTCCGAGTACGGGACACATTACTAAATGCTTTGTCTCATCTGAAAGTTCTCAAGGCAAAAATTCGTAGATGCTGGAGAGAAGCGTTGAAGTTCCAATCGTCAGATATAATCCTCCTGTATCGCTTTGCTTGGCTGTATGGAATTCCGTCTTTTCACTTCCTTGGATGACACGATGTATAGTCATGATATTGGTGGTTATTTGTTTCTTTTAGAAAAATGTCTGTTTCAATTAGTAGCGATTCTCCTTTTGTAAGAGACAGACTGGTCAGATATGGTACATGTAAAATTGATATTCGGATGGAAATTATTCAAGTTGTCGATAAATGTTTCCAAGTCTTCAATTGAATGATCCATATAATAAAGTTGTCGTCAAGAAATCGTAACCACACAGATGTTTTATTTTACATGTCTTGGTGAAATCCTGTTCAAGTTTTCCCATGAATAAAGACTATGGGTAGGCGTATCGAACTTCCCATTTCTGTCAAATTCAAAATAAATATTTTCAGGTACAATTTTATCATTCGACAATGTGTTATGTATCCACTGTTGCAAAAAAAATTATATACATATATCTACAAGCATTTATGCGTTATAATGAGGAAATATATAGAGAGTGTTGCTACATATGATGCACTACTCTTAAATTTAATATTCCTCAACTTATTTATAAGTCGGTTGCATCTTCACATATATTAATATGTTGTTTTAATATATATTTGAAATACTTTCTGTTGGAGAGTTATATGAAGAGACATATGTCCACCTGATTAAGCACGGTAAATTACGATTTTGCAATACTAGGAACAGGGTGTGCGCATGTTCACTGAAAAAGTAACATCTCATTCATATATGAATTTTAAACACTCTGAAATCCTTGTCGTTTTCTATAGGTTCAGTATGCATTTTCATATTTGTCGTCTTTTAATTGCCGAAAACCTCCCTTTTGTAATCTTTAGTGTTCATTGTTACTATCGTATTTGATTTGTCTGTTTTCTTTATAATAATATTTTTTACAAAGTAATTCGGCGTCAGTTGTATTACTGTACCGTTTGTTTATATATTACGCCTGAAATATTTCTACTGTTATCGCCCTAATGTAGAAATATTAATCTAAATCTAGAAAGAATTCTAAATTTAGAAATCTAACTGAATAATTTTTTTACGAGAAATATAGGATTGAAACAAACAAATGTAAACTACATGACGAAGACATAGGTTTGTTCTGATTTTATAATTTCTTCCATTTCGCCTTTATCTCCAGTCTGTCTAATAATCTATGAAACAAATATTTTATCAATCTACTGAACCTACTACCTATTATGCAAGTAGACATAAGTGACACATATTAATCTACTGTATAAAGTAGTTTAGAATTTAAAACTTCAGGAACATAAACAGTTCTAAGTTTATGTATCCAAAAGGTTTCTTTGCAAAGGCGATCAATGTTGTTTATCAATATAAATAGGCATAAATTTGAAATCATTTAAATTATATTTTCTAAATTAAAATTAAAGCAACGGTAGAAGAAAATGCAGGGTCCATAAAATTTGAATATAAACTTATGACGTTCTGCATATTGAGACATCTTGTTTGGTCTGACCAAATATTGCATGTTGCATTTTGACCATGCTATAAGATAAATGACATTCTTAGTTTGATATAATTTATAATTAATATATAAAGATGTAGAGCAACGGTAGACAGTCTGCATGACAACGCAAATCAATTTTTTTTCTCTTGTAACATATCTAGACAAAATCGAACCAGTATTTTACACGGGAAGAGTGATAACTCTTAGTCTGTAACAACTTTCAGAGAGAAATGTTTTAGATTCATGAGTGTACAGTTTGAATTCACTAAATAGTCAGGTTAACTTTTGGGACATTAGTATTAACAAAGGGTCTAAAATGGTAGTTCATAAAGTTAAGATATTCGCTTTTAGGTCCGAGTATTTATGTAAAATTACGCCTATATTTGGTAAATCTTTATTGTACATAGCAATGAATGGAATAACACTTTTCATTACCAGTCACAAAGGCTAATGCATCCACTTGAGACATACGGACACATACTAAATGCTTTGTTATCTCTGATTTGGAATAGTTTCGTCAAGGCAAAAAATTCGTAGATGCTGGAGAGAAGCGTTGAAGTTCCAATCGTCAGATATAATCCTCCTGTATCGCTTGCTTGGCTGTATGGAATTCCGTCTTTTCACTTCCTTGGATGATATATGAGTGGTTATTTGTTTCTTTCAGAAAAATGTCTGTTTCAATTAGAAGCGATTCTCCTTTGTTACTTTACAATCAAGTAAGAGACAGACTGGTCAGATATGGTACATGTAAAATTGATATCGGATGGAAATTATTCAAGTTGTCGATAAATGTTTCCAACTCTTCAATTGAATGATCCCATATAATAAAGTTGTCGTCAAGAAATCGTAACCACACAGAGTGTTTTATTTTACATGTCTTGGTGAAATCCTGTTCAAGTTTTCCCATGAATAAAGACATATGGGGTAGGCGGTATCGAACTTCCCATTTTCTGTCAAATTCAAAATAAATATTTTCAGGTACAATTTTATCATTCGACAATGTGTTATGGTATCCACCTTGTTGCAAAAAAAAAATATATATACATATATCTTACAAGCATTTATGCCGTTATAATGAGGAATGTTAGTATATAGGAATGATATAGAGAGTGTTGCTACATATGATGCACTACTCTTAAATTTAATATTCCTCAACTTATTTATAAAGTCGGTTGCATCTTTCACATATATTACATATGTTGTTTTAATATATACTTTGAAATACTTTCTGTTGGAGAGTTATATGAAGAGACAATATGTCCACCTGGATTAAGCAGCGGAAAATTACGATTTTGCAATACATAGGAACATGTTCACTGAAAAAGTAACAATCTCATTCATGATATGAATTTTAAACACTCTGAAATCTTGTCGTTTCTATAGGTTCAGTTATGCATTTTTCATATTTGTCGTCTTTTAATTGCCGAAAACCTCCCTTTTGTAATCTTTAGTGTTCATTGTTACTATCGTATTTGATTTGTCTGTTTTCTTTATAATAATATTTTTTAACAAAGTAATTCGGCGTCAGTTGTATTACTGTACCGTTTGTTTATATATTACGCCTGAAATATTTCTTTCTGTTATCGCCCTAATGTAGAAATCTTAATCTAAATCTAGAAAGAATTCTATAAAGAATTCTAATTAGAAATCTAACTGAATAATTTTTTTACGAGAAATATAGGATTGAAGCAAACAAATGTAAACTACATGACGAAGACATAGGTTTGGTTTGATTTTATAATTTCTTCCATTTCGCCTTTATCTCCAGTCTGTCTAATAATCTATGAAACAAATATTATCTAAATCATAGAACCTACTACCTATTATGCAAGTAGACATAAGTGACACATATTAATCTACTGTATAAAGTAGTTTAGAATTTAAAACTTCAGGAACATAAACAGTTCTAAGTTTATGTATCCAAAAGGTTTCTTTGCAAAGGCGATCAATGTTGTTTATCAATATAAATAGGCATAAATTTGAAATCTTTAAATTTGATTTTCTAAATTAAAATGTAAAGCAACGGTAGAAGAAAATGCAGGGTCCATAAAATTATGAATATCAAACTTATGACTGTTCATGCATATTGAGACATCTTGTTTGGTCTGACCAACATATTGCATGTTGCATTTTGACCATGCTATAAGATAAATGACATTCTTAGTTTGACAGTCTGCATGACAACGCAAATCAATTTTTTTTCTCTTGTAACATATCTAGACAAAATCGAATTTAATTCACTAAATAGTCAGGTTAACTTTTGGGACATTAGTATTAACAAAGGGTCTAAAATGGTAGTTCATAAAGTTAAGATATTCGCTTTTAGGTCCGAGTATTTATGTAAAATACCGCCTATATTTGGTAAATCTTTATTGTACATAGCAATGAATGGAATAACACTTTTCATTTCACCAGTCACAAAGGCTAATGCATCCACTTGAGACATACGGGACACATTACTAAATGCTTTGTCATCAAGCTAAAAAATTCGTAGATGCTGGAGAGAAGCGTTGAAGTTCCAATCGTCAGATATAATCCTCCTGTATCGCTTTGCTTGGCTGTATGGAATTCCGTCTTTTCACTTCCTTGGATGACACGATGTATAGTCATGACATTGGTGGTTATTTGTTTCTTTTAGAAAAATGTCTGTTTCAATTAGTAGCGATTCTCCTTTTGTAAGAGACAGACTAGTCAGATATGGTACATGTAAAATTGATATTCGGATGGAAATTATTCAAGTTGTCGATAAATGTTTCCAAGTCTTCAATTGAATGATCCCATATAATAAAGTTGTCGTCAAGAAATCGTAACCACACAGAGTGTTTTATTTTACATGTCTTGGTGAAATCCTGTTCAAGTTTTCCCATGAATAAAGACATATGGGGTAGGCGGTATCGAACTTCCCATTTTCTGTCAAATTCAAAATAAATATTTTCAGGTACAATTTTAACATTCGACAATTCATTATGAAGTGTAAAAACATATTAATTATCTTACAAGCATTATGCCGTTATATGCAATGTTGATATGAGATGATATAGAGATGCTACATATGATCATACTCTTAAATTTAATATTCCTCAATTTTTTAATCGTTGCATCTTTACATATATATTTTTAAATATATACTTGAAATACTTCGTTGAGAGTTATATGAGGACAATTTCACTGGATTAAGATTAAATTACGATTTGCAATACAAACAGGGGTGCGAATGTTACATAAAGTAACAATCTCATTCTGAATGAATTTTAAACACTCTGAAATCTTTCGTTTTAGGTTCATAGATTTATCATAATTCTTTTTAATTGGAAAACCTCCCTTTTGAATCTTAGTTTCATGTTCATCGTATTTGATTTCCGTTTTAATAATAATATTTTTACAAATAACGGCCATTATACTTCGTTTTTTTAATAGCTAAATATTACTTTACCTAATGAGAAATAATCTAAATCTGAAAGTCAGATTAAAAGAATCTAAATTTGACTCTGTATGGAATTTTTTCACTCTTGGATGAATTGGGTTTGTTTTTTAAATTCTTCAATGAGCATTCTCCTTTTGTTATATACATCAAAGAAATTATGGTACATGTAAAATTGTACGATGAAATTATTATGTATAAATGTTTCAACTTAATTAGACCCATAAATAAAGTGTCCAAGAATCGTAACCAACAAGTGTTTATTTTAATGTCTTGTGAAATCCTTTCAAGTTTCCATAATAAAGAAAGGGGTAGCGATAATCCCATTTCGTAATTAAAATAAAATTTCAGGACAATTTTATCATTGAAATGTGTTTGGTTCCACCTTTGCAAAAATTAATCATAATTAAAGCATTTATGGTTTTGAGAAGTTGATAAGGAATAATGTTTGTACATTATGCACATCTAATTTATACCCAACTTATTTATAAGTCGGTTATCTTTCAATATTTAATTTTGTTTAAATTACTTTGAAATACTTTCGTTGGAATTTTGAGAGCTATTCCACGGATTAAGGGTAAATTAGATTTTGCATATGGAAAGGGTGTGCCATGTTATGAAATAAAATCTATTTGATATGAATTTTAAATTGAAATCTTTCTTTCAAGTCATAGCATTTTTCATATTGTGCTTTTAATTGCAAACCTCCTTTGTAATTTTAGTGTATGTATATCGTATTTGATTTTCTGTTTTCTTTAATAATATTTTTACAAGTAATTCGGCTCAGTTGTATACTGTTACCGTTTGTTTATATATTAGCTGAATTTTTTTGTTTCCTTTAGAAATCTTTATCAATTAGAAGATTCTAATTAGAAACTAACGATATTTACGAAAATTGATTGAAGCAAAATTAAATTCGACAAGACATAGTTTTTTTGATTTTTAATTTTCATTTCGTTTACCCAAGTTTTTATAAAAATTTTTGAACCTTTACTTTACAGAACTAAGGAAATTAGTATGATACATTTGTAAATTCAAAATATTCTAAATTTATATTCAAATTTTAGGAATCATTGTTAAAATATAATACTATTTTAACATTTATCTTATAATTAATTAAAAATGAGAGGGGTCATAATAATAAATTTAAGTTATATATGTCATCTTTATTACAATTTGTTTATTTCATAAATTAATTGAATTTTAAGACATTCCTGGATTAGGACGAAATAATTTTATCTTGAAATGAGTACAATAAATAAATTCCAAGATTTAACATCTGAAATTTGATGTTTTATATTCTGATTTAATTTGTTCTAATTCGAAACTTTGTATTTTACAGGTAATGATCTAGAAGTTGTATTTCCTTTAAAAAATTATTAAAAATCGCTATTTATTATATTTGTTTAGTGAATACTTTTATTATGAAATTAATCAAATTGAATAGTAATTAAATCTTTCTTTTCAAAATTAAGTTTGAAAAAGGTTAACATGTAATAAATTGTTTGTTTGTACTTTGAATTTCCCTTTTCCTCTGTCAACAGAAAAATTATTTTGAAATCTTTTAGAATAACTTAATTATAATTCTTTTAAGAAAGAATTAAATTAGACATAAAAGTTTAGATTATTTTTCAATGTTATTCTTTCAAGTCTTCAATTATGATCAATATAAAAGTTTATAGAAATCATAAATAGATTTTAAATTACATGTAAAGAAGTGAAATTCAGGCCAAAAATTATGTACAAATTGATTCATTTTCTTAATTAATTTTTTCCAAATACATTTGATATTGACCATGTATGAAATCATCTTTTAAGTATGATAAAAAATAAATCTTTTTTATAAGAAAAATGAAAGATTTACAATGATACCTTTTTAACAATTTCAGAATTTTGATTCTATTTAATTTATTACATAAATTTAAATTTTTGGAATTTTTTAAAAGTTAAAAATATTAATTTAGTGCATAATTTTTGAATACCAATGGTATCTTTGTACAGAATAATATTATAATTTTTAAACCAAAAGCTTCTATTAGTAATAGCATTTCAATTGCTTTTCAATGAGAAAAATTTAAGCTAGGTTAAGTTCAATTGTATATTGTTTTTAATTTTACAGTTTGGCTACGTATTTTCCTTATGTATTATCAGCTGAAAATTTTATGTTCATTTAGAAAATTCTTTAATTCATTTCATGTAAGAAATTATGGAATTAAATTGAATTCGATAAATTAGTTCATTTGTTTATTTCATTATTCTTTTTAATTGTCAAAATTCAAACAATTTTTATTTTAATTTGAAATCGGAGTTTTCCCATTATAAAGTTGGTGGTATTGAATTACATTTTAAAAAATAAATATTTAGTAAATTTAATATTCCAATTATTATGGGTCTTGTTGAAAAAATCTTAATACATACTACAGCATTTATGTTAATAAGGAAAATAAGATCTACATATATACCTTAAATTAATATCCCTCAAATTTTTAAGATTGATCTTCAATCTTTAATAAGTTTTTGAAAATACTTAAATTATGTAAGTTATATAAAAGAGAATTTCATGATTAAAAAATTAATTTGAATAAAGAACAGTTCGCATATTCCAAAAATTTAAAATATCACTGTATGAATTTTAATTCTAATCTGTGTTTTAATATTTCATTTTCCTTTTTTAAATTTGTTTTTGGAAATCCCTTTTGTAAATTTTTGTTATTTAACTTAAATTTTGTCAGTTATAAAAATTTTTAACAAAGTATTCCGTTAATTTCAGTCTGTTTATTATGAATATTTTACTATTATCGTAATTAAGATTAATAATTATTAGAAATATTTAATAAATTTTTTTTTTTAAAAAATATTAAAAGACAACGAAATTTTTAATTAATTGACTTGAAATTTAATTTTATAATCTTCACCCCAAATCCCAAGCTAATAATTTAAAAAATTAACTGAATAATTATTGGAAAGATTGAACAAAAATGAAAAAACATAAATTAGTTAAATTTCTTTGTAAGCATAAATTTCAGTTAATTATCTTAAAATGTTTCTTGAAGATCAAATTATATAAAATGGGAAATTATCTTTAATTAGATTAAATTATATTAAGAAGTGAAAATTATAAGGCCAATAATTTAGATCAATTTTATGTTCATATATGAAATTTTTTTGAAAAATTCATTAATTTTAGATTAAAATAAAAATCCAGTTATTATGACACGAAATCATTTTATTTTAAGTTTAGAAAAAGAAAATCTATTTCATTGGAATTGAACTTTAAGTCAAACTTTTGTGAATTGTTTAGATTTAATTTTTTTTAATTCAAAATATCTTTAAACTAGTATTAGTAAAAAGGGTTCTTAATTTGTTCATAAATTGAAAAATTTTTATCGGTCTTTAAATAACTTAATTGGAAATTTATAGTAAAATGCTAAAAATTTAAATTTAATTAAACTGTAGAAAATTAATGATAAAATTAAAAAAATCATTTAATAATTGTTGTTCATGAATATTTCACCTATTAACGTTAACTGAGATAGGGGGTATGTTTCCAACGATCATATTCCCAAAACGTTTTGGCTGTTGAATGTTTGAAATTCTCGGATAAATTATGTATAATTTTTCGAAGGTCTATTAATCAATTATTCCTTTTTTAAAATTAGTTAATTAAATGGTTTAATTAAATTAGGATGGAAATTTTAATTCAAACTTTCCATGTTATTGATATATAAATAATTTTAAAAATTCATTTTTATTTTATTCTGTTTAAATTTTTAAATTTATTTAAAAATTGTCGTATCAACAATTTTAAATAAGATGTTAAAAATTTCAGTCAATTTTAATTAAAATTTTAATTTATCTAATTTATTAAAATATATATAAGATTATTTTAATTGGAATTTTATATAGATGTTATAAGAGTGTTATACATATGGATACACTTTAGTTAAATTTTACTATTAAGGATTGCATTTTTAAATTTTACTATTATTTAATATATCTTTAAATACTTTTCTTTGATTTATATGAAGTTTTTGGGAATTAAGCCTTTTGGGAATTTTTGAATTACATAGAAACAGGTTGGCTGTTCACTGAAAATAAATTTTAATTATGAATTCACTTAATTTTTGTTTCTTAGGAAGTTATCATTTTCCTATTTTTGTCTTTTAATGCCAAAACCCTTTTGTAATTTAGTTTTTTACTATTATTGTTTTTAATTTTTTAAAAATAATTAAAGTATTCTGGTCTTTGTATTATTTACTTTTTATATATTACGCTGTTATTACTTCTGTTTTCCTAATTAAAATCTATTAAATAAAAAAATTCTAATTAAAAAATAATTTTAAATACCTAATAATTTTAACGAAAATATTTAGATTAAATAAAACAAAACTTGATAAATTTAGTTTTGTTTTATTTCATTCCTTTCTTTAAAAATTCATAAAAAATACCATTAACAATATTTATGAATAAATAATGATAAATATAAACCAAAATTAAATTTAATTTAAATTTAAAAAATTCAGTGGGTTAAATTTTAAAAATAAATAGGTTTTTGAAATATAAAAAAAATTAAATCAAAAGAAATTTTATTAAATTTTTAAAATTATTTAAACCATGTAAAAAAACAAATTTTGCTGAAATTAACTTTTTTAATCCAAATGTTTTAACCATTTTTACGATAATTAACTAAAATATTTTTTAATTTTGCAGACATAAAACAATTTTTTCCAAAAGTACAAACAAAGATCAACAGTTTATAAGGAAAATTTGAAATACTTTTTTAAATTAATAAAGATTAGATTGGGTGTCATTAATTCATAAAGTCAGAACTTTTGGACATATTAAATTAAAAATATTTATTTAAATTTTCCGATTTAAAAATCGCTTTGTAAATCTTAATGAAACAAATAATGACATAACACTTTTAGCTAACCATCAAATAATGCCCCTGAACTGGGACTCTTTTAAATTTTTCAAGCAAAAATTCGTGATGCTGAGAAAATTGAATTCCACCGAATAATCCGTATGTTTGCTTGGTGTAAAATTCGTCTTTACTTCTTGGAAATTTTCGATATTTGAAATGTTTTTTTGAAATCTTTTTAGATTAAAAATTTCCCGAAAACACAGAATTAATTAATTGAATCGGGATAATTTTCAATGTTCGAAAATGTTCCATCAATTAATGACCTAATAAAAGTTGTCGTCAGAAATCGTAACCAAAAGTGTTTTATTCATCTGTGAAATCCTGTTCAGTTACCAAAAATATAGGGTAGGCGGGACATTTTTTCTTCAAATTAAATAAATATTTCAGGTAAATTTACAGAATTGTTATATCCATTGAAAAAAAAAATATAAATTACATCAATTGTTATAATTTAGTAATGAATTTACGATTGTTCCTATGTTATTAATTTAAAATTACTCAATTATTTAAAATGGGTTGATCTTTCAAATTTAAATGTTGTTTTATATAATTAAAAAACTTCTGTTGGAGTATATGAAAAAATTGTCCACTGATTAAGAGGTAAATTCTTTTCAAAAACTTGGCGTTTACAAAAATTAATTCATTTATAAATTTAAAACTTTTATTTTGTTTTTAAGTTATTTGTTTTTAAATTTTTATTTTTTCTAATCCTTTTGTTATTAATCCCTTTTATTTATTTATTGTCTTTTTTTATCTAATTTTTTAAAAAATCTTTCAATTTATTTTACGTTATTTAATATTTAAAAAATTCAACTGTTATCGCCTAATAAAATTAAAAATCTAATA
>CM037783.1:40244210-40273305 GCA_021229015.1 Solen grandis | reverse complement strand
TATTTAGTGAATTCAAACTGTACACATCATGAATCTAAAACATTTCTCTCTGAAAGTTGTTACAGACCTAAGAGTTATCACTCTTCCCGTGTAAGATACTGGTTCGATTTTGTCTAGATATGTTACAAGAGAAAAAAAATTGATTTGCGTTGTCACTGTCAAACTAAGAATGTCATTTATCTTATAGCATGGTCAAAATGCAACATGCAATATGTTGGTCAGACCAAACAAGATGTCTCAATATGCATGAACAGTCATAAGTTTGATATTCATAATTTTATGGACCCTGCATTTTCTTCTACCGTTGCTTTACATTTTAATTTAGAAAATCATAATTTAAATGATTTCAAATTCTATTTATATTGATAAACAACATTGATCGCCTTTGCAAAGAAACCTTTTGGATACATAAACTTAGAACTGTTTATGTTCCTGAAGTTTTAAATTCTAAACTACTTTATACAGTAGATTAATATGTGTCACTTATGTCTACTTGCATAATAGGTAGTAGGTTCCAGTGATGGTTTATTTCGATAAATATTGTTTCATAGATTATTAGACAGACTGGAGATAAAGGCGAAATGGAAGAAATTATAAAATCAGAACAAACCTATGTCTTCGTCATGTAGTTTACATTTGTTTGTTTCAATCCTATATTTCTCGTAAAAAAATTATTCAGTTAGATTTCTAAATTTAGAATTCTTTCTAGATTTAGATTAATATTTCTACATTAGGGCGATAACAGTAGAAATATTTCAGGCGTAATATATAAACAAACGGTACAGTAATACAACTGACGCCGAATTACTTTGTAAAAAATATTATTATAAAGAAAACAGACAAATCAAATACGATAGTAACAATGAACACTAAAGATTACAAAAGGGAGGTTTTCGGCAATTAAAAGACGACAAATATGAAAAATGCATAACTGAACCTATAGAAACGACAAGGATTTCAGAGTGTTTAAAATTCATATCATGAATGAGATTGTTACTTTTTCAGTGAACATGCGCACACCCTGTTCCTATGTATTGCAAAATCGTAATTTACCGCTGCTTAATCCAGGTGGACATATTGTCTCTTCATATAACTCTCCAACAGAAAGTATTTCAAAGTATATATTAAAACAACATATGTAATATATGTGAAAGATGCAACCGACTTTATAAATAAGTTGAGGAATATTAAATTTAAGAGTAGTGCATCATATGTAGCAACACTCTCTATATCATTTTCCTCATTATAACGGCATAAATGCTTGTAAGATATATGTATATATATTTTTTTTTTGCAACAAGGTGGATACCATAACACATTGTCGAATGATAAAATTGTACCTGAAAATATTTATTTTGAATTTGACAGAAAATGGGAAGTTCGATACCGCCTACCCCATATGTCTTTATTCATGGGAAAACTTGAACAGGATTTCACCAAGACATGTAAAATAAAACACTCTGTGTGGTTACGATTTCTTGACGACAACTTTATTATATGGGATCATTCAATTGAAGAGTTGGAAACATTTATCGACAACTTGCATAATTTCCATCCGATTATCAATTTTACATGTACCATATCTGACCAGTCTGTCTCTTACAAAAGGAGAATCGCTTCTATTGAAACAGACATTTTTCTAAAGAAACAAATAACCACCAATATCATGACTATACATCGTGTCATCCAAGGAAGTGAAAAGACGGAATTCCATACAGCCAAGCAAAGCGATACAGGAGGATTATATCTGACGATTGGAACTTCAACGCTTCTCTCCAGCATCTACGAATTTTTTGCCTTAGCCAAAAAGGTGACAAAGCATTTAGTAATGTGTCCCGTATGTCTCAAGTGGATGCAATAGCCTTTGTGACTGGTGAAATGAAAAGTGTTATTCCATTCATTGCTATGTACAATAAAGATTTACCAAATATAGGCGGTATTTTACATAAATACTCGGACCTAAAAGCGAATATCTTAACTTTATGAACTACCATTTTAGACCCTTTGTTAATACTAATGTCCCAAAAGTTAACCTGACTATTTAGTGAATTCAAACTGTACACATCATGAATCTAAAACATTTCTCTCTGAAAGTTGTTACAGACCTCACTCTTCCCGTGTAAAATACTGGTTCGATTTTGTCTAGATATGTTACAAGAGAAAAAAAAAATGATTTGCGTTGTCATGCTAGACTGTGAAACTAAGAATGTCATTTATCTTATAGCATGGTCAAAATGCAACATGCAATATGTTGGTCAGACCAAGACAAGATGTCTTCAATAGCATGAACAGTCATAAGTTTGATATTCATAATTTTATGGACCCTGCATTTTCTCTACCGTTGCTTTACATTTTAATTTAGAAAATCATAATTTAAATGATTTCAAATTATGCCTATTTATATTGATCAAACAACATTGATCGCCTTTGCAAAGAAACCTTTTGGATACATAAACTTAGAACTGTTTATGTTCCTGAAGTTTTAAATTCTAAACTACTTTATACAGTAGATTAATATGTGTCACTAATGTCTACTTGCATAATAGGTAAGTAGGTTCTAGTGAATATTTGTTTCATAGATTATTAGACAGACTGGAGATAAAGGCGAAATGGAAGAAATTATAAAATCAGAAACAAACCTATGTCTTCGTCATGTAGTTTACATTTGTTTGTTTCAATCCTATATTTCTCGTAAAAAAATTATTCAGTTAGATTTCTAAATTTAGAATTCTTTCTAGATTTAGATTTAATTATTTCTACATTAGGGCGATAACAGTAGAAATATTTCAGGCGTAATATATAAACAAACGGTACAGTAATACAACTGACGCCGAATTACTTTGTTAAAAAATATTATTATAAAGAAAACAGACAAATCAAATACGATAGTAACAATGAACACTAAAGATTACAAAAGGGAGGTTTTCGGCAATTAAAAGACGACAAATATGAAAAATGCATAACTGAACCTATAGAAACGACAAGGATTTCAGAGTGTTTAAAATTCATATCATGAATGAGATTGTTACTTTTTCAGTGAACATGCGCACACCCTGTTCCTATGTATTGCAAAATCGTAATTTACCGCTGCTTAATCCAGGTGGACATATTGTCTCTTCATATAACTCTCCAACAGAAAGTATTTCAAAGTATATATTAAAACAACATATGTAATATATGTGAAAGATGCAACCGACTTTATAAATAAGTTGAGGAATATTAAATTTAAGAGTAGTGCATCATATGTAGCAACACTCTCTAATTTAAGAGTAGTGCTATATATCCTATATTACATTCCTCATTATAACGGCATAAATGCTTGTAAGATATATGTATAATTTTTTTTCACATGGATACCATACACATGTCGAATGATAAATTGTACCTGAAAATATTTATTTTGAATTTGACAGAAATGGAAGTTCGATACCGCCTACCCATATGTCTTTATTCATGGAAACTGACAGATTTCACCAACATGTAAAATAAAACACTCTGTTGGTTACGATTTCTTGACGACAACTTTATTATATGGATCATTCAATTGAGAGTTGGAACATTTATCGACAACTTGATATTTCCATCGATATCAATTTTACATGTACCATATCTGACCAGTCTGTCTACGATGTTACAAAAGGAGAATCGCTTCTATTGAACAGATTTTTCTGAAAGAAACAAATAACCACCAATATCATCCAAGGAAGTGAAAAGACGGAATTCCATACAGCCAAGCAAAGCGATACAGGAGGATTATATCTGACGATTGGAACTTCAACGCTTCTCTCCAGCATCTACGAATTTTTGCTTGACTACAAAGCATTTAGTAATGTGTCCCGTATGTCTCAAGTGGATGCATTAGCCTTTGTGACTGGTGAAATGAAAAGTGTTATTCCATTCATTGCTATGTACAATAAAGATTTACCAAATATAGGCGGTATTTTACATAAATACTCGGACCTAAAAGCGAATATCTTAACTTTATGAACTACCATTTTAGACCCTTTGTTAATACTAATGTCCCAAAAGTTAACCTGACTATTTAGTGAATTCAAACTGTACACATCATGAATCTAAAACATTTCTCTCTGAAAGTTGTTACAGACCTAAGAGTTATCACTCTTCCGTGTAAATACTGGTTCGATTTTGTCTAGATATGTTACAAGAGAAAAAAAATTGATTTGCGTTGTCATGCAGACTGTCAAACTAAGAATGTCATTTATCTTATAGCATGGTCAAAATGCAACATGCAATATGTTGGTCAGACCAAACAAGATGTCTCAATATGCATGAACAGTCATAAGTTTGATATTCATAATTTTATGGACCCTGCATTTTCTTCTACCGTTGCTTTACATTTTAATTTAGAAAATCATAATTTAAATGATTTCAAATTTATGCCTATTTATATTGATAAACAACATTGATCGCCTTTGCAAAGAAACCTTTTGGATACATAAACTTAGAACTGTTTATGTTCCTGAAGTTTTAAATTCTAAACTACTTTATACAGTAGATTAATATGTGTCACTTATGTCTACTTGCATAATAGGTAGTAGGTTCGAGATAAAATATTTGTTTCATAGATTATTAGACAGACTGGAGATAAAGGCGAAATGGAAGAAATTATAAAATCAGAACAAACCTATGTCTTCGTCATGTAGTTTACATTTGTTTGTTTCAATCCTATATTTCTCGTAAAAAAATTATTCAGTTAGATTTCTAAATTTAGAATTCTTTCTAGATTTAGATTAATATTTCTACATTAGGGCGATAACAGTAGAAATATTTCAGGCGTAATATATAAACAAACGGTACAGTAATACAACTGACGCCGAATTACTTTTTAAAAATATTATTATAAAGAAAACAGACAAATCAAATACGATAGTAACAATGAACACTAAAGATTACAAAAGGGAGGTTTTCGGCAATTAAAAGACAACAAATATGAAAAATGCATAACTGAACCTATAGAAACGACAAGAATTTCAGAGTGTTTAAAATTCATATCATGAATGAGATTGTTACTTTTTCAGTGAACATGCGCACACCCTGTTCCTATGTATTGCAAAATCGTAATTTACCGCTGCTTAATCCAGGTGGACATATTGTCTCTTCATATAACTCTCCAACAGAAAGTATTTCAAAGTATATATTAAAACAACATATGTAATATATGTGAAAGATGCAACCGACTTTATAAATAAGTTGAGGAATATTAAATTTAAGAGTAGTGCATCATATGTAGCAACACTCTCTATATCATTCCTATATACTAACATTCCTCATTATAACGGCATAAATGCTTGTAAGATATATGTATATATATTTTTTTTTTGCACAAGTGTGGATACCATAACACATTGTCGAATGATAAAATTGTACCTGAAAATATTTATTTTGAATTTGACAGAAAATGGGAAGTTCGATACCGCCTACCCCATATGTCTTTATTCATGGGAAAACTTGAACAGGATTTCACCAAGACATGTAAAATAAAACACTCTGTGTGGTTACGATTTCTTGACGACAACTTTATTATATGGGATCATTCAATTGAAGAGTTGGAAACATTTATCGACAACTTGAATAATTTCCATCCGAATATCAATTTTACATGTACCATATCTGACCAGTCTGTCTCTTACTTGATTGTAATAGTAACAAAAGGAGAATCGCTTCTAATTGAAACAGACATTTTTCTGAAAGAAACAAATAACCACCAATATCATCCAAGGAAGTGAAAAGACGGAATTCCATACAGCCAAGCAAAGCGATACAGGAGGATTATATCTGACGATTGGAACTTCAACGCTTCTCTCCAGCATCTACGAATTTTTTGCCTTGACAGAAACTATTCCAAATCAGAGATAGACAAAGCATTTAGTAATGTGTCCCGTATGTCTCAAGTGGATGCATTAGCCTTTGTGACTGGTAAAATGAAAAGTGTTATTCCATTCATTGCTATGTACAATAAAGATTTACCAAATAAAGGCGATATTTTACATAAATACTCGGACCTAAAAGCGAATATCTTAACTTTATGAACTACCATTTTAGACCCTTTGTTAATACTAATGTCCCAAAAGTTAACCTGACTATTTAGTGAATTCAAACTGTACACATCATGAATCTAAAACATTTCTCACTGAAAGTTGTTACAGACCTAAGAGTTCTCACTCTTCCCGTGTAAAATACTGGTTCGATTTTGTCTAGATATGTTACAAGAGAAAAAAATTGATTTGCGTTGTCATGCAGACTGTCAAACTAAGAATGTCATTTATCTTATAGCATGGTCAAAATGCAACATGCAATATGTTGGTCAGACCAAACAAGATGTCTCAATATGCATGAACAGTCATAAATTTGATATTCATAATTTTATGGACCCTGCATTTTCTTCTACCGTTGCTTTACATTTTAATTTAGAAAATCATAATTTAAATGATTTCAAATTTATGCCTATTTATATTGATAAACAACATTGATCGCCTTAGCAAAGAAACCTTTTGGATACATAAACTTAGAACTGTTTATGTTCCTGAAGTTTTAAATTCTAAACTACTTTATACAGTAGATTAATATGTGTCACTTATGTCTACTTGCATAATAGGTAGTAGGTTCAGTGATGGATCAGATAAATATTGTTTCATAGATTATTAGACAGACTGGAGATAAAGGCGAAATGGAAGAAATTATAAAATCAAACAAACCTATGTCTTCGTCATGTAGTTTACATTTGTTTGCTTCAATCCTATATTTCTCGTAAAAAAAATTATTCAGTTAGATTTCTAAATTTAGAATTCTTTCTAGAATTTAGATTTAGATATTTCTACATTAGGGCGATAACAGTAAAATATTTCAGGCGTAATATATAAACAAACGGTACAGTAATACAACTGACGCCGAATTACTTTAAAAAATATTATTATAAAGAAAACAGACAAATCAAATACGATAGTAACAATGAACACTAAAGATTACAAAAGGGAGGTTTTCGGCAATTAAAAGACGACAAATATGAAAAATGCATAACTGAACCTATAGAAACGACAAGGATTTCAGAGTGTTTAAAATTCATATCATGAATGAGATTGTTACTTTTTCAGTGAACATGCGCACACCCTGTTCCTATGTATTGCAAAATCGTAATTTACCGCTGCTTAATCCAGGTGGACATATTGTCTCTTCATATAACTCTCCAACAGAAAGTATTTCAAAGTATATATTAAAACAACATATGTAATATATGTGAAAGATGCAACCGACTTTATAAATAAGTTGAGGAATATTAAATTTAAGAGTAGTGCATCATATGTAGCAACACTCTCTATATCATTCCTATATACTAACATTCCTCATTATAACGGCATAAATGCTTGTAAGATATATGTATATTTTTTTTTTGCAACAAGGTGGATACCATAACACATTGTCGAATGATAAAATTGTACGTGAAAATATTTATTTTGAATTTGACAGAAAATGGGAAGTTCGATACCGCCTACCCCATATGTCTTTATTCATGGGAAAACTTGAACAGGATTTCACCAAGACATGTAAAATAAAACACTCTGTGTGGTTACGATTTCTTGACGACAACTTTATTATATGGGATCATTCAATTGAAGAGTTGGAAACATTTATCGACAACTTGCATAATTTCCATCCGATTATCAATTTTACATGTACCATATCTGACCAGTCTGTCTCTTACAAAAGGAGAATCGCTTCTTATTGAAACAGACATTTTTCTGAAAGAAACAAATAACCACCAATATCATGACTATACATCGTGTCATCCAAGGAAGTGAAAAGACGGAATTCCATACAGCCAAGCAAAGCGATACAGGAGGATTATATCTGACGATTGGAACTTCAACGCTTCTCTCCAGCATCTACGAATTTTTTGCTTGATGGACAAAGCATTTAGTAATGTGTCCCGTATGTCTCAAGTGGATGCATTAGCCTTTGTGACTGGTGAAATGAAAAGTGTTATTCCATTCATTGCTATGTACAATAAAGATTTACCAAATATAGGCGGTATTTTACATAAATACTCGGACCTAAAAGCGAATATCTTAACTTTATGAACTACCATTTTAGACCCTTTGTTAATACTAATGTCCCAAAAGTTAACCTGACTATTTAGTGAATTCAAACTGTACACATCATGAATCTAAAACATTTCTCTCTGAAAGTTGTTACAGACCTAAGAGTTATCACTCTTCCCGTGTAAGATACTGGTTCGATTTTGTCTAGATATGTTACAAGAGAAAAAAAATTGATTTGCGTTGTCATGCAGACTGTCAAACTAAGAATGTCATTTATCTTATAGCATGGTCAAAATGCAACATGCAATATGTTGGTCAGACCAAACAAGATGTCTCAATATGCATGAACAGTCATAAGTTTGATATTCATAATTTTATGGACCCTGCATTTTCTTCTACCGTTGCTTTACATTTTAATTTAGAAAATCATAATTTAAATGATTTCAAATTTATGCCTATTTATATTGATAAACAACATTGATCGCCTTTGCAAAGAAACCTTTTGGATACATAAACTTAGAACTGTTTATGTTCCTGAAGTTTTAAATTCTAAACTACTTTATACAGTAGATTAATATGTGTCACTAATGTCTACTTGCATAATAGGTAGTAGGTTCTAGTGATGGGTTTGTTTCATAGATTATTAGACAGATTGGAGATAAAGGCGAAATGGAAGAAATTATAAAATCAAAACAAACCTATGTCTTCGTCATGTAGTTTACATTTGTTTGCTTCAATCCTATATTTCTCGTAAAAAAATTATTCAGTTAGATTTCTAAATTTAGAATTCTTTTAATCTAGAATTCTTTCTAGATTTAGATTAAGATTTCTACATTAGGGCGATAACAGAAGAAATATTTCAGGCGTAATATATAAACAAACGGTACAGTAATACAACTGACGCCGAATTACTTTGTTAAAAATATTATTATAAAGAAAACAGACAAATCAAATACGATAGTAACAATGAACACTAAAGATTACAAAAGGGAGGTTTTCGGCAATTAAAAGACACAAATATGAAAAATGCATAACTGAACCTATAGAAACGACAAGAATTTCAGAGTGTTTAAAATTCATATCATGAATGAGATTGTTACTTTTTCAGTGAACATGCGCACACCCTGTTCCTATGTATTGCAAAATCGTAATTTACCGCTGCTTAATCCAGGTGGACATATTGTCTCTTCATATAACTCTCCAACAGAAAGTATTTCAAAGTATATATTAAAACAACATATGTAATATATGTGAAAGATGCAACCGACTTTATAAATAAGTTGAGGAATATTAAATTTAAGAGTAGTGCATCATATGTAGCAACACTCTCTATATCATTCCTATATACTAACATTCTCATTATAACGGCATAAATGCTTGTAAGATATATGTATATATATATTTTTTTTTGCAACAAGGTGGATACCATAACACATTGTCGAATGATAAAATTGTACCTGAAAATATTTATTTTGAATTTGACAGAAAATGGGAAGTTCGATACCGCCTACCCCATATGTCTTTATTCATGGGAAAACTTGAACAGGATTTCACCAAGACATGTAAAATAAAACACTCTGTGTGGTTACGATTTCTTGACGACAACTTTATTATATGGATCATTCAATTGAAGAGTTGGAAACATTTATCGACAACTTGCATAATTTCCATCCGATTATCAATTTTACATGTACCATATCTGACCAGTCTGTCTCTTACAAAAGGAGAATCGCTTCTTATTGAAACAGACATTTTTCTGAATGACTATACATCGTGTCATCCAAGGAAGTGAAAAGACGGAATTCCATACAGCCAAGCAAAGCGATACAGGAGGATTATATCTGACGATTGGAACTTCAACGCTTCTCTCCAGCATCTACGAATTTTTTGCTTGATGGACAAAGCATTTAGTAATGTGTCCCGTATGTCTCAAGTGGATGCATTAGCCTTTGTGATGGTGAAATGAAAAGTGTTATTCCATTTATTGTTATGTACAATAAAGATTTACCAAATATAGGCGGTATTTTACATAAATACTCGGACCTAAAAGCGAATATCTTAACTTTATGAACTACCATTTTAGACCCTTTGTTAATACTAATGTCCCAAAAGTTAACCTGACTATTTAGTGAATTCAAACTGTACACATCATGAATCTAAACATTTCTCTCTGAAAGTTGTTACAGACCTAAGAGTTATCACTCTTCCCGTGTAAGATACTGGTTCGATTTTGTCTAGATATGTTACAAGAGAAAAAAAATTGATTTGCGTTGTCATGCAGACTGTCAAACTAAGAATGTCATTTATCTTATAGCATGGTCAAAATGCAAGAACAGTCATAAGTTTGATATTCAAATTTTATGGACCCTGCATTTTCTTCTACCGTTGCTTTACATTTTAATTTAGAAAATCATAATTTAAATGATTTCAAATTTATGCCTATTTATATTGATAAACAACATTGATCGCCTTTGCAAAGAAACCTTTTGGATACATAAACTTAGAACTGTTTATGTTCCTGAAGTTTTAAATTCTAAACTACATTATACAGTAGATTAATATGTGTCACTAATGTCTACTTGCATAATAGGTAGTAGGTTCTAGTGATGGGTTTGTTTCATAGATTATTAGACAGATTGGAGATAAAGGCGAAATGGAAGAAATTATAAAATCAAAACAAACCTATGTCTTCGTCATGTAGTTTACATTTGTTTGCTTCAATCCTATATTTCTCGTAAAAAAATTATTCAGTTAGATTTCTAAATTTAGAATTCTTTTAATCTAGAATTCTTTCTAGATTTAGATTAAGATTTCTACATTAGGGCGATAACAGAAGAAATATTTCAGGCGTAATATATAAACAAACGGTACAGTATTACAACTGAGGCCGAATTACTTTGTTAAAAATATTATTATAAAGAAAACAGACAAATCAAATACGATAGTAACAATGAACACTAAAGATTACAAAAGGGAGGTTTTCGGCAATTAAAAGACAACAAATATGAAAAATGCATAACTGAACCTATAGAAACGACAAGAATTTCAGAGTGTTTAAAATTCATATCATGAATGAGATTGTTACTTTTTCAGTGAACATGCGCACACCCTGTTCCTATGTATTGCAAAATCGTAATTTACCGCTGCTTAATCCAGGTGGACATATTGTCTCTTCATATAACTCTCCAACAGAAAGTATTTCAAAGTATATATAAAAACAACATATGTAATATATGTGAAAGATGCAACCGACTTTATAAATAAGTTGAGGAATATTAAATTTAAGAGTAGTGCATCATATGTAGCAACACTCTCTATATCATTCCTATATACTAACATTCCTCATTATAACGGCATAAATGCTTGTAAGATATATGTATATATATATATATTTTTTGCAACAAGGTGGATACCATAACACATTGTCGAATGATAAAATTGTACCTGAAAATATTTATTTTGAATTTGACAGAAAATGGGAAGTTCGATACCGCCTACCCCATATGTCTTTATTCATGGGAAAACTTGAACAGGATTTCACCAAGACATGTAAAATAAAACACTCTGTGTGGTTACGATTTCTTGACGACAACTTTATTATATGGGATCATTCAATTGAAGAGTTGGAAACATTTATCGACAACTTGAATAATTTCCATCCGATTATCAATTTTACATGTACCATATCTGACCAGTCTGTCTCTTACAAAAGGAGAATCGCTTCTTATTGAAACAGACATTTTTCTGAAAGAAACAAATAACCACCAATATCATGACTATACATCGTGTCATCCAAGGAAGTGAAAAGACGGAATTCCATACAGCCAAGCAAAGCGATACAGGAGGATTATATCTGACGATTGGAACTTCAACGCTTCTCTCCAGCATCTACGAATTTTTTGCTTGATGGACAAAGCATTTAGTAATGTGTCCCGTATGTCTCAAGTGGATGCATTAGCCTTTGTGATTGGTGAAATGAAAAGTGTTATTCCATTTATTGTTATGTACAATAAAGATTTACCAAATATAGGCGGTATTTTACATAAATACTCGGACCTAAAAGCGAATATCTTAACTTTATGAACTACCATTTTAGACCCTTTGTTAATACTAATGTCCCAAAAATTTTCCTGACTATTTAGTGAATTCAAACTGTACACGTCATGAATCTAAAACATTTCTCTCTGAAAGTTGTTACAGACCTTAGTGTTATCACTCTTCCCGTGTAAAATACTGGTTCGATTTTGTCTAGATATGTTACAAGAGAAAAAAAATTGATTTGCGTTGTCATGCTGACTGTCAAACTAAGAATGTCATTTATCTTATAGCATGGTCAAAATGCAACATGCAATATGTTGGTCAGACCAAGCAAGATGTTTCAATACGCATGAACAGTCATAAGTTTGATATTCATAATTTTATGGACCCTGCATTTTTTTTTTAATTTAAAATCATAATTTAAATGATTTCAAATGTATGCCTATTTATATTATCAATAGCAACATTGATCGCCTTTGCAAAGAAACCTTTTGGATACATAAACTTAGAACTGTTTATGTTCCTGAAGTTTTAAATTCTAAACTACATTATACAGTAGATTAATATGTGTCACTAATGTCTACTTGCATAATAGGTAGTAGGTTCTAGTGATGGGTTTGTTTCATAGATTATTAGACAGATTGGAGATAAAGGCGAAATGGAAGAAATTATAAAATCAAAACAAACCTATGTCTTCGTCATGTAGTTTACATTTGTTTGTTTCAATCCTATATTTCTCGTAAAAAAATTATTCAGTTAGATTTCTAAATTTAGAATTCTTTTAATCTAGAATTCTTTCTAGATTTAGATTAAGATTTCTACATTAGGGCGATAACAGAAGAAATATTTCAGGCGTAATATATAAACAAACGGTACAGTAATACAACTGACGCCGAATTACTTTGTTAAAAATATTATTATAAAGAAAACAGACAAATCAAATACGATAGTAACAATGAACACTAAAGATTACAAAAGGGAGGTTTTCGGCAATTAAAAGACAACAAATATGAAAAATGCATAACTGAACCTATAGAAACGACAAGAATTTCAGAGTGTTTAAAATTCATATCATGAATGAGATTGTTACTTTTTCAGTGAACATGCGCACACCCTGTTCCTATGTATTGCAAAATCGTAATTTACCGCTGCTTAATCCAGGTGGACATATTGTCTCTTCATATAACTCTCCAACAGAAAGTATTTCAAAGTATATATAAAAACAACATATGTAATATATGTGAAAGATGCAACCGACTTTATAAATAAGTTGAGGAATATTAAATTTAAGAGTAGTGCATCATATGTAGCAACACTCTCTATATCATTCCTATATACTAACATTCCTCATTATAACGGCATAAATGCTTGTAAGATATATGTATATATATATTTTTTTTTGCAACAAGGTGGATACCATAACACATTGTCGAATGATAAAATTGTACCTGAAAATATTTATTTTGAATTTGACAGAAAATGGGAAGTTCGATACCGCCTACCCCATATGTCTTTATTCATGGGAAAACTTGAACAGGATTTCACCAAGACATGTAAAATAAAACACTCTGTGTGGTTACGATTTCTTGACGACAACTTTATTATATGGGATCATTCAATTGAAGAGTTGGAAACATTTATCGACAACTTGAATAATTTCCATCCGAATATCAATTTTACATGTACCATATCTGACCAGTCTGTCTCTTACTTGATTGTAATAGTAACAAAAGGAGAATCGCTTCTAATTGAAACAGACATTTTTCTGAAAGAAACAAATAACCACCAATATCATGACTATACATCGTGTCATCCAAGGAAGTGAAAAGACGGAATTCCATACAGCCAAGCAAAGCGATACAGGAGGATTATATCTGACGATTGGAACTTCAACGCTTCTCTCCAGCATCTACGAATTTTTTGCTTGATGGACAAAGCATTTAGTAATGTGTCCCGTATGTCTCAAGTGGATGCATTAGCCTTTGTGATTGGTGAAATGAAAAGTGTTATTCCATTTATTGTTATGTACAATAAAGATTTACCAAATATAGGCGGTATTTTACATAAATACTCGGACCTAAAAGCGAATATCTTAACTTTATAAACTACCATTTTAGACCCTTTGTTAATACTAATGTCCCAAAAATTTTCCTGACTATTTAGTGAATTCAAACTGTACACGTCATGAATCTAAAACATTTCTCTCTGAAAGTTGTTACAGACCTTAGTGTTATCACTCTTCCCGTGTAAAATACTGGTTCGATTTTGTCTAGATATGTTACAAGAGAAAAAAATTGATTTGCGTTGTCATGCAGACTGTCAAACTAAGAATGTCATTTATCTTATAGCATGGTCAAAATGCAACATGCAATATGTTGGTCAGACCAAACAAGATGTCTCAATATGCATGAACAGTCATAAGTTTGATATTCATAATTTTATGGACCCTGCATTTTCTCTACCGTTGCTTTACATTTTAATTTAGAAAATCATAATTTAAATGATTTCAAATTTATGCCTATTTATATTGATAAACAACATTGATCGCCTTAGCAAAGAAACCTTTTGGATACATAAACTTAGAACTGTTTATGTTCCTGAAGTTTTAAATTCTAAACTACTTTATACAGTAGATTAATATGTGTCACTTATGTCTACTTGCATAATAGGTAGTAGGTTCAGTGATGGTTATTTTCAATAAAATATTTGTTTCAAGATTATTAGACAGTGGAGATAAAGGCGAAATGGAAGAAATTATAAAATCAGAACAAACCTATGTCTTCGTCATGTAGTTTACATTGTTTGTTTCAATCCTATATTTCTCGTAAAAAAATTATTCAGTTAGATTTCTAAATTTAGAATTCTTTTCTAGATTTAGATTTAATAAATTTCTACATTAGGGCGATAACAGTAGAAATATTTCAGGCGTAATATATAAACAAACGGTACAGTAATACAACTGACGCCGAATTACTTTGTTAAAAATATTATTATAAAGAAAACAGACAAATCAAATACGATAGTAACAATGAACACTAAAGATTACAAAAGGGAGGTTTTCGGAATTAAAAGACACAAATGTTTAAAATTCATATCATGAATGAGATTGTTACTTTTTCAGTGAACATGCGCACACCCTGTTCCTATGTATTGCAAAATCGTAATTTACCGCTGCTTAATCCAGGTGGACATATTGTCTCTTCATATAACTCTCCAACAGAAAGTATTTCAAAGTATATATTAAAACAACATATGTAATATATGTGAAAGATGCAACCGACTTATAAATAAGTTGAGGAATATTAAATTTAAGAGTAGTGCATCATATGTAGCAAACATCTCTATATCATTCCTATATACTAACATTCCTCATTATAACGGCATAAATGCTTGTAAGATATATGTATATATATTATTTCACCTTGGATACCATAACACATTGTCGAATGATAAAATTGTACCTGAAAATATTTATTTTGAATTTGACAGAAAATGGGAAGTTCGATACCGCCTACCCCATATGTCTTTATTCATGGGAAAACTTGAACAGGATTTCACCAAGACATGTAAAATAAAACACTCTGTGTGGTTACGATTTCTTGACGACAACTTTATTATATGGGATCATTCAATTGAAGAGTTGGAAACATTTATCGACAACTTGAATAATTTCCATCCGAATATCAATTTTACATGTACCATATCTGACCAGTCTGTCTCTTACTTGATTGTAAAAGTAACAAAGGAGATCGCTTCTAATTGAAACAGACATTTTCTGAAAGAAACAATACCACAAATCTCCAAGGAAGTGAAAGACGGAATTCCATACAGCAAGCAAGCGATACAGGAGGATTATATTGACGATTGGAACTTCAACGCTTTCTCCAGCATCTACGAATTTTGCTTAAGCTTCATGATAAGTTAGTATGTTCAGTAATTGTATGATTTAGCTGGATAGGGAAATGAAAATTTAAATCAACAACCTTGCTTGTATTAATGTTTCCAATTATATTTTCTAAAAAAAAATCGAATTCTAATTTAGAATTCTTTTAAATCTGATGAATTATTTTCAGAATCGACATTTTATGTATTCAAATGTAATTTACGCTCTTATCAGTGGACATGCCTTATTAACTCTCAAGAAAGTTCAAAGTATATTTAAAAAAATTAATTTGTGAAAGATGCAACGACTTTATAATAATTGGAATAAAATTTAAGAGTGTCAATATGTGAACATCTAATTTATATTAAATTCTATTATACGCATATGCTTTAAATTATGTATTAATTTTTTTTTGCAAAAGTGGAACCATAACACTTGCAAGAAAAATTGTACCTAAAATATTTATTTGAATTAAGAATGAATTCGATAGTACATTGTCTTAATGACTTAAGGATTCCAGATGTATAAATTTTGGAGATTTTGCGAAGAAACTTATTTAATATGAATCATTTCAATTAGAAGAGTTTGAAAATTTATCCGACAACGAATAATTTCCATCGATTATCAATTTCATTACCATAATCTGACATTGCCTTTAATAAAAGAGTCGTTCTATTTGAAACAACATTTTTTTTAAAGAAAAAATAAAAAATATATCAAGAAGTTAAAAAGAGATTCCTACAGCCAAGAACGAAAGGATTTATCTGATTGAATAAGTTTCGATTACGATTTTCTTACGAACTAAATAGCATTAGTAAGTCCTATGTCTATGACATACTGTGCTTAAATGAAATGTTTCCATTTGTATTACATAAATTTACAATAAGCTATTTTACTATTGATAAAGAACTAATTTAAAACTAATTTTAGACTTTTAAAATGTCAAGTATGAATGTAATCAAAACTAAACTGATCTAAAAATTTCTAATTTTACATAAATTCATTCCCGGTAAATATGGTCGTTTGTCTGATTTTAAAGAGAAAAAAATGATTGATTTCAGAACTACTGATGTATTTATTTGCATGTATCAAAAAAATATGTTGTCAGACAACAAATTCATTATAAGATAAGCATAAATGAATTTCATAATTTATGACTCATCTTACTTGAATTTAATTTAGAAATCATATTAATGACAAATTAGCTTTTAAAAACAACATATCTGAAAAACAAATAACATTATCGAGTTTTATCTAAAACTTTAAAATAAAGTGTCTAGTTAAATAGGTAGTCAGTATTATTTATAAATTAACATGAATAAGGAATGAAATATAAATCAACAACTTCTTCTCATAGTATGTTGTCAAATATTCTAAAATTATTCAGTTGTTCTAAATTTAGATCTTCTAGTTGATTAATTATTGGATCTATATTCAGGGTATTAAAACGTACAGTAATACAACTACGCGAATTCTTTGAAAATATTATATAAGAAACACAATCAAACGATATGATAAATGAAATAGATTCAAAAGGAGGTTTTCCAATTAAAGACACATTGAAAATGATAATGAACATAGAACGACAAGATTTATGAGCTTTAATTCAAATGAAAAGATTTACTTTCAGGAAATGCAAAAAAATCCATTCAGTATTGCAAAATCGTAATTTACGTGAATTCAGTCTTCAATCTCTTTATACTTCCAACGAAATATTCAAAGTATATATTAAAAAACATGTAATTGTAAAATGCAACGATTTAATAATGAGGAATATTAAATTAAAGGTTATCTCATTATGTAAAAATTCTTGATATTTACAAAATATCGCTAACTTAACTAAAATCCTTTTAACGCATTAAAATGCAATTAATGACTATATGTTCATGAACATAATTAAATTTTTGAGTTTTTGACCAATATTGATCTAAAATACTATTGTTCGAGAAAAAATTGATAATCATTGTAAAGATGATTAATTACATTTAATATATTGTAATTTACAACAGATAATGGGAAGTTCGATACCGCTACCCCATATGTTCTTTATTCATGGGAAACTTAACAGGATTTCACCAATGAATGTAAAAATAAATAAAACCTGGCATAGAATGATAAAGTGACTGCAATTTAATTTTAAACAAATCGTCTTAAGAAAGGATCGCGATTACGAATTTCTATAAAAAACGAACGTAATACATTTAATGTTTATTAGAAGGATCATTTCAAATTGAAAAACTGATGGAATATATCATTTATCGAAACAACTTAGCAATTAATTTTGCTTAAAATAATTCAGTAATATCAATTTTACAATGTATACGCATTTATGACATATTTTTTTATCATCATTATAAGAGAATTTAATCGAAATGATTTTCCTCAATTTTAATGAAACTGATGTTTTCTATAAGAAAAAAAGTTTAATGACAAATATTTTGAACATAACTATCTTCCAAGGAAGTGAAAAGACGGAATTCCATACAGCCAAGCAAAGCGATACAGGAGGATTATTATCTGACGATTGGAACTTCACGCTTCTCTCAGCATTCTACGAATTTTAGCCTTAGAATATAAAGAGTAACAAAGCATTTAGTAATGTGTCCCGAATGTCTAAAGAGGATGCATTAGCCTTTGTAGATGGTGATGTAGAAAGTGTTATTCCATTATTGCTATGTACAAAAAGATTTACCAATATAGGCGTATTTTACATAAATATCGACCTAAAAGCGAATATTTTAACTTATAACTACCATTTAGCCTTTGTTAATACTAAGTCCAAATATTAACCTGACTATTAGTGAATTCCAAACGTACCTCATGAATCTAAACATTCTTCTGAAAGTTGTACAGACCTTAAAGTTACACTCTTCAGTTTAGAACTGGTTCGATTTTGTCTAGATGTTACAAGAGAAAAAAAAATTGATTTAGCGTTGTCATGCAGACTGTCAAACTAAGAATGTCATTTCTTTATAGCATGGTCAAAATGCAACATGCAATATGTTGGTCAGACCAAAAAGATTTCAATATGCAGAAAGTCATAAGTTTGATATTCTAATTATATGGACCCTGCATTTTTTTACCGTTGCTTTACATTTTTAATTTAGAAAATCATATTTAAATGATTTCAAATTATACCTATTTATGATTAAACAACATTGATCGCCTTTGCAAAGAAACCTTTTGGATACATAAACTTAGAACTGTTTATGTTCCTGAAGTTTTAAATTCTAAACTACTTTATACAGTAGATTAATATGTGTCACTTATGTCTACTTGCATAATAGGTAGTAGGTTCCAGTGATGGTTTTTTCATAGATTATTTAACAGATTGGAGATAAAGCTGAATGAGAAGAAATTGATAAATTAAACAAACTAGTCTTGTCATTAGTTTACTTTTGTTATGTTTAATCATATTTCTCGTAAAAAATTATTCAGTTAGAATTTTAATTTAGAATTCTTAAATCTAATTTTGATTTAGATTAAGATTTCTACATTAGGGCGATAACAGAAGAAATATTTCAGGCGTATATATAAACAAACGGTACAGTAATACAACTGACGCCGAATTACTTTGTTAAAAATATTATTATAAAGAAAACAGACAAATCAAATACGATAGTAACAATGAACACTAAAGATTACAAAAGGGAGGTTTTCGGCAATTAAAAGACGACAAATATGAAAAATGCATAACTGAACCTATAGAAACGACAAGGATTTCAGAGTGTTTAAAATTCATATCATGAATGAGATTGTTACTTTTTCAGTGAACATGCGCACACCCTGTTCCTATGTATTGCAAAATCGTAATTTACCGCTGCTTAATCCAGGTGGACATATTGTCTCTTCATATAACTCTCCAACAGAAAGTATTTCAAAGTATATATTAAAACAACATATGTAATATATGTGAAAGATGCAACCGACTTTATAAATAAGTTGAGGAATATTAAATTTAAGAGTAGTGCATCATATGTAGCAACACTCTCTATATCATTCCTATATACTAACATTCCTCATTATAACGGCATAAATGCTTGTAAGATATATGTATATATATTTTTTTTTGCAACAAGGTGGATACCATAACACATTGTCGAATGATAAAATTGTACCTGAAAATATTTATTTTGAATTTGACAGAAAATGGGAAGTTCGATACCGCCTACCCCATATGTCTTTATTCATGGGAAAACTTGAACAGGATTTCACCAAGACATGTAAAATAAAACACTCTGTGTGGTTACGATTTCTTGACGACAACTTTATTATATGGGATCATTCAATTGAAGAGTTGGAAACATTTATCGACAACTTGAATAATTTCCATCCGATTATCAATTTTACATGTACCATATCTGACCAGTCTGTCTCTTACAAAAGGAGAATCGCTACTAATTGAAACAGACATTTTTCTAAAAGAAACAAATAACCACCAATATCATGACTATACATCGTGTCATCCAAGGAAGTGAAAAGACGGAATTCCATACAGCCAAGCAAAGCGATACAGGAGGATTATATCTGACGATTGGAACTTCAACGCTTCTCTCCAGCATCTACGAATTTTTAGCTTGATGGACAAAGCATTTAGTAATGTGTCCCGTATGTCTCAAGTGGATGCATTAGCCTTTGTGATTGGTGAAATGAAAAGTGTTATTCCATTTTTGTATGTACAATAAAGATTTACCAATTATAGGCGGTATTTTACATAAATACTCGGACCTAAAAGCGAATATCTTAACTTTATGAACTACCATTTTAGACCCTTTGTTAATACTAATGTCCCAAAAATTTTCCTGACTATTTAGTGAATTCAAACTGTACACGTCATGAATCTAAAACATTTCTCTCTGAAAGTTGTTACAGACCTAAGAGTTATCACTCTTCCCGTGTAAATACTGGTTCGATTTTGTCTAGATATGTTACAAAGAGAAAAAAATTGATTTGCGTTGTCATGCAGACTGTCAAACTAAGAATGTCATTTATCTTATAGCATGGTCAAAATGCAACATGCAATATGTTGGTCAGACCAAACAAGATGTCTCAATATGCATGAACAGTCATAAGTTTGATATTCATAATTTTATGGACCCTGCATTTTCTTCTACCGTTGCTTTACATTTTAATTTAGAAAATCATAATTTAAATGATTTCAAATTTATGCCTATTTATATTGATAAACAACATTGATCGCCTTTGCAAAGAAACCTTTTGGATACATAAACTTAGAACTGTTTATGTTCCTGAAGTTTTAAATTCTAAACTACTTTATACAGTAGATTAATATGTGTCACTAATGTCTACTTGCATAATAGGTAGTAGGTTCTAGTGATGGGTTTGTTTCATAGATTATTAGACAGATTGGAGATAAAGGCGAAATGGAAGAAATTATAAAATCAAAACAAACCTATGTCTTCGTCATGTAGTTTACATTTGTTTGTTTCAATCCTATATTTCTCGTAAAAAAATTATTCAGTTAGATTTCTAAATTTAGAATTCTTTTAATCTAGAATTCTTTCTAGATTTAGATTAAGATTTCTACATTAGGGCGATAACAGTAGAAATATTTTAGGCGTAATATATAAACAAACAGTACAGTAATACAACTGACGCCGAATTACTTTGTTAAGATTATTATTATAAAGAAAACAGACAAATCAAATACGATAGTAACAATGAACACTAAAGATTACAAAAGGGAGGTTTTCGGCAATTAAAAGACGACAAATATGAAAAATGCATAACTGAACCTATAGAAACGACAAGGATTTCAGAGTGTTTAAAATTCATAATGAATGAGATTGTTACTTTTTCAGTGAACATGCGCGCACCCTGTTCCTATGTATTGCAAAATCGTAATTTACCGCTGCTTAATCCAGGTGGACATATTGTCTCTTCATATAACTCTCCAACAGAAAGTATTTCAAAGTATATATTAAAACAACATATGTAATATATGTGAAAGATGCAACCGACTTTATAAATAAGTTGAGGAATATTAAATTTAAGATAGTGCATCATATGTAGCAACACTCTCTATATCATTCCTATATACTAACATTCCTCATTATAAGGGCATAAATGCTTGTAAGATATTTGTATATAAAATATTATTTTTTTTGCAACAAGGTGGATACCATAAAGTAGACCTCTGGGCCGATTAGCTGTTTAATTTTCATGCTTCTAACTTATCAGTAGCCTTTGTAACATTAAATGATAGTTTTAGGACCAAAGTTTGAAACTCTGTTTTGCCACAAATTCTTAAATTTTTTGAATTTGAAAATTTGAAAGACAAGGTGCACATCTACATCATAACATACTTCTTCTGTGAAAATATCAAGATAAAAACGACAAAAAATAAAGGCTCCAGAGCGCGAACAAACTTTTGATGCTGACGTCAAATCAAGTGACCCCTATGGTGGGGCCAATTTGCTCCCAGGGCCATGATTTTTAAAAAAATTGGTAGCGATCAACTATACAACGCAGTACACCAAATATCTAAACTCCAGGCCTAATCGTTTCTGAAATGAAGATTTTTCTAGATTTTCCTATATCAGCCTATGTAAAATAAAGTGACCCCTGCGGCAGGGCCAATTTTGACCCCAATGTCATGATTTATACTTTGTAGAGGTCCACTAGACAACGCTACACACCAAATATCTAAGCTCTAGGCCCTGCAGTTTTATAGAAATTTTCAAATATTGCATTTTTAAAATCTATTCTATGCCCCTGTGACCTCCTTTTTCAACCAATCTAAACAATTTGAACAATTTTAATAGAGGGCATAAATAAGGATCAATCCTGTGAAATTGGGTAATAATCCATTCAGTGGTTTAGGAGATGTTTATTTAAAAGAAATTGTTGACGCTGGACCCACGCACTCACGGACGACAGACAAAAGGCGATCACAACAGGGCATGATGACCGTGAATCGCTCACCTGAGAAATATTGCCCTCAATGCCAATTATTGTATTAGGAGTCATAGTAAAATACATAATCTATGCAGAAGTACAGCAAGATCATCTAAATTCAACACAAAAACTGTACCTGCCATCCAAACTTTGAAGGTCATTGCTCTAATAAGTCTATAAACAAGAGGGAAATGATGGCCCTAAATCGCTTACCTGAATTCAAGTGCTAGAGAGAAAAGTAAGGAAATAAATTTACACATAATAAATTATATAGTATTTTAAATTTGATTAATTATTAGTTCTGTTGGCCATCTAATGGTTGGCAGATCAGAGCGATTTTAGCTATTTTTGCTCAGTACCACCTAAGGATCATTCCTGTAAAATTTCATCAAAATCTGCTCAGGGGTTTAGGAGGAGGTGTCGTTTAAAGATCTTTCTAATTTTAGCTTTGGCAGCCATCTTGATTGGCAGACAGGAACGATTTTAGCTATTTTTATGCAGTATCACCCAATGATCATTCCTATTGAGTTTCATTAAAATCTGCTCAGCGGTTAAGGAGGAGATGTCATTTAAAGATTAGATTAAGCTCTGGCAGCCATCTTGGTTGGCAGACCAGAAAGATTTTAGCTATTTTTGTGCAGTATCAGCCAATGATCATTCATAGTGAGTGTCATTAAAATCGGCTCAGTGATTTAGGAGGAGGTGTCATTTAAAGATCATTCTATTGTTAGCTTAGTCTGGCAGCCATCTAATGGTTGGCAGATCAGAACGATTTTAGCTATTTTTGCTCAGTACCACCTAAGGATCATTCCTGTAAAATTTCATCAAAATCTGCTAAGTGGTTTAGAAGAAGATGTCGTTTAACCCAAAAGTTGACGATGCATGTCGCACGATGGACGCCGTACAAAAACTGATCAAAATATCTTCGTGCTCAGGTGAGCTAAAAATCAAGTGACCCCTAGGACGGAGCCAATTTTGACCTAAGGGCCATGATTTGATCAAAATTGGTAGATGTTCACTAGGCCATGTTACTCACCAAATATCTAAACTCTAGGCCTTGTGGTTTCTGATAAGAAGATTTTTCTAGTTCTTCCTCTATAAGTCTAAGTAAAATCAAGTGACCCCTGGGGTGGTGCGTGGTAAATTTTACCACAGGGCCATGGTTTTGAAGAAACTTCAGATTGAGGTCTACTAGGCCATGTTACACACCAAATATCTGAACTCCAGGCCGTGGTTTCTGATAAGAAGATTATCCTGGGGCGGGGCCAATTTTGACGCCAGGGCCATGATTTGATCGAAACTGGTAGATGTTCACTAGGCCATGTTACTCACAAAATATCTAGAGCTTATGGTTTCTGAAAAGAAGATTTTTCTAGTTCTTCCTTTAGAAGTCTATGTAAAATCAAGTGACCCCTGGGGCAGGGCCAATTTTGACCCCAGGGTCATAATTTGAACAAACTTGGTAATTATCCATAAGACAATGCCACACACCAAATATCTAAATTCCAGGCCTTGTGGTTTCTGAGAAGAAGTTTTTTCTAGTTTTTCTTATATAAGTCTTTGTAAAATCAAGTGATCCCTGGGGCGCGGCCAATTTTGACCCCAGGGTCATGATTTGCACAAACTTGGTAATGGTGCATAAGACAATGCCACACACCAAATATCTAAGCTCTAGGCCTTGCAGTTTCAGAGAAGAAGATATTTAAAGAATTTTCTTTTAAGATTTTTTTAAGTTTTTTTTAACTCCTGTGACCCATATATGCAATGGACAGGAACTATTGAACAACTTTGGTAGAGCTTCATGTAAGGAACATCACAGGCAATTTTCATTTAATTTGGCCCAGTGGTTTCGGAGGAGATGTCATTTGAAAAATTGTGGCCGACGGACGAAGGCCATTGATCCTAAAAGCTCACATGAGCACTACGTGCTCAAGTGAGCTGAAAAGATAACCCAACAAAGATGAAAAGATGATATTGTGCATTTTTAGCCAACTCCACTATTGTTGGCAGGGATACAATTGACAACCCTGTTTAGCATCCAAGTGTGCCAGATGCTCTTGAATGATGAATGTACAAACGTCAAATGATCAATGGTTTTTTAAGACAACACACTCTAGTTTTAAGCAGGAAATGACAATCAGCTGCAGCAATGGAATTCAACACAAGGAAGTAAAAAGATTGAGTGAAGCCCTTTCATGCATAAATGGTACACACAGAATTGAAATGTTTAGTGTATTGGTTCATTTTATGTGCGTAAAATACGCAGATATGCAGCTTATCTGTTCCTCTGGCTCACCCTGGTGAGCTAAAAGGTTACAGCCTGGACACAAATGCTTGCACAGATTTTAATGTCAACTGATTTGCTGTGACCCTGACCTTAAAGCTAGTAACCTTGATTTTCCTTGTGACACATTACCTAGTCCTAGAAATAATTTACTTATTTCAAAACTTGACCATACACAACAAAATTACAGCCTTGACATGTTTTTAGTCATTTGACTGCTGTGACCTTGACCTTGAAGCAAGTGACTAGTTTTTGTTTGCAAAACATCATCTGGTCTTAGAATCATTTGTGCTAAGTAATTTCAAAACACAAACATATACAACAAAGTTACAGCATGGACACAATAATGTCAACAGATTGCTGTGACCATGACTTCAAGATGAAGACCTGGTTCTTATTTGTGACAAATGGTCTTAAAATCACTAAACAAATGCAAACTAATGGAAATATAAAATTAGGTTGAACCTGTAATTAGCTGCCACCTGTAGGCAACCTGCATTTACCAAACTGTAGCATTTTGTTATATATTCAAACTTCATTTGGCGACCACCTCTGTTCAGCAGCCACTTTCTCATTTCCTTGACTGAACACTTAAGACAGGTTTGACTGTATTTTCAAATACTTTATTACTGCATTGTGTCATTTTTAAAACAAACTTATTAATTACTTTCATTCTTTTAATTATCTAGTTATTTTTTTTAATTAATTTGCTTTTATTTCTTTTGATAAAGAAATTGTAATAAGATCTTAAGAACCTTTTCATTTCATTTAAAATATCACTCTGATCTGAAATAGTACTATTGTCTTCTAATTCTAATTTAGGAATCATTTTATATAGATAATTATTTTTTCTCAAGGTTACAAAAAATATTTTGAAGGTTTTTCTCCATCTTCAACCCATCTAGCCTTAGATCTTAATATGTGACCTTTAAGTGAATCCTCTCTTACCTTTTGTAGTTTTTGTTTTAATTCTGATAATTTGTTTTTATTTTGATCTGTTAAATTCTTTTCAATTTCATTGATTTCTTTTAAGAGCTCTGATTTCTTTATGTGCACTTACTTTCTTTTTATATGAACCATAAGATATGGATTTTCCACGTATTTCCATCAATAAAAACTTCTAAAATAGCTGATCACTTATAACAAATTGTAATTCTTCATCTGGTATTTGATTAATATTCTCAAAGTCAAAACAGGAAGACAATATTTGTAATTAGTTTCCCTTATTGTATCATTTATCAAATTTATATAGTCAATATCATTCAAAAATGCATTATTATGCTTCCAAAGACCTTTACCATGTAATATATTTGATGGGTTTAAGATGAGGGAAATTATTGAGTGATCAGATAAGTAACTTGATTCAATATCAATTTTCTTAACAAAGGGCAGTAAGTCGTTAGTTAAAAGAAACAAGAGGGCCAAGATGGCCCTAGATCGCTCACCTGAGAAAAGTATCATTCATTGCCTGTACAAAACAGACTGCTTTAGAATTAAGATGATGAGGTGAAACAATGTTCAGGAATTTTTCTGACTCCATCCACAAAAAGATATCATCATGACAAACATTCTGCCAAAGTTTGAGGATGACTGGACCAAAAATGTTGCCCTTGAGTATAAACAAGATTTTTTCTAAGATTTGACCTACTGACCTACATTTCTGTCCAGCCCCACCCCATTTTCAAACTGGTTCGAGATATCATCATGACAAACAATCTGACCAAGTTTGAGGAAGATTGGATCAAAATTGTGGCCTCTAGTGTGTAAACAAGATTTTTTTAAGATTTGACCTACTGACCTACTTTTTGATCCCAACCTGACCCATTTTCGAAAGGGTTCAAGATATCATCAAGACAAACATTCTGATCAAGTTTGAGGAAGATTGGATCAAAATTGTGGCCTCTAGTGTGTAACATCAAAATTGTTGACGGACGACGGACGATTGACGACGGACGACGGACAATCAAGTATCCCAAAAGCTCACCCTGAGCTATGCTCAGGTGAGCTAAAAATCAAGTCTTGCTTGTTTTAAAGGATGTATTTGTCTGCTGTGTATCTCTTTCTATCTGGATAGTTTTCTCTGAACGGGTCTAACATTTGCCTTTCATGGATTTTGTCTATTAATAATGATCTAGCCTTGAGTTATTTATATGTTTGTAGTTTGAGTAATCTAGAGAAGGATCAAGAACTAAATTAAAGTCACCACACATAATACAAGATTCATTACCTATATCATTAAATGTCGAAACATCTTTTCATAAAAAGCTGGATTATCTAAATTTGGTCCATACAGGGAGACTAAGTATAACGCTGTGAATTAATTGTAAACATCCAATGCAAGAAAGTTACCATCATTATCATTTTATACTATTATGAATACAATTTTCTATATTCTTATTAAATAAAATAGCTACACCTCTTGCATTTGAACATTGAACATGAAAAACTAAAATAACAATTTCCATTCCACTGAGCATATATCATCTTTTCTTGTTCTCTTGTAAAATGTGTGTCTTGCAAAAATATAATCATAATTCTTTTCTTTTAAAAAATTGAACACATCAATTCCTTTTTTGTGCCGTTCAGACCCCGGCAATTTAATGACAATATTTTTACCTCACCCATTACCCAAAATTTTTTTCAGAGAACCATACATTCAGTTTATATTTTTTAAACATGACACAATGAAGATCTGTCAGAAAAAATGAACAAGTGCAAAAAAGTGTTTGGTTTAATAAACATAATGTTTAAACAAAGGCAAAGAAAAAACAACTTTAGTTTTGTGCAGACAGATTAAATATATATACAGGTTAACAGGACCAAGGATTTTACTGTCAGAAAGAAGTGATGAAGATAAACTTCAGAGATATGGTCTACTACAACTTGTATATGTAATACATGATCATCTTTTCCATTCATTTCACACACCTAATATGTACATAAATTTAATGCTGTTGTTGTTTTTTGTTGTTGTTTTCTTTCAACATAAAAATGGGCAATATTTAGAAAAAAAGAGAAAAATAAATTAAAAGAGTTTACAAACCTTAACTGTCCATACAACTTCTTCATTAGTTAAATATACAACTAATATATTACATGTTTACATAATTTAGGGGGGGGGGAATATATATATATATATATATATATATATATATATATATATATATATAATGCTTATATTTTTTCTAGAAAAAAAAACAACAAAAAATAAGGTAACCATTTCAAAGGTTTTTTTTCTTGAATATCTTTGCAAAAAGAATCAATATATACATATATGTTTGTATTTTTGCAATACCTTACAATGTATTAATAGTCTATAATGAGAGAAAAAAAAAAAGAAAAAAAAATATTTCTGATTTCTCTCTTTCCGTCGAAAACGAAAAGGAAAGAGGAAGACGAAAAAGAGAATCATCTCCAACAACATATAAGCAAAGAATTTAAAAAAATTGTGAAGCAATATTTTAACATAGGCAGAATTTAGAGGAAAAAAGGAAACTAAACCCTCACATCAATATTTATACAAATACAGTCGAACCCGGTTACTCCACCAACTCTCATTCAAATACCCAGCGTCATTCGAAATACTTCGTTGGTCCCGATCACTCTCCTTCTTATTTCTAATATAAAAATATTTGGGTTATTCGAATTTGTACCATTCGAATACCTGGCCTCATCCGAAAAGATTTTTTGTCCCGTGCCAATCATTTCGTATGATTTTCGCACCCCCCTTATCCGAAGTCGCTGACGAGCTTTAATTACCGGCGACATTTGAAAACAAACAATGGAAAGGCGCGAATGTCAATTAATTGCCGAAATGAGTGGGAGACGGCCGCTTACAGTTTGCAAAAGTTGTTAGTTGATTGGATGTTTGTCCAGCAGATCAATCATAAAGGTTATGATTAATGATTTAGATAC
>CM037783.1:40194110-40244110 GCA_021229015.1 Solen grandis | reverse complement strand
AACCTTCACAAAAGTTCCTAAAATAAACTTGATCCATATAGAACTCTGGTTGCCATGGCAACAAAAAGAAAAAAAATATGAAAACTTAAAAATCATCTTCTTCAAAACTACTGGCCAGATTTTAAAATAAATTGGTACAGATGTTCCTTGGGTCAACCTATTTATCTCAGGTGAGCGATTTAGGGCCAACATGGGCTCAAATATCGTACTCAGACTTATACCCAAATTTGAGCAAATATTTGAGTATAAGCCTGAGATCGTACTTAAGTATGTTTCGAGAACACGGGGCCTAGTATAGCTCCCTTGCCTGGTGCCTCACTTATAAGGGTAGTTCTAGCACTGGTCGGCTCAATGTCAGAATAATGTGACTGGGTGTGGTACGGTGTTATATCGCAATGTAGCAGCACTATATCTGACTTGTGTAGATAATAGTCCCCAAATGACTGAAATGAATGTTGATGGAATGATAAACCAAACAAACAAAAGATAAATGATTCTGAAAACCAAGATTGGAAAACAAGCCTTAACAATTATACAAATTTTCCTAAAAAAAGAAAATTCAAAACCAAACACACACATGCATATATATATAAATATTATATAGATATATCACGAAGATACGCGTGACCTTGGATCAGTAGATTAATGAACCATTGACATTTTAATCTTGATTTATGCATCATTTACAGCTTGATTTTACCTACTATCTAACTAACGAAACATGTCTCCTTATTGCAGCATTTGTTCAGTGTATCCGAAACGCATCTTATCTGAAATTGTGTAGTAGGTAAAGCTAGCATTCAGAAGTTTCCACATAATCAATTCTAAAACAATCAAATTTAGAAACTGTGAAAGTGTATTGAATGATATTACACAATTTTTTGAGAAATATAAAAACTAAGTAAACAGTTTAAATACAAATGCTATTACTTTTTTACATCAGCAACATGGAAAAGCCATACAAAAATGCCCAGCAAAATATATGTCTGAAGTATGGAATTTGAGTTTATATATATAATGTGCTGTATAATTAATCATCAAGAACTTGTGTAAATATTTTGATCTTGATTATGTACTTTTATAATAACTGTTATAAATATCAAATCTAAGGGGATTTGATTAAACTGTTTGCTTATGTAAATCAAACAGATATGTTGATATTTTCTTTTGGATTTGAGGTGAAATCACTTTCTTCATTTTTTAAGATTTTCTTTTTCAGTTGAAGGAACTGCAACAAAAGTGAATAAGTCCAGATCTAAGATTGGTAAGCATATTCAATGAATTTTATGTGTCTTTACCTAAGCACTTCATATTTTTTGGGAATGATATGTACAATCTTTAGGGCTTAATACTTGTCCAGGCTTAAGGGAATGATATGTCCAATCTTTAGGGCTTAATACTTGTCCAAGTTAAAGGGAATGATATGTCCAATCTTTAGGGCTTAATACTTGTCCAAGTTTAAGGGAATGATATGTCCAATCTTAAGGGCTTAATACTTGTCTAAGTTTAAGGGAATGATGTGTACAATCTTTAGGGCTTAATACTTGTCCAAGTTTAAGGGAATGATATGTACAATCTTTAGGGCTTAATACTTGTCCAGGCTTAAGGGAATGATATGTCCAATCTTTAGGGCTTAATACTTGTCCAAGTTTAAGGGAATGATATGTCCAATCTTTAGGGCTTAATACTTGTCCAAGTTTAAGGGAATGATATGTCCAATCTTTAGGGCTTAATACTTGTCTAAGCTTAAGGGAATGATATGTCCAATCTTTAGGGCTTAATACTTGTCTAAGCTTAAGGGAATGATATGTCCAATCTTTAGGGCTTAATACTTGTCTAAGCTTAAGGGAATGATATGTCCAATCTTTAGGGCTTAATACTTGTCCAAGCTTAAGGGAATAATATGTCCAATCTTTAGGGCTTAATACTTGTCCACTCTAGAAGCCACAGTTTTGGCCCAATCTTCATGAAACTTGGTCAGGATGTTTGTCTACATGATATCTCGGATGGGTTTGAAAGTTGGTCATGTGGGGTCAAAATCTAGGTCACCAGGTTAAATCTTAGAAAAACCTTGTGAACACTCTAGAGGCCACAGTTTTGGCCCAATCTTCATGAAACTTGGTCAGGATGTTTGTCTACATGATATCTCGGATGAGTTCGAAATTGGGTCATGTGGGGTCAAAAACTAGGTCACCAGGTCAAATTTTAGAAAAACCTAGTGAACACTCTAGAGGCCAAAGTTTTGGCCCAATCTTCATGAAACTTGGTCAGGATGTTTGTCTACATGGTATCTCGGATGAGTTTAAAATTGGGTCATGAAGGGGCAAAAACTAGGTCACCAGGTCAAATCTAAGAAAAACCTTGTGAACTCTCTAGAGGCTACAGTTTTAGCCAAATCTTCAATAGATTTGGTCAGGATGTTTGTCTAAATGATATATTGGATGAGTTCGATAATAAGTCACGTGGGGTCAAAACTAGGTCACCAGGTCAAATCTTAGAAAAATCTTATGAACATGCTTGAGGCCACATTTTTGGCTCAATCTTCATGAAACTTTGCTAGAATGTTTGCCTTTATGCTATGTCGGATGAGTTTGAAATTAGGTCATGTTGGGTCAAAAACTAGGTCACTAGGTCAAATCTTAGAAAAACCTTGTTAACACTCTAGAGGCAACAGTTTTGGCCCATCTTCATGAAATTTGGTAGGATGTTCGTCTACATGATATCTTGGATGAGATTAAAATTGTGTCACTTAGAGTTAACAACTAGGTTACCAGGTCAAATCTTAGAAAAACCTTATGAACACTTTAGAGATTACAGTTTTAGACTAACCTTAATGTAACTTGGTCAGAATGTTTGTTTACATCAAATCTCGGATGAATTCAAAACTGGGCAACATAGGGTAAAAAAAAGTAGGTCACCAGGGCAAATTTTAGGAAAATCTTGTGAACACACCAGAGGCCTACATTTTTTTCCCAGTCTTCATTAAACTTGATATGAATGATGACTGCATGAATTCCCAGTTGAGTGCAAATTCAGGTAGGATCAAAATGTAGGCCACTTAGTCAAATGTTAGAAAAACACTTTAGATGCCAGATATTTTTGTCATTTTGCCTAACACAGCCATCTTAATCAGGTGAGCGACACAGGGCCATCTTGGCCCTCTTGTTTTTTTTTGCCTAATCAATTTCCTCCTTTAAAAAGATGTTGTATATATTACACACTATAGAATCTGATGTAAAAGTTGAATTCAGAGTTCAGTAAAATGTACTGAAAATATCAGAGCAAGGTTAAATCTTGCGCTTTTAAAACTATTGACATGAGAAAAAAGAGGTAGCATCTGTTGCAACAAAAAACTTTTTCCACCTAAGCACCTAAATGTTGGTCTGTTTGTCCGTCATAATTTTTTTTGTGTACACTCTAGCAACTTCATTTCTTCAGCAAACTTCTTCAAACTTTATGACAATGTTTATAGCCATAATTTCTCTGCGGAGTTCAATTATGGCTGATATCCACCCATTAGGTTGGAGTTATTGTCCCTGAATAATAATAATAAAAAAAAAAAATAAAAAAAATGCCAGATTTGACTTTGTGTACACTCTAGCTTCTTCATTGCTTCAGCAATCATCTTCAAACTTTATGACAATGTTTACAGCCATAATCTCTCAGCTGAGTTCAATTATGGCTGATATCAACCCTTTTGATCTGTAGTTATTGCCCTTGAACAATAAAAAAAATGCCAGAGTTCTTGTTATGTACACTCTAGCATCTTCATTTCTTCAGCAATCTTCTTCAAACTTTATGACAATGTTTACAGCCAAAATCTTTTTGCCAAGTCTGATTATGGCTGATATCCAACTACAGTCCATTTACGATAATTTGAACGGTCTGCAGACTGACTGAAATGTTCAAAAAATTGTGTCATACGAATTACCATGTTTACCTACCAGTGGACAATTTGTGTATTTGTAAGAAATACACGTCGCACAATTAGCTGGCTTATGATATACATGTATATAAAATACAGAACACAGTTATGTCTTACGTTTTATTTTATTCTGCATAAAAATCATAAATCACATATAAAAGCACAACATTGTCAACGATAAACAATTGTGTACAAGCCTTATTTTAAACCTGGGCCATTCACTGAATTACTCGGAAATTGAAAATTATCTTTCCCGATTCAGCTATCCTCCCAGCTGACCTGGGTTCCTCATTGAATTACTCAAATAATAAATGGAAACTTACAAATGCATCTGTAAATCTACAAATCGTTGTTATTGATGGCGTGATATTACTCTCACAGAGCATATGACTAAAGTAAAGTGAGGTTCGAACACTCACACTGATATGTATAGTTAAATAAAAATTCACTCAGTTTGTTAACACTCTTAACAATCAAGTGACACCTGCAACGGTTTGCATCACCTTAATTGAAATAACCGCCAACCAATTAGCTTCTGTACACATAGGTGTGGAAAAATACGCACGCATGTAAATTACGGTGACACAGCGTCCGAACTTTTGCGTCACTTATCAACAACTTGATTGCTTGTTGGACCTGTAATAAAGTTCGAATTGCCGCATTTATCCGGGTAATTGTTAAACGAATTATTGCATTTATTTTATATGAGACATATAGGAAAACTTGACGGGACCGCGACATTTATTCGAATAATGTCGTCAAAATGAAATATCGCATTCCGAATTTTCCTAAATGGACTGTATTAGGTTTTGGGTTATTCCCGTGAACGAAAAAAGAAATGCCAGATTTCACTTTATGTACATTCTAGCATCTTCATTTCTTGATCAATCTTCAAACTTTATGACAATGTTTATAGCCATTATCTCTTGGCCAAGTTCAATTATGGCTAATATCTGACTATTAGGTATTAAGTTATGGCCCTTGAATAATAAAAAAATGCTAGATTTGGATTTGTATACACTCTTTCATCTTTATTAGCTCACCTGAGCACAATGTGCTCATGGTGAGCTATTGTGATTACCTCTTGTTCAGCTTCTGTCATCTATCTGTGCATGCGTCTGGCGTCATCAGTTTTCATTAAACGACATCTCGCTCTCCTAAACCACTGGGCCAAATTTGATGAAAATTGCCTGTGATGTTCCTTGCATGAAGCTCTACCAAAGTTGTTCATATAGTTCCGGTCTGTTGCATATCTGGGTCACAGGAGCTGAAAGCAGATTTTTTAAATGAAATCTTTAAAAATCTTCTTCAAAACCGCAAGGCCTAGAGCTTAACAATTTGGTGTGTGGCATTGCCTTATGAAACTTTACCAAGTTTGTTCAAATCATGACCCTGGGGTCAAAATTGGCCCCGCCCCAGGGGTCACTTGATTTTACATAGACTGGCATTGGAAAAAAACTAAAGAAATCTTGTCAGAAACCACAATTTGGTGTGTAACATGGCATAGTAGACCTCTCCACTTAGTTTGTTCAAATCATGGCCATGGGGTCACTTGAGTTTACATAGACTTATATAGGAAAAACTAGAAAAATCTTCTTGTCAGAAACCACATGGTCTGGAGTTTGCTTATTTGGTGTGTAACACTGCCTAACAAATCTATAACACAATGTGGCTCAAGGTGAGCTATTAGGATCACCCTGCATCATGCGTCATGTGTCGTCCATTGTCAACAATTTGCTTTAAATGACTCTGAAACCACTGGACAGAATTTGATTAAACTTCATTTCTTGATCAATCATCTTTAGTTTTTATGACAATTAACAATTTTTCCTGGCTAAGTTTGATTATGGCTGATATCTGCCCATAAATTAGGGAAAAAAAGCCAAATTTCACTTAACAATATACTTCATTTTTTAATCAATTTTCATGACAATATTTAAGCCGTATTCTCTTGACAATTTGATTATGGCTGTTACTGGCCAATTCTGTCAGGATTTATATAGAATTAAAAAAACAACAAAAAAAAAACCTTATTGTCGAGTTCCTTTACCAAGATGATATGTTAAAATCATATGGCCCTGTGGTCAAAATTGGCTTTGCCCAATGTTTCACTTATTTTTTGTGTTTTTTGTTTGTGTGTTTACATAGTTAAATAAATTTGAGTACAGGTATATTTTATATGTGAAATTGATCATGACCTACTTTTGATAATTTAAGCTAAGGGCTTCAAATTCGGACCACTGGTACAATTATGTGTGTGGCATTGAACTTTGACCTTGTACGACCTTCACTATGACCCAGTGTTCTACTTTTGTATTTTTAAGCCACTTCCTTCAAATTTGGTAGAAAGGTACTGTTTGATGTCTGGAATTAAAATGATCTTGCTGTATTACTGTATGGATAATGTATTCAGTATAATTATGCTACAATATATTAACTTGAACAGACAAGCAAGGCAATGTTTCTCAGGGTAGCGATGCAGGGCCATCATGGCCCTCTTGTAATTAATATAATTATCTTTTTTTTTTTTCTTCATAAATGTACCCTTATCTCAAGAGAAGTTTGGAGACCATCTTGTATGTGCTCAGCATCATCATCAGAGTCCTTGTGCAACAGAGGTACCTCCATATCAGACTCAGTAAAACCCTCACATTCACACTCAGAATCACTATCAAAAATATGCGCTCACTAAGAGTGAGTTGGCCAAACTTATTTGGTGAAGGGTCAGATTTGCAAAGCAAGAGTGGGATGTAGCTTTTCTGGGTTGTCATTATATATGCAACAATATGTGTATATCTTATAATCTATCCTAAATATACTCAAACTTCATTTCCGCTTTTTAGCGCACCTGAGCACAACGTGCTCATGGTGAACTTTTGTGATCGCCTTTTGTCCGTCGTCCGTGCGTGCATGTGTCCGTGCGTCCGTCGTCAACAATTTCTTTAAACAACATCTCCTTCTAAACTACTCTCTGGATTTTGATAAAACTTCACAGGAATGTTCATTATGGGGCCCTTTACCAAAGTTGTTAAAATTATTTTGATTGGTCAAAAATCTAGATCACAGGAGCTAAAAATAGATTTTAAAAATGAAAATTTTCTTCTCCGAAACCACAAGGCCTAGCCTTTTGATTTTTAGCTCACCTGAGCACAACGTGCTCATGGTGAGTTTTTGTGATCGCCTTTTGTCTGGCGTCTGTCCGTGCGTGCGTGCGTCTTGCGTCAACTTTTCCTTTAAACAACTTCTCCTTTTAAACCACTGGATGGATTTTGACCAAACTTCACAGGAATCAAACTTATCATGACCTCTATCAAAGTTGTTCAAATTATTTTGATTGGGTGAATAAGTAGGTCACAGGAGCTAAAAATAGATTTTTAAAATGCAATCTTAGAAAATCTTCTCCTGCAAAACTGTAAGGCCTAGAGCTTTAATAATTGGTATGTAGAATTGTCTTATGAACATCTACAAAAGTTGTTCAGATCATGACCCTGGGGTCAAAATTGGCCCCGCCCCAGGGGTCATTTTATTATTCATGGTTTATAAAAAAATTTAAAAATCTTCTTCTATGAAACAATAAGGCCTAGAGCTAAGATATTTGGCGTGTAGCATTGTCAAGTGAATCTCTACAAAAGTTGTTCAAATTATGACCCTGGGGTTAGAATTGGCCCTGCCCCGGGGGTCACTTGTTTTACATAGACTTATATAGGAAAAACTTTAAAAATCTTCTCCTATGAAACCATAAGGCCTAGAGCTAAGATATTTGGTATGTAGCATCATCTAATGGTTCATTACCAAGATTGTTCAAATCATAGCCCTATGGTGATAAATGACCCCGCACCAGGGGTTACTTGTTTTACATCGAGTTATATAGGAAAATCTTTAAAATCTTCTTTTATGAATCCATAAGGCCTAGAGCTTACGTGCTCATGGTGAGCTTTTATGATTGCCTTTTGTCTGGCGTCTGTCGTCCGTCCATCTGTCCATGTGTGCGTGCGTCTTGCGTCAACTTTTTCCATTAAACAACATCTTCTCCTAATCCGCTGAAGGGATTTTGACAAAATTTCACAGGAATCATCCTTATGATTTCCTCTAACAAAATTTTACAAATTATTATGATTGGTTGAAAAAGTAGGTCACAGGAGCTAAAAGTAGATTTTAAAATGCAATCTTAGAAAATCTTCTCCTGCAAAACTGTAAGGCCTACAGCATGTAGAATTGTCTTATAAACCTTTACAAAAATTGTTCAAATCATGGCCCGGGTTTATTTTAAAAGGCTTATATAGGGAAAAACTAGAAAAATCTTCTTATCAGACACCACATGGCCTAGAGCTTAGATATAAGGCTTGTACCATTGCCTAGTGGATCTCTACCAAAGTTGTTCAAATCATGGCCCTTGGGTCCAAATTGGGTCCGCCCCAGGTGTCACTTGATTTTACATAGGCTTATATAGAGGAAGAAAGGAAAATCTTCTTCTCAGAAACCACAAGGTCAAGAGTTAAGGTGTCTAGAACATGCTCCATTAATTTCAAAGCTAGATCAGTAAGCTTAAAGAAAAAACCTTGTAGAAACCATATGGCATTGTGCATGTAGCATTGTCTAGTGGATCATTACCAAAGTTGTTTTTAATCATGGCCCTGTGTCAAAATTGGTCCCACTTTAAGTATGTTCATATTATAAACCATTGAAAGCAATATTTCTCAGGTGAGCGATTAAGGGCCATCATGGCCCTCTTGTTGGTATGTATCATGATCTTATGACTCTCTACCAAGATTGTTCAAATTATGACCCTGGGGTCAAAATTGGCCCTGCCCTAGGGGTCACATGATTTAACATAGGCTAATATAGGCAAAAGTTGAAAAATCTTCTTCTCCGAAACCACAAGGCCTAGCCTTTTGATTTTTGGTATGTAGCATGATCTTATGACTCTCTACCAAGATTGTTCAAATTATGACCCTGGGGTCAAAATTGGCCCCGTCCCAGGGGTCACTTGATTTTACATATGCTAATGTAGGAAAAAACTTGAAAAATCTTCTCATAAACCACAAGGCCTGGTGTGTAGCATTGTCTAGTGGATCTCTTCTAAGTTTGTTCAAATCATGACCCTGGGGTCAAAGTTGGCCCCACCCTAGGGGTCACTTGATTTAACATAGACTAATGTAGGAGAAACCTGAAAAAAATCTTCTTCTCAAAAACCACAAGGTCTGGAGTTTAGATATTTGGTATGTAACATGGACTATTAGACCTCTACCAATTTTGTTCAAATCATGACCCTGGGGTCAAAATTGGCTCTGCCCCAGGGGTCACTTGATTTTACATAGCCTAATGATACCAGGTGAGCCATCCAGGGCCATCATGGCTCTCTTGTCTTACTTTGATAAAACCCCAACGAGACGAATTTTATGGTACTTTGCCATCTGATGTCTAACTGTTTTCAAAGCCGCCAATATCAAAAGATGCTGCCAACAATTTCCAAGTCATTCAAATGTCCCAGACATAATGCGTTTGCAATACTGGTATCACGATTCTCATTACATACTTAATGTAATACAGATTTAACCCTTGACAGCATCTCAGTAATTTTCAGTAATTTTCTGATGAATATTTCATTCATAAGCACAAAATTCTCTCAACTATTTTGGCTCAGTAGCATAATTTATGTCTTTGTTTTGGCGTGGGTTTTCTAAAGAAAAAATTGATATACCCTTACTGCTTTTGGGGGTAATTTTCAGAAAAGTATAAAATTAACCCTTTCCCTCATAGAGGACACCATGTAAGACCTATGCGAACAGCATAAAACCAGATCAGCCTGTGAGTAACTCGCAGGCTGATCAGGTTTTATGCTGTTCGCTGCTCCTCAGTGGTCTGAAAATGAGGATTTTGTGGTTTTGGGGTTTGGGCCGGGAAAGGGTTAAATTTGTGAAAATTTGACATTCGTTTTAGTCATTAAAGATAGTGTCGTAGAAAAGCAAAAGTCGTTTATAAGGATACCTATGTAGAGGCAGTACAATCATAGAAAGGCATAGATATGAGGTAACGGTACACATCGTAGGAAAGCGTAGATATGTGGAAAAGAGTTAAGACTTCTCTGTATTTGGGGGTTCAAAGATATCAAATTTGATTGATAACGTCCCCTAGTTTCTGAGCAATTGTGTGTGTGTCAAAATGGGCCATGTGACGCGTCTGGTGTGGTGTGCTTCAGTCTCCACTGCTGCAGTGTGGTCATACCATGTGATATATGACATCATTTTAAGCTAACGCATAAAGCATATTTTGCATTGATTTGAAAAGAAAACTGCTTTAAGTATTTTCTTTTTTCAGTTTTAATGTCATATAGTGCATGCAAAGCAGAAAATTTTGCACTAATAATTCTTTTGTCAGATGTTTATTATTTCCAAACATTCGGGAAAACATGTTTCGTGTTCGCCAACAAAATTTCACGAACTCGGAAGGTTTTCCCGAATGTTAGGAAAAACTGTACATCTGACAAAAGAATCACTGGAACCTATGTGTAGGGCACAATTTTCTGCTTCACATGAGCTATATGCATTTAAAGTTGATAAAGAAATAAAATACTTAAGTTTTTCCTTCTAAATCAGTGTAAAATATGCTTTACGCATTAGCTTAGAATGACGTCATATACCACGTGGTATGGCCACACTGCGCTGGCTAGCCAGTTTCTGGTGAAAAGGGAGCATTTGTCTCCCCTGCCAGTATATAGCCTCTCCATGGTCAAGCCCTACTCAGTGCCTCCTCGTGGCGACACACGTCAACTGAGGACCTTTGTGTCTTCAGGCTAAACTGTAAGGGACGATCTACAAGAACTATATATGGTTGCTGAAATTGTCCAACTCATCCAATTTTTCTTCCTACTTACAAAGCAGGGCAAAATTTCTTCGAATGAAATTATATTGTGATAGGTTTTGGGTCTTCATATGTAGTTTATGAAATAGTCCAGCACTCCCTATTTCTTACTACTTATGAAGTGGGGCAAAATTTTTCAAGTGAAATTATTTTCTCATATGTTTTGATCTTCATACTGAAATAGTCAAGTCCACCTCTTATTTCTTACTACTTATGGAGTGGGGCAAATTTATTTAAATACAGTTATATTCTGATAGGTTTTGTTTTGGGTCTTCATACGTAGTTACTGAAATAGTTCAGTTCACCCCCTATTACATAATACTTATGGAGTGGGGCAAAATTTTGTTTGAGTTAAGTTATATTCTGATAGGTTTTGTTTTGGGTCTTCATACGTAGTAACTGAAATAGTCCAGTTCACCCCCTATTTCTTACTACTTATGAAATGGGCAAAATTTTATTTGAGTAAAGTTATATTCTGATAGGTTTTGTTTTGGGTCTTCATACGTAGTTACTGAAATAGTCCAGTTCACCCCCTATTTCTTACTACTTATGAAATGGGTAAAATTTTTATTTGATAAATTATATTCTGATAGTTTGTTTTAGGTCTTCATACGTAGTTACGAAATAGTCCAGTTCCACCCCTATTTTCTTACTACCTATGAAATGGGCGAAATTTTATCTGAGTAAACGTTAATTCTGATAGGTTTTGTTTCAGTCTTCATACGTAGTTACTGAAATAGTCCAGTTCAGGCCTTTTCTTACTACTTATGAAATGGCAAAATTTATTGAGTAAATTTATATTTGATAGGTTTTTTTGGTCTTCATACGTAGTTACTGAAATAGTCCAGTTCACCCCTATTTCTTACTACTTATGAAGTGGGCAAAATTTATTTAAAAACAGTAATATTTTGAAGGTTTTGTTTTGGTCTCATATGTATTACAAAAAGTTCCAGTTCACACCCTATTTCTTACTACTTATGAAATGGCGAAATTTATTTAAATATGTCATATTTGATAGGTTTTGTTTTGGGTCTTCATACGTAGTTACTGAAATAGTCCAGTTCACCCCCTATTTCTTACTACTTATGAAATGGCGAAAATTTAATTTGAGTAAAGTTATATTCGGATAGGTTTTGTTTCGCCTCTTCATACGTAGTTACTGAAATAGTCCAGTTCACCCCTATTTCTTACTACTTATGAAATGGTTAAATTTTATCTGAGTAAAGTTATATTCTGAAGTTTGTTTTGGTCTTCATACTAGTTACTAAAATAGTCAGTTCACCTTATTTCTTCTAACTTAGAAATGGAAATTTTATTTGATAAAGTTATATCTGATAGGTTTGTTTTGGGTCTCATATAGTTACTGAAATATCCAGTTACACCTATTTCTTACTACTTATGAAAACGGCAAAATTTTATTATAATTTATATTCTGATAGGTTTTGTTCTAGGTCTTCATACGTAGTTATGAAATAGTCCAGTTCACCCCATTCTACTACTAGAAATGGGCAAATTTATTGATAACATATATTCTGATAGGTTTTGATTTGGTCTTCATACGTAGTTACTAAATAGTCCAGTTCACCCCTATTTCTTACTACTATATGAATTAAAATTTATTTGAGTAAAGTTATATTCCGATAGTTTTGTTTTGGACAACATTGATCGCCTTGCAAAAAACCTTTCGGATACATAAACTTAGAACTGTTTATGTTCCTGAAGTTTTAAATTCTAAACTACTTTATACAGTAGATTAATATGTGTCACTTATGTCTACTTGCATAATAGGTAGTAGGTTCTAGTGATGGTTTGTTTCATAGTTTATTAGACAGATGGAGATAAAGGCGAAATGGAAGAAATTATAAAATCAAAACAAACCTATGTCTTGTCTGTACATTTGTTTGCTTCAATCCTATATTTCTCGTAAAAAAATTATTCAGTTAGATTTCTAAATTTAGAATTCTTTTAGATTATTAACTAAGGTAACTAAATATTTCATAATAGTAGTTCAAAGGTATATATTTATAAAGACAAAAATTATGTATGAATATATGTTAAGAAAAAGATGCATAACCGACTTTTAAAATAATGTATTTGTAGGAATGAATTATTAAAATCTAATGAGTGCTATTGTCTTAAATGTCAAATATTATAAAACAATGTAATATGTGAAGATGCAACCACTTTAAATAAGTTGAGAATATTAATTTAAAGTGTCATCATATGTAGCACTCAATTCATTTCCTCATTATAACGGCATAATGCTTGTAAGATATATGTATATATATATTTTTTTTTTTTTGCAACAAGGTGGATACCATAACACATTGTCGAATGATAAAATTGTACCTGAAAATATTTATTTTGAATTTGACAGAAAATGGGAAGTTCGATACCGCCTACCCCATATGTCTTTATTCATGGGAAAACTTGAACAGGATTTCACCAAGACATGTAAATAAAACACTCTGTGTGGTTACGATTTCTTGACGACAACTTATTTAGGGATCATTCAATGAAGAGTTGGAAACATTTATCGACAACTTGAATAATTTCCATCCGATATCAATTTTACATGTACCATATCTGACCATCTGTCTCTTACTTCATTGTAATAGTAACAAAAGGAGAATCGCTTCTAATTGAAACAGACATTTTTCTGAAAGAAACAAATAACCACCAATATCATCCAAGGAAGTGAAAAGACGGAATTCCATACAGCCAAGCAAAGCGATACAGGAGGATTATATCTGACGATTGGAACTTCAACGCTTCTCTCCAGCATCTACGAATTTTTGCCTTGACAGAAACTATTCCAAATAGAGATAGACAAAGCATTTAGTAATGTGTCCCGTATGTCTCAAGTGGATGCATTAGCCTTTGTGACTGGTGAAATGAAAAGTGTTATTCCATTCATTGCTATGTACAATAAAGATTTACCAAATATAGGCGGTATTTTACATAAATACTCGGACCTAAAAGCGAATATCTTAACTTTATGAACTACCATTTTAGACCCTTTGTTAATACTAATGTCCCAAAAGTTAACCTGACTATTTAGTGAATTCAAACTGTACACATCATGAATCTAAAACATTTCTCTCTGAAAGTTGTTACAGACCTAAGAGTTATCACTCTTCCCGTGTAAGATACTGGTTCGATTTTGTCTAGATATGTTACAAGAGAAAAAAAATTGATTTGCGTTGTCATGCAGACTGTCAAACTAAGAATGTCATTTATCTTATGGTCAAAATGCAACATGCAATATGTTGGTCAGACCAAACAAGATGTCTCAATATGCATGAACAGTCATAAGTTTGAGGAATATTAAATTTTAAGAGTAGTGCATCATATGTAGCAACACTCTCTTATATCATTCCTATATACTAAACATTCCTCATTATAACGGCATGAATGCTTGTAAGATTATGTATATATATATTTTTTTTTTTGCAAACAAGGTGGATACCAAACACATTGTCGAATGATAAAATTGTACCTGAAAATATTTATTTTGAATTTGACAGAAAATGGGAAGTTCGATACCGCCTACCCCATATGTCTTATTCATGGGAAAACTTGAACAGGATTTCACCAAAGACATGTAAAATAAAACACTCTGTGTGGTTACGATTTCTTGACGACAAACTTTATTATATGGATCATTCATTGAAGAGTTGGAAACATTTATCGCAACTTGAATAATTTCCATCGAATATCAATTTTACATGTACCATATCTGACCAGTCTGTCTCTTACTTCATTGTAATAGTAACAAAAGGAGAATCGCTTCTATTGAAACAGACATTTTTCTGAAAGAAAACAAATAACCACCAATATCATCCAAGGAAGTGAAAAGACGGAATTCCATACAGCCAAGCAAAGCGATACAGGAGGATTATATCTGACGATTGGAACATCAACGCTTCTCTCCAGCATCTACGAATTTTTTGCCTTACAGAAACTATTCCAAATAAGAGATAGACAAAGCATTTAGTAATGTGTCCGTATGTCTCAAGTGGATGCATAAGCCTTTGTGACTGGTGAAATGAAAAGTGTTATTCCATTCATTGCTATGTACAATAAAGATTTACCAAATATAGGCGGTATTTTACATAAATACTCGGACCTAAAAGCGAATATCTTAACTTTTATGAACTACCATTTTAGACCCTTTGTTTAATACTAATGTCCCAAAAGTTAACCTGACTATTTAGTGAATCAAACTGTACACATCATGAATCTAAAAACATTTCTCTCTGAAAGTTGTTACAGACTAAGAGTTATCACTCTTCCGTGTAAGATACTGGTTCGATTTTGTCTAGATATGTTACAAGAGAAAAAAAATTGATTTGCGTTGTCATGCAGACTGTCAAACTAAGAATGTCATTTATCTTATAGCATGGTCAAAATGCAACATGCAATATGTTGGTCAGACCAACAAGATGTCTCAATATGCATGAACAGTCATAAGTTTGATATTCATAATTTTTATGGACCCTGCATTTTCTTCTACCGTTGCTTTACATTTTAATTTAGAAAATCATAATTTAAATGATTTCAAATGTATGCCTATTTATATTGATAAACAACATTGATCGCCTTTGCAAAGAAACCTTTTGGATACATAAACTTAGAACTGTTTATGTTCCTGAAGTTTTAAATTCTAAACTACTTTATACAGTAGATTAATATGTGTCACTAATGTCTACTTGCATAATAGGTAGTAGGTTCTAGTGATGGGTTTGTTTCATAGATTATTAGACAGATTGGAGAAAAAGGCGAAATGGAAGAAATTATGAAATCAAAACAAACCTATGTCTTCGTCATGTAGTTTACATTTGTTTGTTTCAATCCTATATTTCTCGTAAAAAAATTATTCAGTTAGATTTCTAAATTTAGAATTCTTTTAATCTAGAATTCTTTCTAGATTTAGATTAATATTTCTACATTAGGACGATAACAGTAGAAATATTTCAGGCGTAATATATAAACAAACGGTACAGTAATACAACTGACGCCGAATTACTTTGTTAAAAATATTATTATAAAGAAAACAGACAAATCAAATACGATAGTAACAATGAACACTAAAGATTACAAAAGGGAGGTTTTCGGCAATTAAAAGACGACAAATATGAAAAATGCATAACTTCAGAGTGTATGGAGGATGTAAAAAAGGTTAAAATTCATATCATGAATGAGATTGTTACTTTTTCAGTGAACATGCGCACACCCTGTTCCTATGTATTGCAAAATCGTAATTTACCGCTGCTTAATCCAGGTGGACATATTGTCTCTTCATATAACTCTCCAACAGAAAGTATTTCAAAGTATATTGAAACATTTATCGACAACTTGAATAATTTCCATCCGAATATCAATTTTACATGTACCATATCTGACCAGTCTGTCTCTTACTTGATTGTAATAGTAACAAAAGGAGAATCGCTTCTAATTGAAACAGACATTTTTCTGAAAGAAACAAATAACCACCAATATCATCCAAGGAAGTGAAAAGACGGAATTCCATACAGCCAAGCAAAGCGATACAGGAGGATTATATCTGACGATTGGAACTTCAACGCTTCTCTCCAGCATCTACGAATTTTTTGCCTTGACAGAAACTATTCCAAATCAGAGATAGACAAAGCATTTAGTAATGTGTCCCGTATGTCTCAAGTGGATGCATTAGCCTTTGTGACTGGTGAAATGAAAAGTGTTGTTCCATTCATTGCTATGTACAATAAAGATTTACCAAATAAAGGCGGTATTTTACATAAATACTCGGACCTAAAAGCGAATATCTTAACTTTATGAACTACTATTTTAGACCCTTTGTTAATACTAATGTCCCAAAAGTTAACCTGACTATTTAGTGAATTCAAACTGTACACATCATGAATCTAAAACATTTCTCTCTGAAAGTTGTTACAGACCTAAGAGTTATCACTCTTCCCGTGTAAAATACTGGTTCGATTTTGTCTAGATATGTTACAAGAGAAAAAAAAATTGATTTGCGTTGTCATGCAGACTGTCAAACTAAGAATGTCATTTATCTTATAGCATGGTCAAAATGCAACATGCAATATGTTGGTCAGACCAAACAAGATGTCTCAATATGCATGAACAGTCATAAGTTTGATATTCATAATATTATGGACCCTGCATTTTCTTCTACCGTTGCTTTACATTTTAATTTAGAAAATCATAATTTAAATGATTTCAAATTTATGCCTATTTATATTGATAAACAACATTGATCGCCTTTGCAAAGAAACCTTTTGGATACATAAACTTAGAACTGTTTATGTTCCTGAAGTTTTAAATTCTAAACTACTTTATACAGTAGATTAATATGTGTCACTTATGTCTACTTGCATAATAGGTAGTAGGTTCCAGTGATGGGTTATTTTCAGATAAAATATTTGTTTCATAGATTATTAGACAGACTGGAGATAAAGGCGAAATGGAAGAAATTATAAAATCAGAACAAACCTATGTCTTCGTCATGTAGTTTACATTTGTTTGTTTCAATCCTATATTTCTCGTAAAAAAATTATTCAGTTAGATTTCTAAATTTAGAATTCTTTTAATCTAGAATTCTTTCTAGATTTAGATTAATATTTCTACATTAGGGCGATAACAGTAGAAATATTTCAGGCGTAATATATAAACAAACGGTACAGTAATACAACTGACGCCGAATTACTTTGTTAAAAATATTATTATAAAGAAAACAGACAAATCAAATACGATAGTAACAATGAACACTAAAGATTAAAAAGGGATTTTCGGCAATTAAAAGACGACAAATATGAAAAATGCATAACTTCAGAGTGTATGGAGGATGTAAAAAAGATTAAAATTCATATCATGAATGAGATTGTTACTTTTTCAGTGAACATGCGCACACCCTGTTCCTATGTATTGCAAAATCGTAATTTACCGCTGCTTAATCCAGGTGGACATATTGTCTCTTCATATAACTCTCCAACAGAAAGTATTTCAAAGTATATATTGCAACATGCAATATGTTGGTCAGACCAAACAAGATGTCTCAATATGCATGAACAGTCATAAGTTTGATATTCATAATTTTATGGACCCTGCATTTTCTTCTACCGTTGCTTTACATTTTAATTTAGAAAATCATAATTTAAATGATTTCAAATTTATGCCTATTTATATTGATAAACAACATTGATCGCCTTTGCAAAGAAACCTTTTGGATACATAAACTTAGAACTGTTTATGTTCCTGAAGTTTTAAATTCTAAACTACTTTATACAGTAGATTAATATGTGTCACTAATGTCTACTTGCATAATAGGTAGTAGGTTCTAGTGATGGGTTTGTTTCATAGATTATTAGACAGATTGGAGATAAAGGCGAAATGGAAGAAATTATAAAATCAAAACAAACCTATGTCTTCGTCATGTAGTTTACATTTGTTTGCTTCAATCCTATATTTCTCGTAAAAAAATTATTCAGTTAGATTTCTAAATTTAGAATTCTTTTAATCTAGAATTCTTTCTAGATTTAGATTAATATTTCTACATTAGGGCGATAACAGTAGAAATATTTCAGGCGTAATATATAAACAAACGGTACAGTAATACAACTGACGCCGAATTACTTTGTAAAAAATATTATTTTAAAGAAAACAGACAAATCAAATACGATAGTAACAATGAACACTAAAGATTACAAAAGGGAGGTTTTCGGCAATTAAAAGACGACAAATATGAAAAATGCATAACTTCAGAGTGTATGGAGGATGTAAAAACGATTAAAATTCATATCATGAATGAGATTGTTACTTTTTCAGTGAACATGCCACCCTGTTCCTATGTATTGCAAAATCGTAATTTACCGCTGCTTAATCCAGGTGGACATATTGTCTCTTCATATAACTCTCCAACAGAAAGTATTTCAAAGTATATTGAAACATTTATCGACAACTTGAATAATTTCCATCCGAATATCAATTTTACATGTACCATATCTGACCAGTCTGTCTTTACTTGATTGTAATAGTAACAAAAGGAGAATCGCTTCTAATTGAAACAGACATTTTTCTGAAAGAAACAAATAACCACCAATATCATCCAAGGAAGTGAAAAGACGGAATTCCATACAGCCAAGCAAAGCGATACAGGAGGATTATATCTGACGATTGGAACTTCAACGCTTCTCTCCAGCATCTACGAATTTTTTGCCTTGACAGAAACTATTCCAAATCAGAGATAGACAAAGCATTTAGTAATGTGTCCCGTATGTCTCAAGTGGATGCATTAGCCTTTGTGACTGGTGAAATGAAAAGTGTTATTCCATTCATTGCTATGTACAATAAAGATTTACCAAATATAGGCGGTATTTTACATAAATACTCGGACCTAAAAGCGAATATCTTAACTTTATGAACTACCATTTTAGACCCTTTGTTAATACTAATGTCCCAAAAGTTAACCTGACTATTTAGTGAATTCAAACTGTACACATCATGAATCTAAAACATTTCTCTCTGAAAGTTGTTACAGACCTAAGAGTTATCACTCTTCCCGTGTAAGATACTGGTTCGATTTTGTCTAGATATGTTACAAGAGAAAAAAAATTGATTTGCGTTATCATGCAGACTGTCAAACTAAGAATGTCATTTATCTTATAGCATGGTCAAAATGCAACATGCAATATGTTGGTCAGACCAAACAAGATGTCTCAATATGCATGAACAGTCATAAGTTTGATATTCATAATTTTATGGACCCTGCATTTTCTTCTACCGTTGCTTTACATTTTAATTTAGAAAATCATAATTTAAATGATTTCAAATTTATGCCTATTTATATTGATAAACAACATTGATCGCCTTTGCAAAGAAACCTTTTGGATACATAAACTTAGAACTGTTTATGTTCCTGAAGTTTTAAATTCTAAACTACTTTATACAGTAGATTAATATGTGTCACTAATTTCTACTTGCATAATAGGTAGTAGGTTCTAGTGATGGGTTTGTTTCATAGATTATTAGACAGATTGGAGATAAAGGCGAAATGGAAGAAATTATAAAATCAAAACAAACCTATGTCTTCGTCATGTAGTTTACATTTGTTTGCTTCAATCCTATATTTCTCGTAAAAAAAATATTCAGTTAGATTTCTAAATTTAGAATTCTTTTAATCTAGAATTCTTTCTAGATTTAGATTAATATTTCTACATTAGGGCGATAACAGTAGAAATATTTCAGGCGTAATATATAAACAAACAGTACAGTAATACAACTGACGCCGAATTACTTTGTAAAAAATATTATTTTAAAGAAAACAGACAAATCAAATACGATAGTAACAATGAACACTAAAGATTACAAAAGGGAGGTTTTCGGCAATTAAAAGACAAATATGAAAAATGCATAACTGAACCTATAGAAACGACAAGGATTTCAGAGTGTTTGAAATTCATATCATGAATGAGATTGTTACTTTTTCAGTGAACATGCGCACACCCTGTTCCTATGTATTGCAAAATCGTAATTTACCGCTGCTTAATCCAGGTGGACATATTGTCTCTTCATATAACTCTCCAACAGAAAGTATTTCAAAGTATATATTAAAACAACATATGTAATATATGTGAAAGATGCAACCGACTTTATAAATAAGTTGAGGAATATTAAATTTAAGAGTAGTGCATCATATGTAGCAACACTCTCTATATCATTCCTATATACTAACATTACGCTATTATTGGAAAACTTGAATTTGACAGAAAATGGGAAGTTCGATACCGCCTACCCCATATGTCTTTATTCATGGGAAAACTTGAACAGGATTTCACCAAGACATGTAAAATAAAACATTCTGTGTGGTTACGATTTCTTGACGACAACTTTATTATATGGGATCATTCAATTGAAGAGTTGGAAACATTTATCGACAACTTGAATAATTTCCATCCGATATCAATTTTACATGTACCATATCTGACCAGTCTGTCTCTTACAAAAGGAGAATCCTCTAATTGAAACATTTTCTGAAAGAAACAAATAACCACCAATATCATGACTATACATCGTGTCATCCAAGGAGGTGAAAAGACGGAATTCCATACAGCCAAGCAAAGCGATACAGGAGGATTATATCTGACGATTGAAACTTCAACGCTTCTCTCCAGCATCTACGAATTTTTTTCCTTGACAGAAACTATTCCAAATCAGTGATGGACAAAGCATTTAGTAATGTGTCCCGTATGTCTCAAGTGGATGCATTAGCCTTTGTGATTGGTGAAATGAAAAGTGTTATTCCATTTATTGCTATGTACAATAAAGATTTACCAAACATAGGCGGTATTTTACATAAATACTCGGACCTAAAAGCGAATATCTTAACTTTATGAACTACCAATTTAGACCCTTTGTTAATACTAATGTCCCAAAAATTTTCCTAACTATTTAGTGAATTCAAACTGTACACATCATGAATCTAAAACATTTCTCTCTGAAAGTTGTTACAGACCTTAGTGTTATCACTCTTCCCGTGTAAAATACTGGTTCGATTTTGTCTAGATATGTTACAAGAGAAAAAAAATTGATTTGCGTTGTCATGCTGACTGTCAAACTAAGAATGTCATTTATCTTATAGCATGGTCAAAATGCAACATGCAATATGTTGGTCAGACCAAGCAAGATGTTTCAATACGCATGAACAGTCATAAGTTTGATATTCATAATTTTATGGACCCTGCATTTTCCTCTACCGTTGCTTTACATTTTAATTTAGAAAATCATAATTTAAATGATTTCAAATGTATGCCTATTTATATTATCAATAGCAACATTGATCGCCTTTGCAAAGAAACCTTTTGGATACATAAACTTAGAACTGTTTATGTTCCTGAAGTTTTAAATTCTAAACTACATTATACAGTAGATTAATATGTGTCACTAATGTCTACTTGCATAATAGGTAGTAGGTTCTAGTGATGGGTTTGTTTCATAGATTATTAGACAGATTGGAGATAAAGGCGAAATGGAAGAAATTATAAAATCAAAACAAAGCTATGTCTTCGTCATGTAGTTTACATTTGTTTGTTTCAATCCTATATTTCTCGTAAAAAATTTATTCAGTTAGATTTCTAAATTTAGAATTCTTTTAATCTAGAATTCTTTCTAGATTTAGATTAAGATTTCTACATTAGGGCGATAACAGTAGAAATATTTCAGGCATAATATATAAACAAACAGTACAGTAATACAACTGACGCCGAATTACTTTGTTAAAAATATTATTTTAAAGAAAACAGACAAATCAAATACGATAGTAACAATGAACACTAAAGATTACAAAAGGGAGGTTTTCGGCAATTAAAAGACGACAAATATGAAAAATGCATAACTGAACCTATAGAAACGACAAGAATTTCAGAGTCTTTAAAATTCATATCATGAATGAGATTGTTACTTTTTCAGTGAACATGCGCACACCCTGTTCCTATGTATTGCAAAATCGTAATTTACCACTGCTTAATCCAGGTGGACATATTGTCTCTTCATATAACTCTCCAACAGAAAGTATTTCAAAGTATATTGTTTATATATTAAAACAACATATGTAATATATGTGAAAGATGCAACCGACTTTATAAATAAGTTGAGGAATATTAAATTTAAGAGAAGTGCATCATATGTAGCAACACTCTCTATATCATTCCTATATACTAACATTCCTCATTATAACGGCATAAATGCTTGTAAGATAAATGTATATATATATTTTTTTTTTCCTTCAAGGTGGATACCATAACACATTGTCGAATGATAAAATTGTACCTGAAAATATTTATTTTGAATTTGACAGAAAATGGGAAGTTCGATACCGCCTACCCCATATGTCTTTATTCATGGGAAAACTTGAACAGGATTTCACCAAGACATGTAAAATAAAACACTCTGTGTGGTTACGATTTCTTGACGACAACTTTATTATATGGGATCATTCAATTGAAGAGTTGGAAACATTTATCGACAACTTGAATAATTTCCATCCGATTATCAATTTTACATGTACCATATCTGACCAGTCTGTCTCTTACAAAAGGAGAAAAATTTTTCTGAAAGAAACCAATATCATGACTATACATCGTGTCATCCAAGGAAGTGAAAAGACGGAATTCCATACAGCCAAGCAAAGCGATACAGGAGGATTATATCTGACGATTGGAACTTCAACGCTTCTCTCCAGCATCTACGAATTTTTTTCCTTGACAGAAACTATTCCAAATCAGTGATGGACAAAGCATTTAGTAATGTGTCCCGTATGTCTCAAGTGGATGCATTAGCCTTTGTGATTGGTGAAATGAAAAGTGTTATTCCATTTATTGCTATGTACAATAAAGATTTACCAAATATAGGCGGTATTTTACATAAATACTCGGACCTAAAAGCGAATATCTTAACTTTATGAACTACCATTTTAGACCCTTTGTTAATACTAATGTCCCAAAAGTTAACCTGACTATTTAGTGAATTCAAACTGTACACATCATGAATCTAAAACATTTCTCTCTGAAAGTTGTTACACACCTAAGAGTTATCACTCTTCCCGTGTAAGATACTGGTTCGATTTTGTCTAGATATGTTACAAGAGAAAAAAAATTGATTTGCGTTGTCATGCAGACTGTCAAACTAAGAATGTCATTTATCTTATAGCATGGTCAAAATGCAACATGCAATATGTTGGTCAGACCAAACAAGATGTCTCAATATGCATGAACAGTCATAAGTTTGATATTCATAATTTTATGGACCCTGCATTTTCTTCTACCGTTGCTTTACATTTTAATTTAGAAAATCATAATTTAAATGATTTCAAATTTATGCCTATTTATATTGATAAACAACATTGATCGCCTTTGCAAAGAAACCTTTTGGATACATAAACTTAGAACTGTTTATGTTCCTGAAGTTTTAAATTCTAAACTACATTATACAGTAGATTAATATGTGTCACTAATGTCTACTTGCATAATAGGTAGTAGGTTCTAGTGATGGGTTTGTTTCATAGATTATTAGACAGATTGGAGATAAAGGCGAAATGGAAGAAATTATAAAATCAAAACAAACCTATGTCTTCGTCATGTAGTTTACATTTGTTTGTTTCAATCCTATATTTCTCGTAAAAAAATTATTCAGTTAGATTTCTAAATTTAGAATTCTTTTAATCTAGAATTCTTTCTAGATTTAGATTAAGATTTCTACATTAGGGCGATAACAGAAGAAATATTTCAGGCGTAATATATAAACAAACGGTACAGTATTACAACTGAGGCCGAATTACTTTGTTAAAAATATTATTATAAAGAAAACAGACAAATCAAATACGATAGTAACAATAAACACTAAAGATTACAAAAGGGAGGTTTTCGGCAATTAAAAGACAACAAATATGAAAAATGCATAACTAACTATGAAAGACAGATTAAAGTTTAAATTCATATCATGAATGAGATTGTTACTTTTTCAGTGAACATGCGCACACCCTGTTCCTATGTATTGCAAAATCGTAATTTACCGCTGCTTAATCCAGGTGGACATATTGTCTCTTCATATAACTCTCCAACAGAAAGTATTTCAAAGTATATTAATTTATCACAACTTATAATTTATGTAAAATTATGCATATCGACTTTCTATAAGTTGATTGTAATAGTAAAAGAGTAGTGCATCATATGTAGCAACACTCTCTATATCATTCCTATATACTAACATTCCTCATTATAACGGCATAAATGCTTCTAAGATATATGTATATATATTTATTTTTTTGCAACAAGGTGGATACCATAACACATTGTCGAATGATAAAATTGTACCTGAAAATATTTATTTTGAATTTGACAGAAAATGGGAAGTTCGATACCGCCTACCCCATATGTCTTTATTCATGGGAAAACTTGAACAGGATTTCACCAAGACATGTAAAATAAAACACTCTGTGTGGTTACGATTTCTTGACGACAACTTTATTATATGGGATCATTCAATTGAAGAGTTGGAAACATTTATCGACAACTTGAATAATTTCCATCCGAATATCAATTTTACATGTACCATATCTGACCAGTCTGTCTCTTCGTTGATTGTAATAGTAACAAAAGGAGAATCGCTTCTAATTGAAACAGACATTTTTCTGAAAGAAACAAATAACCACCAATATCATCCAAGGAAGTGAAAAGACGGAATTCCATACAGCCAAGCAAAGCGATACAGGAGGATTATATCTGACGATTGGAACTTCAACGCTTCTCTCCAGCATCTACGAATTTTTTGCCTTGACAGAAACTATTCCAAATCAGAGATAGACAAAGCATTTAGTAATGTGTCCCGTATGTCTCAAGTGGATGCATTAGCCTTTGTGACTGGTGAAATGAAAAGTGTTATTCCATTCATTGCTATGTACAATAAAGATTTACCAAATATAGGCGGTATTTTACATAAATACTCGGACCTAAAAGCGAATATCTTAACTTTATGAACTACCATTTTAGACCCTTTGTTAATACTAATGTCCCAAAAGTTAACCTGACTATTTAGTGAATTCAAACTGTACACATCATGAATCTAAAACATTTCTCTCTGAAAGTTGTTACACACCTAAGAGTTATCACTCTTCCCGTGTAAGATACTGGTTCGATTTTGTCTAGATATGTTACAAGAGAAAAAAAATTGATTTGCGTTGTCATGCAGACTGTCAAACTAAGAATGTCATTTATCTTATAGCATGGTCAAAATGCAACATGCAATATGTTGGTCAGACCAAACAAGATGTCTCAATATGCATGAACAGTCATAAGTTTGATATTCATAATTTTATGGACCCTGCATTTTCTTCTACCGTTGCTTTACATTTTAATTTAGAAAATCATAATTTAAATGATTTCAAATTTATGCCTATTTATATTGATAAACAACATTGATCGCCTTTGCAAAGAAACCTTTTGGATACATAAACTTAGAACTGTTTATGTTCCTGAAGTTTTAAATTCTAAACTACTTTATACAGTAGATTAATATGTGTCACTTATGTCTACTTGCATAATAGGTAGTAGGTTCCAGTGATGGTTTATTTTCAGATAAAATATTTGTTTCATAGATTATTAGACAGACTGGAGATAAAGGCGAAATGGAAGAAATTATAAAATCAGAACAAACCTATGTCTTCGTCATGTAGTTTACATTTGTTTGTTTCAATCCTATATTTCTCGTAAAAAATTATTCAGTTAGATTTCTAAATTTAGAATTCTTTTAATCTAGAATTCTTTCTAGATTTAGATTAATATTTCTACATTAGGGCGATAACAGTAGAAATATTTCAGGCGTAATATATAAACAAACGGTACAGTAATACAACTGACGCCGAATTACTTTGTAAAAAATATTATTATAAAGAAAACAGACAAATCAAATACGATAGTAACAATGAACACTAAAGATTACAAAATAAACGGTACAGTAATACAACTGACGCCGAATTACTTTGTAAAAAAGACGACAAATATGAAAAATGCATAACTTCAGAGTGTATGGAGGATGTAAAAACGATTAAAATTCATATCATGAATGAGATTGTTACTTTTTCAGTGAACATGCGCACACCTGTTCCTATGTATTGCAAAATCGTAATTTACCGCTGCTTATCCAGGTGGACATATTGTCTCTTCATATAACTCTCCAACAGAAAGTATTTCAAAGTATATTGAAACATTTATCGACAACTTGAATAATTTCCATCCGAATATTAATTTTACATGTACCATATCTGACCAGTCTGTCTCTTACTTGATTGTAATAGTAACAAAAGGAGAATCGCTTCTAATTGAAACAGACATTTTTCTGAAAGAAACAAATAACCACCAATATCATCCAAGGAAGTGAAAAGACGGAATTCCATACAGCCAAGCAAAGCGATACAGGAGGATTATATCTGACGATTGGAACTTCAACGCTTCTCTCCAGCATCTACGAATTTTTTGCCTTGACAGAAACTATTCCAAATCAGAGATAGACAAAGCATTTAGTAATGTGTCCCGTATGTCTCAAGTGGATGCATTAGCCTTTGTGACTGGTGAAATGAAAAGTGTTATTCCATTCATTGCTATGTACAATAAAGATTTACCAAATATAGGCGGTATTTTACATAAATACTCGGACCTAAAAGCGAATATCTTAACTTTATGAACTACCATTTTAGACCCTTTGTTAATACTAATGTCCCAAAAGTTAACCTGACTATTTAGTGAATTCAAACTGTACACATCATGAATCTAAAACATTTCTCTCTGAAAGTTGTTACACACCTAAGAGTTATCACTCTTCCCGTGTAAGATACTGGTTCGATTTTGTCTAGATATGTTACAAGAGAAAAAAAATTGATTTGCGTTGTCATGCAGACTGTCAAACTAAGAATGTCATTTATCTTATAGCATGGTCAAAATGCAACATGCAATATGTTGGTCAGACCAAAAAGTCATTTATCTTATAGCATGGTCAAATACATGAATGTAACAGAACTGTTTATGTTCCTGAAGTTTTAAATTCTAAACTACTTTATACAGTAGATTAATATGTGTCACTAATGTCTACTTGCATAATAGGTAGTAGGTTCTAGTGATGGGTTTGTTTCATAGATTATTAGACAGATTGGAGATAAAGGCGAAATGGAAGAAATTATAAAATCAAAACAAACCTATGTCTTCGTCATGTAGTTTACATTTGTTTGCTTCAATCCTATATTTCTCGTAAAAAAATTATTCAGTTAGATTTCTAAATTTAGAATTCTTTTAATCTAGAATTCTTTCTAGATTTAGATTAATATTTCTACATTAGGGCGATAACAGTAGAAATATTTCAGGCGTAATATATAAACAAACGGTACAGTAATACAACTGACCCGAATTACTTTGTAAAAAATATTATTTAAAGAAAATAGTAAGATTACAAAAGGGAGGTTTTCGGCAATTAAAAGACAACAAATATGAAAAATGCATAACTGAACCTATAGAAACGACAAGAATTTCAGAGTGTTTAAAATTCATATCATGAATGAGATTGTTACTTTTTCAGTGAACATGCGCACACCCTGTTCCTATGTATTGCAAAATCGTAATTTACCGCTGCTTAATCCAGGTGGACATATTGTCTCTTCATATAACTCTCCAACAGAAAGTATTTCAAAGTATATATTAAATCAACATATGTAATATATGTGAAAGATGCAACCGACTTTATAAATAAGTTGAGGAATATTAAATTTAAGAGTAGTGCATCATATGTAGCAACACTCTCTATATCATTCCTATATACTAACATTCCTCATTTGTAAGATAAATGTATATATATTTTTTTTTTGCAACAAGGTGGATACCATAACACATTGTCGAATGATAAAATTGTACCTGAAAATATTTATTTTGAATTTGACAGAAAATGGGAAGTTCGATACCGCCTACCCCATATGTCTTTATTCATGGGAAAACTTGAACAGGATTTCACCAAGACATGTAAAATAAAATACTCTGTGTGGTTACGATTTCTTGACGACAACTTTATGATATGGGATCATTCAATTGAAGACTTGGAAACATTTATCGACAACTTGAATAATTTCCATCCGAATATCAATTTTACATGTACCATATCTGACCAGTCTGTCTCTTACTTGATTGTAATAGTAACAAAAGGAGAATCGCTTCTAATTGAAACAGACATTTTTCTGAAAGAAACATATAACAACCAATATCATCCAAGGAAGTGAAAAGACGGAATTCCATACAGCCAAGCAAAGCGATACAGGAGGATTATATCTGACGATTGGAACTTCAACGCTTCTCTCCAGCATCTACGAATTTTTTGCCTTGACAGAAACTATTCCAAATCAGAGATAGACAAAGCATTTAGTAATGTGTCCCGTATGTCTCAAGTGGATGCATTAGCCTTTGTGACTGGTGAAATGAAAAGTGTTATTCCATTCATTGCTATGTACAATAAAGATTTACCAAATATAGGCGGTATTTTACATAAATACTCGGACCTAAAAGCGAATATCTTAACTTTATGAACTACCATTTTAGACCCTTTGTTAATACTAATGTCCCAAAAGTTAACCTGACTATTTAGTGAATTCAAACTGTACACATCATGAATCTAAAACATTTCTCTCTGAAAGTTGTTACAGACCTAAGAGTTATCACTCTTCCCGTGTAAGATACTGGTTCGATTTTGTCTAGATATGTTACAAGAGAAAAAAAAATTGATTTGCGTTGTCATGCAGACTGTCAAACTAAGAATGTCATTTATCTTATAGCATGGTCAAAATGCAACATGCAATATGTTGGTCAGACCAAACAAGATGTCTCAATATGCATGAACAGTCATAAGTTTGATATTCATAATTTTATGGACCCTGCATTTTCTTCTACCGTTGCTTTACATTTTAATTTAGAAAATCATAATTTAAATGATTTCAAATTTATGCCTATTTATATTGATAAACAACATTGATCGCCTTTGCAAAGAAACCTTTTGGATACATAAACTTAGAACTGTTTATGTTCCTGAAGTTTTAAATTCTAAACTACTTTATACAGTAGATTAATATGTGTCACTTATGTCTACTTGCATAATAGGTAGTAGTTCTGTGATGGGTTTGTTTCATAGATTATTAGACAGATTGGAGATAAAGGCGAAATGGAAGAAATTATAAAATCAAAACAAACCTATGTCTTCGTCATGTAGTTTACATTTGTTTGCTTCAATCCTATATTTCTCGTAAAAAAATTATTCAGTTAGATTTCTAAATTTAGAATTCTTTTAATCTAGAATTCTTTCTAGATTTAGATTAATATTTCTACATTAGGGCGATAACAGTAGAAATATTTCAGGCGTAATATATAAACAAACGGTACAGTAATACAACTGACGCCGAATTACTTTGTAAAAAATATTATTTTAAAGAAAACAGACAAATCAAATACGATAGTAACAATGAACACTAAAGATTACAAAAGGGAGGTTTTCGGCAATTAAAAGACGACAAATATGAAAAATGCATAACTTCAGAGTGTAATGAGGATGTAAAAACGATTAAAATTCATATCATGAATGAGATTGTTACTTTTTCAGTGAACATGCGCACACCCTGTTCCTATGTATTGCAAAATCGTAATTTACCGCTGCTTAATCCAGGTGGACATATTGTCTCTTCATATAACTCTCCAACAGAAAGTATTTCAAAGTATATTGAAACATTTATCGACAACTTGAATAATTTCCATCCGAATATCAATTTTACATGTACCATATCTGACGTGTCTGTCTCTTACTTGATTGTAATAGTAACAAAAGGAGAATCGCTTCTAATTGAAACAGACATTTTTCTGAAAGAAACATATAACAACCAATATCATCCAAGGAAGTGAAAAGACGGAATTCCATACAGCCAAGCAAAGCGATACAGGAGGATTATATCTGACGATTGGAACTTCAACGCTTCTCTCCAGCATCTACGAATTTTTTGCCTTGACAGAAACTATTCCAAATCAGAGATAGACAAAGCATTTAGTAATGTGTCCCGTATGTCTCAAGTGGATGCATTAGCCTTTGTGACTGGTGAAATGAAAAGTGTTATTCCATTCATTGCTATGTACAATAAAGATTTACCAAATATAGGCGGTATTTTACATAAATACTCGGACCTAAAAGCGAATATCTTAACTTTATGAACTACCATTTTAGACCCTTTGTTAATACTAATGTCCCAAAAGTTAACCTGACTATTTAGTGAATTCAAACTGTACACATCATGAATCTAAAACATTTCTCTCTGAAAGTTGTTACAGACCTAAGAGTTATCACTCTTCCCGTGTAAGATACTGGTTCGATTTTGTCTAGATATGTTACAAGAGAAAAAAAAATTGATTTGCGTTGTCATGCAGACTGTCAAACTAAGAATGTCATTTATCTTATAGCATGGTCAAAATGCAACATGCAATATGTTGGTCAGACCAAACAAGATGTCTCAATATGCATGAACAGTCATAAGTTTGATATTCATAATTTTATGGACCCTGCATTTTCTTCTACCGTTGCTTTACATTTTAATTTAGAAAATCATAATTTAAATGATTTCAAATTTATGCCTATTTATATTGATAAACAACATTGATCGCCTTTGCAAAGAAACCTTTTGGATACATAAACTTAGAACTGTTTATGTTCCTGAAGTTTTAAATTCTAAACTACTTTATACAGTAGATTAATATGTATCACTTATGTCTACTTGCATAATAGGTAGTAGGTTCTAGTGATGGGTTTGTTTCATAGATTATTAGACAGATTGGAGATAAAGGCGAAATGGAAGAAATTATAAAATCAGAACAAACCTTTGTCTTCGTCATGTAGTTTACATTTGTTTGTTTCAATCCTTTATTTCTCGTAAAAAAATTATTCAGTTAGATTTCTAAATTTAGAATTCTTTTAATCTAGAATTCTTTCTAGATTTAGATTAAGATTTCTACATTAGGGCGATAACAGTAGAAATATTTTAGGCGTAATATATAAACAAACAGTACAGTAATACAACTGACGCCGAATTACTTTGTTAAGATTATTATTATAAAGAAAACAGACAAATCAAATACGATAGTAACAATGAACACTAAAGATTACAAAAGGGAGGTTTTCGGCAATTAAAAGACGACAAATATGAAAAATGCATAACTGAACCTATAGAAACGACAAGGATTTCAGAGTGTTTAAAATTCATATCATGAATGAGATTGTTACTTTTTCAGTGAACATGCGCGCACCCTGTTCCTATGTATTGCAAAATCGTAATTTACCGCTGCTTAATCCAGGTGGACATATTGTCTCTTCATATAACTCTCCAACAGAAAGTATTTCAAAGTATATATTAAAAACAACATATGTAATATTATGTGAAAGATGCAACCGACTTTATAAATAAGTTGAGGAATATTAAATTTAAGAGTAGTGCATCATATGTAGCAACACTCTCTATATCATTCCTATATACTAACATTCCTCATTATAACGGCATAAATGCTTGTAAGATATTTGTATATATATATTATTTTTTTTGCAACAAGGTGGATACCATAAAGTAGACCTCTGGGCCGATTAGCTGTTTAATTTTCATGCTTCTAACTTATCAGTAGCCTTTGTAACATTAAATGATAGTTTTAGGACCAAAGTTTGAAACTCTGTTTTGCCACAAATTCTTAAATTTTTTGAATTTGAAAATTTGAAAGACAAGGTGCACATCTACATCATAACATACTTCTTCTGTGAAAATATCAAGATAAAACGACAAAAAATAAAGGCTCCAGAGCGCGAACAAACTTTTGATGCTGACGTCAAATCAAGTGACCCCTATGGTGGGGCCATATTTGCTCCCAGGGCCATGATTTTTAAAAAAATTGGTAGCGATCAACTATACAACGCAGTACACCAAATATCTAAACTCCAGGCCTAATCGTTTCTGAAATGAAGATTTTTCTAGATTTTCCTATATCAGCCTATGTAAAATAAAGTGACCCCTGCGGCAGGGCCAATTTTGACCCCAATGTCATGATTTATACTTTGTAGAGGTCCACTAGACAACGCTACACACCAAATATCTAAGCTCTAGGCCCTGCAGTTTTATAGAAATTTTCAAATATTGCATTTTTAAAATCTATTCTATGCCCCTGTGACCTCCTTTTTCAACCAATCTAAACAATTTGAACAATTTTAATAGAGGGCATCATAAGGATCAATCCTGTGAAATTGGGTAATAATCCATTCAGTGGTTTAGGAGATGTTATTTAAAAGAAATTGTTGACGCTGGACCCACGCACTCACGGACGACAGACAAAAGGCGATCACAACAGGGCATGATGACCGTGAATCGCTCACCTGAGAAATATTGCCCTCAATGCCAATTATTGTATTAGGAGTCATAGTGAATACATAATCTATGCAGAAGTACAGCAAGATCATCTAAATTCAACACAAAAACTGTACCTGCCATCCAAACTTTGAAGGTCATTGCTCTAATAAGTCTATAAACAAGAGGGAAATGATGGCCCTAAATCGCTTACCTGAATTCAAGTGCTAGAGAGAAAAGTAAGGAAATAAATTTACACATAATAAATTATATAGTATTTAAATTTGATTAATTATTAGTTCTGTTGGCCATCTAATGGTTGGCAGATCAGAGCGATTTTAGCTATTTTTGCTCAGTACCACCTAAGGATCATTCCTGTAAAATTTCATCAAAATCGGCTCAGTGATTTAGGAGGAGGTGTCATTTAAAGATCATTCTATTGTTAGCTTAGTCTGGCAGCCATCTAATGGTTGGCAGATCAGAACGATTTTAGCTATTTTTGCTCAGTACCACCTAAGGATCATTCCTGTAAAATTTCATCAAAATCTGCTAAGTGGTTTAGAAGAAGATGTCGTTTAACCCAAAAGTTGACGATGCATGTCGCACGATGGACGCCGTACAAAAACTGATCAAAATATCTTCGTGCTCAGGTGAGCTAAAAATCAAGTGACCCCTAGGACGGAGCCAATTTTGACCTAAGGGCCATGATTTGATCAAAATTGGTAGATGTTCACTAGGCCATGTTACACACCAAATATCTGAACTCCAGGCCGTGGTTTCTGATAAGAAGATTATCCTGGGGCGCGGCCAATTTTGACCCCAGGGTCATGATTTGCACAAACTTGGTAATGGTGCATAAGACAATGCCACACACCAAATATCTAAGCTCTAGGCCTTGCAGTTTCAGAGAAGAAGATATTTAAAGAATTTTCTTTTAAGATTTTTTTAAGTTTTTTTTAACTCCTGTGACCCATATATGCAATGGACAGGAACTATTGAACAACTTTGGTAGAGCTTCATGTAAGGAACATCACAGGCAATTTTCATTTAATTTGGCCCAGTGGTTTCGGAGGAGATGTCATTTGAAATAATTGTGGCCGACGGACGAAGGCCATTGATCCTAAAAGCTCACATGAGCACTACGTGCTCAAGTGAGCTGAAAAGATAACCCAACAAAGATGAAAAGATGATATTGTGCATTTTTAGCCAACTCCACTATTGATTGGCAGGGATACAATTGACAACCCTGTTTAGTCATCAAGGTGTGCCAGATGCTCTTGAAATGATGAATGTACAAACGTCAAATGATCAATGGTTTTTTAAGACAACACACTCTAGCTTTTAAGCAGGAAATGACAATCAGCTGCAGCAATGGAATTCAATACACAAGGAAGTAAAAAGAATTGAGTGAAGCCCTTTCATGCATAAATGGTACACACAGAATTGAAATGTTTAGTGTATTGGTTCATTTTATGTGCGTAAAATACGCAGATATGCAGCTTATCTGTTCCTCTGGCTCCTGGTGAGCTAAAAGGTTACAGCCTGGACACAAATGCTTGCACAGATTTTAATGTCAACTGAGTTTGCTGTGACCCTGACCTTAAAGCTAGTAACCTTGATTTTCCTTGTGACACATTACCTAGTCCTAGAAATAATTTACTTATTTCAAAACTTGACCATACACAACAAAATTAAGCCTTGACATGTTTTTAGTCATTTGACTGCTGTGACCTTGACCTTAAGCAAGTGACTAGTTTTTGTTTGCAAAACATCATCTGGTCTTAGAAATCATTTGTGCTAAGTAATTTCAAAACACAAACATATACAACAAAGTTACAGCATGGACACAATAATGTCAACAGATTGCTGTGACCATGACCTTCAAGATGAAGACCTGGTTCTTATTTGTGACAAATGGTCTTAAAATCACTAAACAAATGCAAACTAATGGAAATATAAAAATTAGGTTGAACCTGTATTAGCTGCCACCTGTAGGCAACCTGCATTTACCAAACTGTAGCATTTTGTTATACATTTAAACTTCATTTAGCAGTCACCTCTGTTAAGCGGCCACTTTCTCTTGTTCCCTTGACTGCCCACTTAAGACAGGTTTGACTGTATTTTCAAATACTTTATTACTGCATTGTGTCATTTTTAAAACAAACTTATTAATTACTTTCATTCTTTTAATTATCTATGTTATTTTTTTTTAATTAATTTGCTTTTATTTCTTTTGATAAAGAAATTGTAATAAGATCTTAAGAACCTTTTCATTTCATTTAAAATATCACTCTGATCTGAAATAGTACTATTGTCTTCTAATTCTAATTTAGGAATCATTTTATATAGATAATTATTTTTCTCAAGGTTACAAAAATATTTTGAAGGTTTTTCTCCATCTTCAACCCATCTAGCCTTAGATCTTAATATGTGACCTTTAAGGAATCTCTCTTACCTTTTGAGTTTTTGTTTTAATTCTGATATTTGTTTTTATTTTGATCTGTTAAATTCTTTTATTTCATTGATTTCTTTTAAGAGCTCTGATTCTTTATGTGCACTTACTTTCTTTTTATATGAACCATAAGATATGGATTTTCCACGTATTTCCATCAATAAAACTTCTAAAATAGCTGATCACTTATAACAAATTGTAATTCTTCATCTGGTATTTGATTAATATTCTCAAAGTCATAAACAGGAAGACAATATTGTAATTTAGTTTCCCTTATTGTATCATTTATCAAATTTATATAGTCAATATCATTCAAATGTGCATTATTATGCTTCCAAAGACCTTTACCATGTAATATATTTGATGGGTTTAAGATGAGGGAAATTATTGAGTGATCAGATAAGTAACTTGATTCAATATCAATTTTCTTAACAAAGGGCAGTAAGTCGTTAGTTAAAAGAAACAAGAGGGCCAAGATGGCCCTAGATCGCTCACCTGAGAAAAGTATCATTCATTGCCTGTACAAAACAGACTGCTTTAGAATTAAGATGATGAGGTGAAACAATGTTCAGGAATTTTCTGACTCCATCCACAAAAGATATCATCATGACAAACATTCTGCCAAAGTTTGAGGATGACTGGACCAAAAATGTTGCCCTCTGAGTATAAACAAGATTTTTCTAAGATTTGACCTACTGACCTACATTTCTGTCCAGCCCCACCCATTTTCAAACTGGTTCGAGATATCATCATGACAAACAATCTGACCAAGTTTGAGGAAGATTGCATCAAAACTGTGGCCTTTAGTGTGTAAACAAGATTTTTCTAAGATTTGACCTACTGACCTACATTTCTGTCCAGCCCCACCCATTTTCAAACTGGTTCGAGATATCATCATGACAAACAATCTGACCAAGTTTGAGGAAGATTGGATCAAAATTGTGGCCTCTAGTGTGTAAACAAGATTTTTTAAGATTTGACCTACTGACCTACTTTTTGATCCAACCTGACCCATTTTCGAAAGGGTTCAAGATATCATCAAGACAAACATTCTGATCAAGTTTGAGGAAGATTGGATCAAAATTGTGGCCTCTAGTGTGTAAACATCAAAATTGTTGACGGACGACGGACGATTGACGACGGACGACGGACAATCAAGTATCCCAAAAGCTCACCCTGAGCTATGCTCAGGTGAGCTAAAAATCAAGTCTTGCTTGTTTTAAAGGATGTATTTGTCTGCATGTGTATCTCTTTCTATCTGGATAGTTTTCTCTGAACGGGTCTAACATTTGCCTTTCATGGATTTTGTCTATTAATAATGATCTAGCCTTGATGTTATTTATATGTTTGTAGTTTGAGTAATCTAGAGAAGGATCAAGAACTAAATTAAAGTCACCACACATAATACAAGATTCATTACCTATATCATTAAATGTCTGAAACATCTTTTCATAAAAAGCTGGATTATCTAAATTTGGTCCATACAGGGAGACTAAAGTATAACGCTGTGAATTAATTGTAACATCCAATGCAAGAAAGTTACCATCATTATCATTTATACTATTATGAATACAATTTTCTATATTCTTATTAAATAAAATAGCTACACCTCTTGCATTTGAACATTGAACATGAAAAACTAAAATAACAATTTCCATTCCACTGAGCATATATCATCTTTTCTTGTTCTCTTGTAAAATGTGTGTCTTGCAAACAATATATATCATAATTCTTTTCTTTTAAAAATTGAACACATCAATTCTCTTTTTTGTGCCGTTCAGACCCCGGCAATTTAATGACAATATTTTTACCTCACCCATTATCCCAAAATTGTTTTTCAGAGAACCATACATTCAGTTTATATTTTTTAACATGACACAATGAAGATCTGTCAGAAAAAATGAACAAGTGCAAAAAAGTGTTTGGTTTAATAAACATAATGTTTAAACAAAGGCAAAGAAAAAACAACTTGAGTTTTGTGCAGACAGATTAAATATATATACAGGTTAACAGGAACAAGGATTATTACTGTCAGAAAGAAGTGATGAAGATAAACTTCAGAGATATGGTCTACTACAACTTGTATATGTATACATGATCATCTTTTCCATTCATTTCACACACCTAATATGTACATAAATTTAATGCTGTTGTTGTTTTTTGTTGTTGTTTTCTTTCAACATAAAAATGGGCAATATTTAGAAAAAAAGAGAAAAATAAATATTAAAGAGTTTACAAACCTTAACTGTCCATACAACTTCTTCATTAGTTAAATATACAACTAATATATTACATGTTTACATAATTTAGGGGGGGGGGAATATATATATATATATATATATATATATATATATATATAATATAATGCTTATATTTTTTCTAGAAAAAAAAACAACAAAAAATAAGGTAACCATTTCAAAGGTTTCAAAGATTCAATTCTTTGCAAAAAGAATCAATATATACATATATGTTTGATGTTTTGCAATACCTTACAATGTATTAATAGTCTATAATGAGAGAAAAAAAAAAAGAAAAAAAAATATTTCTGATTTTCTCTCTTTCCGTCGAAAACGAAAAGGAAAGAGGAAGACGAAAAAGAGAATCATCTCCATACAACATATAAGCAAAGAATTTAAAACATGTGTAAGCAATATTTTAACATAGGCAGAATTTAGGAGGAAAAAGGAAACTAAAACCCTCACATCAATATTTATACAAATACAGTCGAACCCCGGTTACTCCACCAACTCTCATTCAAATACCCAGCGTCATTCGAAATACTTCGTTGGTCCCGATCACTCTCCTTCTTATTTCTATATAAAAATATTTGGGTTATTCGAATTTGTACCATTCGAATACCTGGCCTCATCCGAAAGATTTTTTGTCCCGTGCCAATCATTTCGTATGATTTTCGCACCCCCTTATCCGAAGTCGCTGACGAGCTTTAATTACCGGCGACATTTTGAAAACAAACAATGGAAAGGCGCGAATGTCAATTAATTGCCGAAATGAGTGGGAGACGGCCGCTTACAGTTTGCAAAAGTTGTTAGTTGATTGGATGTTTGTCCAGCAGATCAATCATAAAGGTTATGATTAATGATTTAGATACCTGTGCAGTATTTCGGATACGCTGGAAAAAGAAGATTTACACAAGTGTAACAAGCAGACCACGATTACATCGTTTTTTTAAATGAACATTTTGAGACGACGTTGATATCACGTGTATACATGTAGCTCCTGATGAATGATTATGTATGTATTGGTGTATGCATTGGTTATGTAATATTTATGCAGAAAAAGATTAATTTTGTCAAAGAAATATCATTTATCTATTGCTGTTTTCAAGACGACGTTGATAGTGCATACATGTAGTCGCTTGTGATTTAGTCAGACCTGAAAAAAATGTACATGTATGTATCTTGGTTATTGACGTATGCATTGATTGTTTTTTTATCGATATCTTTTATATAAAAAGATGGAAGTTGTAAAATAAAAGTTAATTAATCTATATTCGTTTTCATTTACGCTCCTAAATCGTAATACCATATTTTAATAAGAGTACTTTATATATTACGTTCACTGCATGAAAAAGTGGGTGGGATGGGTTTTTGTTCCAACGGTCGACATGGTTTGGGTTATTCGAAACCATGCCTTACTCGAAATAAAACGCCAATCCCCATGATTTCGAATAACCGGGATTCGACTGTACTCCCTATTCTGGAAAATAAGATGCAGGGAAAAAGTTTCGTCCATTTACAGCATTATGTTAAAAAGATGTTAACTTAGGTATCGTATAGTATAAAAGAGTACTTTGACATTTTATAAGGACCAAAAACAATAAGAATAAAAACGAAAATGGGGGGTCCAATATGAATGATCATTATTGCCTTTAAATTATCAACACACATCTTGAGTTTGAGCCGTCATCACTTGCATATTCAAGGACATAGTCTTTTAACATATAATGGGCCTAAATTATGGACATGAAAAGAAAAAAGAAAGCTATATAATCTTGACAACTAATGTTTTCACTTTTGGATAGAATGGCCAGAAAAAAAAAGAGAAGTTAACAAATCAACACAGTCATAGTGAGTATGTGTTCATAGTATTTAGAGAAAAATTTCCATTCTCACATTGATATTCCTAACTTTCTCTCTTTTTGATGAAAATGAACGGAAAGAGAAACATAAAAAAGAGAATTATTTCCATACAGCATTACAGCATTAAGCAAAATATTTCTAACATGTAAGGTAATATTTTAAAATATTAAAAAACAATAATAACTAGATTTCATTCGTTGATACGAATGATAGGACTTTCTGCAACATTTTGAAATGTAAAGATTAATACCGTTAGAAAAAATATATGTTATATTTCCTACCTTTTACTCTTTTTTTTTTCGTATGGACTTCTCATGCATGAAATTTGTGAAGTAAGCCATATGTCGAAAATAAATAAATCTTTATTTTGATATCGCTTTCTTATAACTTGACCAATTTTAATTGTTGTTGTTGCTGTTGTTGTATTGGGGTTTACCGTCGCTGTGATAGTATGTCAATCATATAGAGACGTCGAGCTAATTACAGGTGGGGAAAGACCCCGAGTACACAGAGATACGCGGATATAACCACCGACCTACCGCAAGCCAGCTGGAAGGCTTCCTCACATGAAAATCCGAAGTCCCTACCGGAATTCGAACCCACAGCGGTGAGGGGCTGAGAGATTCCAAGTTTAGTATTCTAGGTACCAAAATAAATGTCCTGAAAATCCCTACAATTCAATTGTAGCATATTTGGGTCTAGTTTTATAGGTTTTCAAAATATAAGCAATTAAACTTAAAACTATTAATTCTGCACATCATAATTCTTTTTTTTTTTAATTTCGTGTACAGTCGCGGGAATAAAACCGTAAATGCTACCATGCAATAGATTCGTCGACGCGTGTAGCCTCGTGAGTTAAATTTCAATAATGCTTGTACATACGATGGAGACGACTGTATTCGTTATAGTTAGTGTTTATTAAGAGAGAATTTAACAGTTAAGAAGCCGGAACGAGCGTAGCGAGTGACGGCTTCTTAACTGTTAAATTCTCTCTTAGTGTTTGAAATTATATTTTGTCCAATGAAATCATTCCATTTTTCCAAAATTTTGTCTCCATTTAATTCATTTAATCGGAATCAATTTGTCACTAAACACTTTTCCGCTAAATCAACTGATCAATTTAAAACCAGCTTCAAGCACCTTCACTGCGCATGTGCGTCAAGATGTGTCGAGAAGCGGAGCTTAATGTGTTCACCAAAATAGATTAAGACCACAATTACCTGCCCTTGGTTACCGGATGTGCCTACACAGAAAATGAGTGACCCTATTTAATGCTGAATTAAGGTGAGATTTTGACTGAAAGACATGCAATAAAGGATTGAATTCTACAGAACAGTTAAAATAGTCATAAAATGCCCAATTTGGAGGCCTTATTGCACAACAATCTTAATAGTTTAGCATTACTGAGGGGGGAATTTTTGAGAAAATTGGCGTGAAATGGCCGACCGGTGCACTAAATTCATACGCATGTTATTTGGCCTTAAATAGGTCAAAAAGTAGTCGGGTGACTCCATGTTTAAAATGTACAGAATTATTTCTCTTGAATAGATCTATCTAATGAGGGTAAGTTAGGATGCCAATGTCCCTTACAGAAATTGTCATTTGTATATATGCTTATATAGAACATATAGTAAATTTAAATTGTGGTCTTAGTCCACGCATGTGTAACGTGTTACAGGGATTTTTGATGTGAACGCATGAACATCGACAAAAAATAATACACAGCAACCATAGAGAACAAACATTTACTCACCAGGATTCTGATTAATCCAAAATAACAAAAAGAAAGGAAGAAAAAACATTGAAGATTTTAAAAAAATAAGTAAGAGGGTTTGACCACAAGTTCTAACAACATTAGTATCGGTCATCGCTTTTAAAGACACTTGTGTAATTTCAATGTCTACACATGTTAACACAGAATGGGAAATATATAACTAATTACTAAACAAAGCGATTAAGTAAATATCCGATTAAATAAATTCAAATTGAAAAATGTATATAAATAATGAGAAGAGAAGAAAAAAAAAACACACTTACAAACAAGGGTTACTTAAATAAAAAAAAAATGTCCAAAACACAACACAACTAGGTGCAGATATATGAACCTTTCTAAACAGTATCTTTTATTCAAATTTCAATCACCACTTTTTTGCCGAAGAGATCAAAGTCGGCTTCCGGTTCAATGCTCATTTGGAGCGTAGATCTACACAGATATACACAGCTAGAGCGACGCATTGACCTTTGACATAACATGTTACATGTCACGTGATGTAATTCACGCCGGGAAACAGGTTGATAGGGCGGAGTCTAAAAAATCAATACTATATTTGGAATGTGAAACTGCGTTAAATTTCAAAACATAATTTCAAACACTAAGTAGGTTAGTGTTATTTAGTAAGCATTAGGTCCATTAAATCGGTGTGGCGCGGCAAAGCCGATCTAAAGGACTTAATGCTTACTAAAAAAACACTAACCTATACTTAATTAACACTGAGTTTGCCCCGCCCTATTACTACGTTATGCTGCTATATTAGAAGATGGCGCCATATAAGTGTTACGTCAGCGTGTTGTTAAAGTATTCACACACGTGCACGTGCTTTCCAAATATGGATGTAACACATAAATTTCGCGCATTTTTTTACCGTCGGCTCATTTATTTTTCAGATTTCAATCAATTTATGTGATGGCTGTTTTTTTTATTTATTTATCTTGTTTGAATTAGTGGAGAAATCAGAAAATATCAACTGATTGACATTAAGTATGAACGAAATATGTAAAAAATAATCGTTTAAAAAAGTCGGTGTCAGCGGAAGATATTAAGGCTAGGAATACCCCGGAAATACCAAATCAAACGAGATAACACATGATCTGTAAGTTGTTTAAAAACGTTATATCAATTATTCAATTCTTGTATTTACCAAAATCGTAAACATAGGTACGGGTATAGCTCCCTTGGTTGGCGCTCAGCTTAATAAGGGTAGTTCTAGGACTGATGGCCCGGTGTCCGGATAATGTGACTGGGTGTGGTATCATGCCAACTGTCTATGACGTGATACTGTGCAGTGTGACAACACTACATTTGTCTCAAGTAGACATTGTCTCCAAAAGACTTAAATACTGTCGGTGGGACGTTAAACCTAATAAACTATACTTGTATTTTAGTATTTAATTTAGCATCTTTTTCTTTCCTTAGGAGTCCCTTTGCAATTTTTTTCCGAAACTCCTCATTCTTATGTAAATGTTTATCTATAAACATAATTATTTAAGCAACTTTAATTAATATTTACATTAACGTCCCACCGACAGTAATTCAGCCAGTCACGATGTCTACTTCATGCGGGTATAGGACTACCACACTGCAGTATCACGCCGTAGACATGTGGCATGATACCACACCAGTCACATCATCCTGATACCGCGCTAACCAGTCCTGCAAATTACCCTTATATGCTGAGCGCCAAGCAACGGAGCCATAACGGTACCATTTTTTACGACTTTGGTATGTCGGGTCGGGGATCGAACCCACGACCTTCCGCTCCCGAGGCAGACGCTCTAACCACTCTGCCACCGGAAAGGGTACGCTTGTTTAGCTAGTAATATCAATATGATATAAGTAAAAAGTTTTTTGCAATTTGTATGACTAATACATAGCTGTAAACTTACATATTTTCCGAAAATGCTTCAATTAACGTGAAAGCGAAAGTAGGATATTTCTCGAAAATTCTTACACTTGGGTTTATATTCGTATTTTTGATGTAACTTCCTTATACTTTGATCAATTTCAAAATTTTAAGGTACCAAAATAATCGTCTGAAAATTCTCTACATTTCACATGCTTTATGTTTAGGAATATTACTAATACTTTTTTGAGATACAAGGTCTTAAACCACCTGAAAAATGTAAAAAATTACCAAAGCTACATACACGAATTTCGTCTTTTTCCCCATTACTCCATCAATCTTTGGCCAATCATTAAAGTTTAGGCATCAAAAGAACGGCCAAACATTGCTCTACAAATAATATCCATCATCATATTTTGAAAAATCAAAGGTTTTCGAGGTATAAACTGTTAAACATACTGGGGGTTACCAAATTTTCATTTTCCGCCATAACTCAACCGATTCAACCCGATCATCAAAAATAAATATCATCTGAAAGGTCTTTCTAAACACTACAAATTGTACGCATAGTGTCTCGATAGAATATTTACCGTTTTTGAGATATTTAAGGCCGAAGAAAAAGCCGATAATTGATATATGACCTTGACCTTTGGGATTTTCCGGAAACGAAAGTGACATGGCTCCATAAAATCTAATGATGCATTTTCAGACAAAATTCAAGCAGATCACACAAAATTAAATCCTACAGGGCTTAAAACCCGTTAAGTTTTAATACGAAAGTTTTAATAGCATTATGACGTCATGTGACGTCATATGGCGATCATCTTTTCAGAATGTAAAGAAGACCTAAAGACTAATATTCAGTCCAAATATCAGCTTTCTAGCTCTTCTGGAAGCGATTTTATACGAATCTTGGATTCGCCATAAAACCTTTGCCTTTTCGAATTTGGAAACATGGACACCGAAAGGCACAACTAGAGCCTAACATACACATTCTGTGAAATTTTGATGAAAATCGGTCCAGAAATAATGGCTGTAGACCGCGTACAAACTTTTTCACCTGACGTCGAATCTGACGTTATATGACGTCATATGAATATGAAATTCATTGCATCCGAAAGCTCATGGTTTGAAATATATGCCATAAAATTTTCATTGTTCTGAGTCAATGGCAACACCTCAAAATAACACAAATATAAGAGGAAGAAAAAAAGAATAATAAGAACTAGATGTCATTCGTTTAAACGAATGATAGGACTTTCTGCAACATCTGCTTTATATAGTATATATAGAAGATGACATAATAGATAATCTGTCCAAATTGCAACTTTCTATCTCCTCTATTTCTATATAAAATAGCACAAATAGAACACATTCTGTGAATTTTAATAAAAGTCCGCCTATCTTGCACATGTAGTTTACATACAAAATTTATACTATGTCATATGACATGGAAGAACAAGAGCTCCGCTGACAGCGGGGCAATATACGCCCGAAGGTATGTATTGTCAGGGAATACCCTAAGACAAAAAGGTAAGCACAAAAAATTTTATATATAAAGTATTATTTCAACAAGAAGGATTGGCAATGTTAATCTTCAAGGGCTTTATTATAACAGTGGCTACAAAGGTTTTTCATGTTTTTATTATGTGAATAGTGCTTTAATCAAGAGTTACCTCATTACAGCTAACCCACATAGTTTATGGTCAGTGTAATTGCTTCTTTGGTTCCAATATACGTCTTAAATGTTGGTGATATGAGGTCAATTGTGGGTTATTATCTGTGGTTGGACCTGTCATGATCTGTTTGAAGCGGACACAAAAAAATACTAACTTAGACCAGTTAAGATATTTGACTTAAATTGTGCCCTTGCCCTTTAAAACCCTAGCCATCTGAAAGCTATTTTCTGCACATCCTCTCACTCTGGGTGATACTTCTCCCAAAAATAGTTTCCATTTACATCAGGGTCAAAAAAAATCAGAGCGGACACAATATACTTACTTTCTCCAGTTTAAGATATTTGACCTTGAATTGTGACCTTGACCTTGAACCTAGCCATCTGAAACCTATGTTTTGCAATCCTCTTACTGTGGGTGATACTTCTGCAAATAGTTTCCATTTAAATCCGCAGGTCAAAGATACAGAGCGGACACAAAAATACTAATTTTGCACCAGTTAAGATATTTGACCTTGAATTGTGCCCTTGACCTTAACCTAGCCATCTGAAACCTTTTGTTCTGACATCTCTTATGGGGGGTGATACTTCTGCCAAATTGTTTCCATTTACATCCAGGGGTCAAAAGATACAGAGCGGACACAAATATACTTACTTTGCTCCTTTTAAGATATTTGACCTTGAATTGGACCTTGACCTTGAACCTAGCCATCTGAAACTATGTTCTGCACTCCTCTTACTGTGGGTGATACTTTGCCAATAGTTCATTTACATCAGAGGTCAAAAGATACAGAGCGGACAAAAAAATACTAATTTGCACATTTTAAGATATTGACCTTGAATTGTGACCTTGCCCCTGAACCTAGCCATCTGAAAACCTATGTTCTGCAATCCTCTCACTCTGGGTGATATTTTGCCAAATAGTTTTCATTTTATTAAGTGGTTCAAAGATACAGAGCGGACACGAAATTGCTAACGGACGGACGGAAGACGGACGGACAGACGGACGACGGACGACGGGACGGACGACCAGCGGATAAATAATACAGCCCTTCGGGCTTTAAAAAATAAAACAGTTTTTCAAATGTAAGTTTTAACTTTCATCACACATAGAATTTCATCACTCCAGCTCAGTTGTAAACTTTTTTTTATTTTAGCCTCAGTAGGAAAAGTATAGAATATTTGTATAGTGTATATCCTTTCGACACTGTAACGTAGTTAAAGTATTTAGCGATTTTGGCGTGTTTGGGCTTCGTAGTTTTGCCATAAATTCCTGGAATTTCGAACTATGGTGATATTTTGAAAGGAAAACATCCCAGCCTACAAATGATGCAATATGAATATCGTTGATAACAATGCATTTTTTTAGATGGTCTAAAATGGGGGGCGGGTGTGAATTTTTCAAGGCTTGAAAACTGCTCGCTAGCTACATAGTGTTGCAAATACGGATTTTTTTTCTTGTGCTTTGAAATTTGTATTAACTTCAAAAGCTTATTTTGGAAAAAAGTCAAAAATTCGACAAATTTTTTTTTTAAAAAATCAAAATATAGCCATCAATTGCATTTTGATATTTATTTATTTATTTATTTTTTTTTTTAAAGTTTTGGAAATTTAATTTGGGCCCCCGTGCGTCCTTTTCCTATTTTTTTGATGCAGTTTGAAATATCTTTTTTCTGGACCGATCAAACTTTTTGTAATTTAATTTCAAAGTGAGTCACTGACGTCATAGGCAAGAAATCAATGAAAAAAAACTTTTAGGACTGAACAGTGTCATTAAAAATTTTTTGCCTTTCGACAATTTTAACATAAGAAATACTCTTTTAAATTTTGAAAAACATTCATAAAAGACGGACGATTAAAAATTTTTTCACAAAATGTTTAAAAATTCTAGAGACCTTACTGACCAAATCTCAACTTTTTATTTAAATAACAGATTTTTTAAGCATTTAAAAAAAAAAACGACCTTTGGGTTTAATCTTTTGGGAAACGCTATAGATCCATGGACTTTTCGAATTTTTAAAAAAAGGGCACCGGGATGCACAACTATAACTTAAATACACAAACGTGAAAATTTATGAAAACGGTTCACAAAAAAATGACTGAGACCGCGTACAAAAATTTTGTAGTCAATTTCAAATGTACGTGTCATGGCTTCTGAAAATCATTTAAACAAAATTTCAGCGCTGATTCATTTGTCATTAAATTTTCATTGTCCTTTGATAATTTCAAATATAGAAATATTTTTGTTTAAATTTTAAAAAAAAAATATCAAAATACTCACGTGCGCATTTGACATTTTTTCACAAAAAAGTTTTAAAACTTCTAGAGAACATATACTGACAAATTCAAGTTTCTACTAAAAAGGGCGTTTTTTAAGCTTTAAAATTTACGACCTTGGGTTCAATTTGGATTCCTTAAACCGGACTTTCGAATTTTTAAAAACGGAACCGGGGTGCACAACTAGAAATTTAAAACACAATCTGGAAAATTTGATGAAATCGGGTTTACAAAACAATTGGGTGTAAAACCGCGACAAACTTTTTTTCAATTTTAACTGTGACGTCATATGACGTCATAGGCAAGAAAATCATAGAAATCAAAAATTTTTATCACGTGACTAATAAGTCAAAAAAATTTCATGTCCTAATAAAGCAAAAATAGAAAAATAAGCGTTTTGTTTTGGAAAAAAAAAGAATAAAAATAATAATAACTAGAGTCATTTTCAAAACAATGATAGGACTTTCTGCAACCTGTGTTAATGCAAAAAGCGGAGAAGAATTTCATGAATACCCCCCTCTGGTTATTTTATGTTCAATTTAACAATTTACATTAATTCCGCGAAAAAAAAAACGTTTAGTTTTGAAAAAAAAAAAAATAAGTAGCATAGTATAGTATCTTTTTGACATCATATGATCACGACTCAAAATATATGTAAAATTTTGGAGCTGCAAAGTGTAAGTTTTTAACTTTCTATCTCATCCCGAAGTCTTTAATCCTAAAAAAAAATTTTCGGTCCTATGTTTGAATCTTATTTCAGCCCCAGAACTTCGGGGCTTTTTGGAATTTCGGTTAGCTGAAGGATATGCACCCTTAGTTTTTAAGATTTACCATCTGTAAAAATTTGAAGAAAATCCGACTATAAATGACGGCTGTAGAGCGCAAAAACCATTTTTCACTATTTTTCTGTGACGCCATGTGACGTCAAGGTGTGACAAACTTGAAACAAAATTTCCTCACGGACTAAAACCCCTAAAAATTTCATTCCCTGGACTATGCAAAATATTAAAAAAGCGTTGTTTGAAGAAAAAGAAAAAAAAAAAAAAAATGAAAGTCACTACGTCATATCTTTATTTTCACAAATTGTAAAAAACCCCGGACCCCACTAATTGACAAAAATTTTTAACTTTCTATCTCAAAACGACTTTTTTAACATTTAAATATTGACGTCATTGGGTTTGAATCTTGGGTCCCCATAGATGCTTTTGGGCTTTTCGAATTTTTAAAAAGGATACCCGGGTACACAATAAAAGTAATATACACATCTGGAAATTTGATAAATTCGGCCATTAATAATGGCTCTGTACCGTGTACAATCTTTTGTAGTCAATTTCAAAAGGGTCATATACGTCATAGGCTTTTGAAAATCATTGAAATCGAAATTTTTTGCGTCTGAATCATTTTTCATTAAAATTTTTATTGCCCTTCCAATTTTTTAAATACGAAATACTCTTATTAAAATTTGAAATACATTTTTATTATGACGTCAAGTACTCTGTGACGTTTATTTTCACAAAAAGTTAAAACTCCCAGAGACCTTTACTACCAAATATCACTTTTTTATCCAAAAAATCCGATTTTATAAGCATTTTTAAAAATTTCGACCTTGGTTCGAACTTTAATTTGTTATAAACCATGGACTTTTTTGATTTTTAAAAAAGGACACCGAGATACCAACTAGAATTAATATACACATTCCCCGTAAAATTTGATGAAAATCGGTTCATAAAAAAAGGCTGTAGACCCCCCGTACAAACTTTGTTGCATATTTCAAGGTGACGTCAATGACGTCATAGGCATTTGAAAATCAAGAAAAACAAAATTTCAGCCCTTTTTAAGCGTGTCATTAAATTTTCATTCCCTTTGACAATTTCAAAATAAAGAAATAACTTGTTAAATTAGAAAAACATTATCATATAAAGATCACGGACGCATATGACATTTTTTAAATTCCAAAAAAAGTTTAAAATTCTGAAAAACCCAATACTGACTAAATATCAAGTTTTTATTTAAAAAGGACAGATTTTTTAAAGATTAAAATTTACGACCCCTTTGGTTCGAATTGGATTCGCTAAGAAACCCTGGATTTTTTGAATTTTTAAAAACGGGGCACCGGGATCTAACTAGAGCCTAAAACACAACGGAAATTTGATGAAAAGCGGTCAAAAATAAGGGGTAGACCGCGTACAAACTTTTTCACCCGAGTCAAATCTGCGTTATATGATCTATGAAAAAAATTAATTTATCCAAAAGCTCTGGTTTGAAATATATGCCCTAAAATTTTCATTTTTCTGTCAATGGGAACACCTCGAAATTAACCAAAATAAAAGGAAAAAACAAGAGGGCCCTAGGCCCTAAACGCTTTCCTGAGATAAATAGGTTGACCCCCCCGGAACATCGTACCAATTTTTTTAAAACTGGCCATAGTTTTTTAAGAGATTTTTTAAAAATTTTTTTATTTTTTTTCTTTTTGTTTCCTGGCAACAAGTTTATAGGATCAAGTTTTATTTTTAAAAAACTTTTGTGAAGTTGACCCAAAAACACCTGTAAACCAAAATTATTTTTAAAAACTGGCCCGTAGTTTTTAAGAAGATATTTTTAAAAATTTTTTTATTTTTTTTCTTTTTGTTGCCATGGGAACCAAGTTCTAATGGATCAATTTTTTTTAGCAATTTTGGAAAAGGGTTTACCAAGGATCATCCCCCCAATTTTAAACAAATTGTCCATGGTTTTTAGAGAAGATTTTGTTTAAAGGTTTCTCTATCATATAAGGAATAACCCCCCCCTGGGAGCCATTTTTTTTTACGGGTCGGGAAATTTTTTTGAACTTTGGTAGAGGTTGACCCAAGGGAAAATCTGTACCAATTTATTTTTAAAAACGGCCCGTAGTTTTGAAAAAAAGATTTTTAAAGTTTTCATTTATTTTATTTTTGTTCCTGGCAACCAATTCTACATGGATCAAATTTATTTTCAACTTTTTGAAGGGGACCCCAAAGGGTCTTTTTGCCCAAATTTTAAACAAATTCGTCCAGGTTTTAGAGGAGATGTTTTTTTAAAGGTTTCTCTATATACAATAAGGCAAATAACCCGCCCCCCGGGGGCCATTTTTTTTAAAGGATCGGAAAAATTTTAGCAAATTAGTAGAGG
>CM037783.1:40144010-40194010 GCA_021229015.1 Solen grandis | reverse complement strand
GTATATTGCCCGATTCTTTTTAACCTGTCACAAGCATATACATTTCACAGTCAGTGAACAAAATAAATATATTTACGCTCGATTCTCGATATATTACTTGCGGTTTACGGGAGTTAATTAGCGAAAGGTAAAGTATTTAAAGTTGTAATAGGAGCATTATACTACTGTCCGCTGTGGCACAGTGGTAAGCGCTATCCGCTTCAATGCTAGATGTTACAGGTTCGAATCATTCTTCTATGAAAACCCGCTAACGTGAATAAATCATACCACAAAAATCACGTTAAAACATAATTTTATTATTTTCAAGGGAAAAACTATACTATTTTATTAAATTACTGTGAATGCAAATGATATAAAGAAAGAAAAAAAAAAGAGGAAAATTTACCACACATAATATAATCGAACGTATTCGTCGTTTACCACTGTGACACAGCGGAAAAGTGGTGCATTGCTGGTTAATGTTTGTTATTGAGGGTCGATGTTATTGAGGGTCGATTACGGAATCCGGTTAGTGCCATTTTGGAATGTCGTGTGTCGCTGTATGAAGGCGACGCACGACAATTTAAAACGACGCACGACAATTGTAAACGATACGCGATATAATGAAACGACACACGACAATGCGTCACGACACTCGTTTTGGAATTGTAAACGACACACGACAATATGAAACGACACACGACAACGCGACACGACGCGGGACTTTATAGAGCGCAAATATCGCGCTAATGACGTGTGTCGTGTTACAGTTTAATAGCGACACATGGCATTATTAAACGACACACGACAACGCGACACGACACTCGACATTATAGCGCGCATATATCGTGTGTCTACCCGTGTCTATACGATGATACAGTAATGTTTTATAAACGCACCGTTTAAAACGGTGACACAATAAAAAAATATCTACACTGTAACACCGACATATGACTAGCGCACCGGTAGACACACGATATTTGCAATGGCAATATCATTACATAAAATTAACTCAATGTAAGAAAAGACTAGCATCGTTTTCTCTATATCAGCATGATAAAAGGACAAACAATCATCTTGTTATAGTAAATGAGCATCATATAATACTAAATATCATCATATAATACTAAAATTCATCATATAATACTAAATATCATCATATAACACTAAAATAGCATCACATAATATTAAAATGCGTCATATAACACTAAAATACCATCATAAAATACTAAATAGCATCATATGGTATTAAAATAGCATCACATAATGTTAGTTGGCCATGAAAAAAGGTAAAGACATCGATCATCATGTGATTCTAAGTTAGCATTATATAATGATAGGTGATCATCTTATACTCATTAACAGTACGTAATGGGATGTGTGCATCAGAGAAGAATAAATGAACAGCACATAACGACAAATGACCATCATAGCATTAACAATAGTCAACATGTAATGTCATGTGAGCATCATAAAATGTAGACTGATCATTGTATCATGCAAATGGGGATTATGTATTTGTGAAAGGACATATTTATTTTTGAACAACAATTACTACGATTTGCACGAACCGACATTGTAAACTATCATGATATAATGCATCGTGGTCCATACTTTAATGTTTCGGGTAAAGCAACATTAGGAATTTTAACCTGTTACAAGAGCATACATAGCACGGTCACTGCACAGACTATGTATAGGTTAATGTTTAATAAATTTAACCGCTCAAGCTAGTATTGTGTCATTCTGTATGAATTGTTGTCTGTGTTTTTCAAAATATGTTTAATGATATGTAAAAATAAACAAGAAAAGAACAAGATGTTTTAATGGACGGCTTATAATAAGCATAATGTCCCCCTCTTTTTCTCTTTTCTACTGATTTTAGCTTAAAACTAGGGGTAGGTGGGACAGGTATTGCAACAAGGAGTGTTTTATATAAAAATGTTCACCAGAGTTTGTAGTTTATGAAACTGCCGGCATAAATTGGCATAAGTGGTGGCGTTCCGAGAAATCCAAGATGGCTGCCATATGACAAATTGAAGCTAAAATATGTGAATAACTGTCTTTTTTCACATTTTAATAAAAGGGAAATAGAAATCAATTAAACTTCTTTGAAATAAGGTCTTTTGATGATATTGATAATTTAAATGAAGTCAAGCCAATATTCAAGGTCAAATTCAGGGTCAAAGTTCAAAAGTACGCAAAAATACAATTTGACCCCAAATTGTTAATTTTATTGCAAGTATTTCAGGAAATTTTCCCCAAGAGAAAAGGTTTGGTTGAAAATCAACATTTTCTTAGCATTTCAGATAACACTGAATATTTTTAGTGAATGCTATGACATTTGACTTGATAAAATACATGACAGTATTATACATATATTAGTCATCTTTTTTTTTTAAATATTATGGGTTACAATATTTTGCAAATAGGATATTTTTCTTCTTAGTTTAAAACGTTTGATAAACATTGATTTGTATATGATGGATGATAAAAATGTTTAGGATATTATATGATAAAGTAAAAAAGTATATATTATTAAAAATAAAGATAAATAAAAGGAAATATAAGATTTATATATTCTGTGTAAAGATATATTATAATAATAATATATTTAAGATTCTGACGCATGTTAGAAAAAAAATCATGGTCTTTTTTAATTTAACATAAACAAAAAATATAATTTTCCTTTGTATCGTAAAACTAAATCATTTATTCAGTCTTACATTGTTTTCAAGTGGCTGACATCGTTTTTTCAACGAAAAATCACTAGTGTAATGTCTGTATAATTCAGTGAGGCTGACTTGAGAGTACAATGCAATGACGCATCTGATTTGTTTTTCATTTAAACAGTGTAGCATGTTTTTGAAATTGAATTTTCGTGTCAGAAATAATATACGAGGAAATGTTGGTTGCACAGTTTTTTTTTTTATTTCATTGTTTCACTGAAAATATGCCAGATGAGAAAAAGTACTTATTGAAAAGGAGGTTTTGCATGTGTGTTGTATAAAGTACACTAAATAACAGCCCTGCATCAATAACTCGCCACATTTTGGCTTTCTAACGCTAAAAGGGATGTTGACAAACAAAACTTGTAAGAATGATATCACGCGGAATCCATTTAATAAAAATCGAGGTCAAAACCAAAAAGGCGTCGGAATAGTGATGCGTCGGAATAGAGTACCGTACGATATATTAGTATGATAATGTATTTAACATAGATCAAGGTGAAAATAATTCCAAAAATATTTTTGAATGTTTCAATATTTTGTCAGGAAATGAATATATATTGTATATTGTAATTAAGCCTTTGTTTTTTTCAATCAGTATACAATGCATGAATACTTGAACAAAGTTTTGAGAATGATTTTCTTTTACTATAGTCTTTTCGATTAAATAAGTAACTCAATGTATAGAAAAATACTGAACACTCCACGTGTTCTTAGGGGTAACTATCAAAATTCAGGCCTGATTAGGACAACAGTCACAGGCCTCTTCAGAGGCATGAAAAAGATGATCTTAAAATGTTAATTATAAGATTTAATGTTGGTATTTAATGTGTCTATAAAAGCATTTAACCAAAACCATTTCTTATATTAAAAAAAAAAAAAAATCAACCCTGTCGATTTTTGTGTAGCGACAAATCATGCAAAGTAGTGAGTCAGGAGAGGAAAATTAATGCAAAATAATATCAGTTTATGCTAGAGTTACTACATTAGATAATGAATACTTAAATTACTTATAATGACCTCAAATAAAGCGAAATCACGGTTATAAGGAACACTTCCGCTAGGTCCCGATTATAATTTTCGTTTATAGCGTACTCGTTTATTAATTAATTATTTATACATAGAAAGGTCGATTTTTAATTATTTTTTTTTCGTTTATGTTTATCAAAAGGAAGCAAATACAAATTAACAAAAGCAAAATATTGGATGTATAAAACTACATGTAGTACTTAAAATAAACTATAAAAATATAACAATAAGAATTAAAAAAAGGTCCCAGCTGGTATCGAACTCATGACCTCATGCTAGGAAAAAGTAGTGATCGACGCTCCTGCCGATTGAGCTAATTCCACATGCGTGAAATGAATGTGTAAATAAGGCTTTTTAATGGTAATCAAAAAAGCAACACTACATAGTCAATTTTTCATATTAACAAGATAAACATTACACATTACTTATCCCACACATCATATAATAATCAAACTTATATTAATAAACTACTATGTATAATTACAAGCTCGATACAGAAGACATGAAATGTGCAATGTTCAGACTGACGAGCGAAGCGATAAGTAGGTCATGGTCTATATGTATAAAAACATCATTAAAATACAAACATCTACTGGCTAATAACTTATAAAATATGACCAATTACACTGGAAACTATTTAAAATAAACACAAATCACATATTTGATACCCCCAAACAATCACATAGAAAAATATCGGTCACTTAAAATTATTACAATCACAGCTTTACATTCGACTGCAATACCAATTTGCGCTAACGGAAGTGTAAACCCATTTTAATTGGACATATTAATATATGTATATACGGTACTTAATAACAGTAATGTATATACAGTACTGAATACCGTCCAGAAAAGAGGGGGGGGGGGGGGGGGGGAAGAAGACCTTTAAAGCAAATCTATTTTACTAAAAGAACGAGCTGATTTTTGTGTCGGTCGGATTTAACGCCGTTACGAAACAACACTATGTATACAGAGTATCATGGTAATTCAATAACCATCTAGTAGTTGTGTTATTTATGTTTAAAAATAAATACAGCTAGAATTTATGGTGAACCTATCGAAATTGGATAAATCTAAAAAAGTAACATTTCTGGGGAACACCGTATAGTGGGTTCTTCTACGTCAACATTTCTTGGGAAAACTCGACTAGCCTCGCAGTGTTACAAAGCAATGAATTTGGTATTGTGTTCTCATTTTTACTGCACAGTCCTGATTATTAATCCATTTTATCTTTCGAATTTGTTTTGAGGCGTAAAAGCGAACGCTCGGAAGGAGGCCACTGTTGCGTGTGTTCCGTATATATACAGCAAAAGGTAATGGTATATGGCCCTTCATAGCTGTGGGCTCTTGACGTCATCCGTACCCAATTCGTGTGTTCAACTTGATTGATTTTATATTATTTGAATTATTTCATGCCATTTTATGCCATCAAAGGCTTACAAATGCTCAGTTAACATTACAACTCTTTCCCGGGGTTCTGAATGTACTGAAACTTTAACGCGCATCTCTGTAGTTAACAATTAAAGAACAGCGATGGAAGATGAATGACCATCAGAAAGAAACTGTAAGTCATTCATCACGGTGGCCGTGCCCGACCTCAGTGGGAATCGAACCCACAACATGGCCTCCTTTTCCTGGGTACTCTTTGTTATAGCATCTATGGTCGCTGTCATCAGGGATCATCATTTGTGTAAAATAAATTGGGTTCAAAGAATCAAACCAACCAACTCCATGTCATCCTCTTTATTAAAAAAATCAACTGTCATGTACATTTATTTTGTTTAATATTTATTGCAGGATTAATAAGGTAATTATTTATGCAAATAAATAAAATTATTCCAGAGTAGTAAAAAATCTTGAATGGATCATGAGCATGGGCACTGATATTAATTATTGCAGAGGGTTATGTTGTGGTCAGATTGCAATTCGATTCTGACAGTATGTTTCAGAAACGATTTCTAAAGTTTTTAGTTTTGTTTTTGTTATTTATTTTCTAAATGTATTTTAGTTTTGGTTGAAAGTAGATTTATGCACGGATCAAGTGTATGATATTGGAACAGGTTTGAAAGATCACGAGATGATAATTCATGCTAAGTTTCATAAGTGTATGCCAAGCTGGTTCAAATGTGCTGTCATATAAAGCTAATTGTTTTTGATGTTTTTGTGTTCAGGTTAGCTAAACGTACCCCCAGCAAAATATAACAGTTTCTATACTTGCATACTGACAGTCGAGGAGGACAGGAACGTTATATATAAACTATCCGGCTGGGAGTCATCAGGGTTAAACCAGATTGCCGGTTTCACCACAATGTCTGCTTATCACAGTTCATCATGGTACATGTTGACTTCAACCTCAGAATAAAGATCAGTAACTTGCACCCACTGTGTATTTATTTACAGATACAACAATACAGCAGTGCTCTATGACATTACTGACCACGGCGTCCTTCTGCACATCAGAACCACAAGTGAGGTAATCAAAGTACTTTATTGAGTAATGTTCTCCGACACACTCTCAAACATGACTGAGTATGAAAATGTGCATAAAAGACATATAAGTCGCATCGATCAATTTGAGTTCAGAATGATCGTCCTACGTAAGACTGAGTTTTGGTACAATTTTTAATATCTGAGAACTTGAGGCCTGGCCAACAAAAAACAGGTCGGCTGCTTTAAATAGGTGGTCAGTGATAAAGATACAGGTTCAACTTTACTGGAGTTTAACAAAGTCGGTAAATCTCACATTCAATAACATGGGAAAGTCTGTAATGGAAGGAAGTATCAAGAATATTGAACCGAAGAAGAAAGATAAACTTCTTAGTTTCTCAAATATGCTGGTTGTATCGATAAAATTAATGTTAGCCAAGTTGGCGAAGACCACCATAGGTTCACCCTGGTTACGTGTATTTATATTAAACGATATGTATACAAATCTAAGCTACCGACATAAAGTCGTTGACTGTCCCCGGTGACCAAGTGGCTAGAGCGTACGCCTAGGAAGTTGAAGGTCGTGGGTTCGATCCACGGTCGCGACATACCAAAGTCACAAAAAATGGTACTGACATAGTTCCTTTGCTTGGCACTCAGCATATAAGGGTAGTTCCCGGAGTGGCTGACAGGATAATGTGACAGGGTGTTGTATCATGCCACATATCTACGGCGTGATACTGCAGTGTGTGTGTTTGTTTGGTTTAACGTCCCATCGACAGTATTTCAGTCATTTGGAGACGATGCAGTGCTGCCACACTGCAGTGTCTCGCCGTAGACATGTGGCATGATACCATTCTCAGTCGCATTATCCTGACACCAGGCCAACCAGTCCTGCAACTACCCTTACATGCTGAGCGCAACTGCAGTGTGACAACACTAGATCAGTCTCAGGTATACATAGTCTCCAACACGACTGAACTTCTGTCTGCGTACCTCCTTGTATTCGTACACCAATGCAATCTTAGAAAAATTTTAGGTATACAACATATAAGTTGAAGGTTCGTAATAACAAAATATAATCCTATTTCGGCAAAACATGGCCTTTATGATCTTCTAATCTTCCTGATCTTCAACTCAATTATGTTGATTGTCAATCATTTTAGGTCTTTCTTCAGATGTTTCTTTAGGATAGCATTATTTTAGTCATTATTACATAGTCTTAATGAGACAGAATTATTGGGAATTATCAAGTCGATGATGTATTTAATAATTACTGGATTGTGGATTCTTAATTTATCAACTAAATTAAAATTTAAAAGGAATATATTGTAATAGTACATTTATTAATCTAATATGGCAATATATTTGCAAATCAGTAACATCGCACAATTGTTTTCTAGCGTTTATATCTGTTTTTAACATATAACTTTGTTACCATTATGGGAGACACCGGTATGTCGATTCTAAAATTGGGAATGTCTGAACTCACTCTCGCGGATGATCAAGCGGGTACGTTCGCTAGATTATGACAGATTGCTAAATATTTCTACATGACATGCTATGCTAAGACTATTCTTCGAAAAAAGACATATTATATATATTTTCATATACACTTTCTGAGGTACTATAGTTTCCTGATCACCCGTAGATATATATATATATATATATATATATATTAACATATTCTATGTGACGTCATTCTTTTGATACGCTGGCCACACCTTATACCTATCCTTTTGAGACAATCCTGTAAGGAAGTGTGGATGTTCGGTGTCCTCTACGTCATGTGTGGCTACAATGATAATGTATAAACTCGTAATTACAGGTGCTTTTCATAAGAGGCTGTGTCGACTGCATGTAAACATATATAACTCCTCAAGTTCAGAGAAATACTGGAGCAGCTCTACGTATTCTTATAAATCAAATAGTTGGATTTATCTTTTCTGCAAAACACTAGAAACGTGTCCAGAGGACAGATGCCCCCACCCGTCGCATTATCCAAAACAAAGGCCAACACCCAGGAGCACAAGTCATGTCCTGAGTAATATATCCATGAAGTTTAAAGTCTGTAGCACAAATACATTCAGAGATATCTGTGTCACAGTTTTCGGATGGACGGACGGACAAAGGCAAAACTTTATGCCTCACATTTTTGTAGGGGGCATAAAAATACCCAGGTGCACAACTTCATGTCTTGATAAATATATTAATGAAGTTTCAAGTCTGTAGTACAAATACTTTCAGAATTTCGTGCGTCACAAGCATAAAATTACCAAATTTTCAAAACAAAGGCTCATTACTCTGTCAATTTTAATAAAGGTTCGATATAAATACCCAGGTGCACAAGTTTATGTCCTGATGAATATATCCATGAAATTCCAAGTCTGTAGTACAAATACTTTAAGAGTTACGTGTGTAACAAGCATAAAATTCCTTATTTAAAAAAAAACAAAACATATGCCTATAAAATTAATTCCATATTTTTCAAAAACAAAGGCCCATAACTCTGTCAACTTCAACGGTGGTTCGATGATAATACCCAGGTGCACAGGTTTATGTCCTGAATAGTATATCCATGAAGTTTCAAGTCTGTAGTACAAATACTTTTGGAGTTACGCGTGTCACAAAGTTTCGGGACGGACCGACGGACAAAAGCAAATCTATATGCCCCACCCCCATTTTTGGTTGGGGCATAAAAACAACAACAAAAACAAAACAAAAAACAACAATTCTGACATTTTATTTCTGACTGCATTTTTCCCTCACACGTAAATGAATTGAGAATAAAAGTAAAATGATTTAAATGTCATACATGAATATACAAGAAAGGCGATGACGAATATCAAAAAACAAAGACACTGTTGGCACCATGCTTAGTATTAAATATATGATGCCATGTCGTCCGATATTAGAACCTTGCTTATAGAGGAAAACATTAAGACTTGACTTGACTATTTGAGTTTAACGTCGCTTCGACAGTATTTCAGTCACGTAGCGACGTTCAGCTAATTACAGGTGGGGGAAGACCCCTGATGCACGGAGACATCCGGGTAGAACCAGTGACCTAACGTAAGCCAGCTGGAAGGCTTCCTCACATGAAAACCCGAATGACCCCGTCGGGATTCGAACCCACGTGGCGAGGGACTGAATGAGTGTTAAAGTCAGCGAATTTATCCTCTCGGCCACGGAGGCCCCCCAAAACATTAAGAACACACATACCATTAATAACAGCTCCTCTGAGAAAGATATTGAAAGTGAACTACCTTTGACGGATGAATAAGCACTTTATCAATAAGAAGACGTGGCAATGTTATGTTATGTTATGTTAACAGTGGCCACAAATAACTTTAAAATGGTTTCAAAATATTCTCAAATTATATCAGAGGTTGTTTGAAAATTAAACAAGTCACTGTTGTTGCTTGCAACACACAAGACTTCTACCGGTTAAGCACATTTTGATTATTTCCATTACCATCTCCACCAGAACTTTGATCTGACAGTTGGACAAACGGACAGACAGAAAGAAGGAGGGGAAACTTACAGTTCCCTCTTGTGTAAACATTGGTAGGGGACTAATAAACAGACACGAAATATTTTCGCATTATATCAGTATGAAATGATGCTTCATACTGTGACCTTGATCCAACACAGCTGAAACTTGCATTATAACAGTATGACATAAGACCTTCAAGTGTAACCGTGACTTAGAACTAAGACATCTAAAACCTACGCTTTGCACATCCTCTCAGTATGGTTGACATTTTTGTCGAAGAATTACAATTTCCATTAAGTGGTTCTTAAGATACAGAGCGGACACAAAATATTCTGACATTATAAAAATTATGACCTTGAACCAAGACATCCCAAACCTATGTTCTGCACATGTTCTCTATATGGTTGATAATTCTGTCAAATAATTTCATTTTTATCCAGTGGTTCTTAAGATACAGGGCAGACACAAAAAATCTAACATTTTAATAGTATGACATGTCACCTTCAAGTGTGACCTTGACCTTGAACCAAGACATCCTAAACCTACGCTCAGTAGATTCTCTCTGTATCCATAACATTTCTGTCAATAATTGTCAATTTCCTTCCTACGATACAGAGCGGACACAAACTTTCTAACGGACAGACAGACGGGCGAACAGACGGACGGACAGACGACCAGTAGCATAACATAATACGCCCTTCGGTTGTATAAAAATACAGTTTTATGATCTTTACTAAATGTTTATCTTATGTTTGTTTGTTGGGTTTTACGTCCCACAGTATTTCAGTTATTTGGAGGCTATGTCTACTTGAGACAGATATAGTGCTGTCACACTGTAGTATCACGCCGTAGACATGTGGCATGATACTACACCCAGTCACATTATCTCAACACGGGCCAACCAGCCCCTACCCTTATATCAGTTATATGCTGAGCCCCAAGCAAGGGAGCTATACCAGTACCATTTGTCACTGTTTACCTTATGTAAATCATAAGTAACATGGTCATATAGAGACTGTAGTTTAGTGTAGATGTAAGTGGATGTGTGTGTAAACCTGAGATATAATCATAGGTCTGCATTTCATACACACTGTTATTAATCTAATAACGATCCTAAAGTTGCCATGGAATTCAATAACGACAAGAGGGCCAAGATTACCCTGAAGTCACTCATCTGAGAAACATTGCCTTCATTGCCTGCACTGTTTAAGAAAACGGCAAATATGTGCGATGTTCTGATATTTCAAGTGCCTAAAATGTAGCTCTATCGGTCAAATATCAGCTATAATCGAACTAATCTGAGATATTGTTGCCATTATCATTGTGTATAAGTAAAATGATGATTGCTTAATAATTGCTGATGCCGTGTAAACAAAGTAAAAATCAAGCATTTTTTTTTAAAATTCAAGGGTATTACTCCTCACCTAATAAGTCTATATCAGCCATAATTGATCATGATAGAGAGATTATGGTCATAAACATTGTTATAAGGCTGAAGATGATTGCTTAAGAAATAAATATGCTAGAGTGTAAACAAAGTGATATCTGGCATTTTTTTTATATCAAAAGGGACATAACTCCTGACCTAATAAGCTGATATCAATAATAATCGATCCTGATGGGGAGATTATGACCATCAACATTGCAAAAAAGTTTGAAGATGATTTATTTGGAAATGAAGATGCTTGAGTGCAAACAAGTGAAATCTGGCAATTCTTTATGTTAAAAGGGGCATTACTCATGACTTAATTTATCGATATCAACCATGATCAAACTTGACCAAGAGATTATGGCCATAAGCATTGTCAAAAAGTTTGAAGTTGATTGCTTAAGAAATGAAGATGCTAGAGTGTCAACAAACTAACTGTGGACCACGGACGGACGACAAAAATTCAATGATCCTAATAGATCATCGTGAGCACATGTGCTCAGGTGAGCTAACAAGTTATACCATCTTAGCAAGGTGCCCATTTATGATTCTTACCTCACATAACATACCATATTACAATTTCTACCTCAATCTATATGTAGAATATTGCCATGGTGAGGTATATTTTCCAATTAAAACTAACCATTATTCAGTCGCAACCACCAAACAATACCGAACAAAATCAAGATGAAAAAAATAAACAAAAAAACCTCCCACAATCAGTAGACTTAACCCTAACCCAAACCCTCATCCTGACCGAGAAATGATATTTCTACCGCACAACATGAGGTTTATAAAAATAAACAAGAGGCCCATGATGGCCCTAAATCGCTCACCTGAGATAAAAAGGTTGACCCAAGGAACATCTGTACCAATTTATTTTAAAATCTGGCCACTAGTTTTGAAGAAGATGATTTTTAAAGTTTTCATTTTTTTTTCTTTTTGTTGCCATGGCAACCAGAGTTCTATATGGATCAAGTTTATTTTAGCAACTTTTGTGAAGGTTGACCCAAGGATCATCCCTGCCAAGTTTAATCAAATTCTGTCCAGTGGTTTCAGAGGAGATGTTGTATAAAGGTTTCTCTATATACATATAAGGCAAATAAGCCCCGCCCCTGGCGACCATGTTTTTTTAAGGATCGGAATAATTTTAGCAACTTTGGTAGAGGTTGACCCAAGGAACATCTGTACCAATTTATTTTAAAATCTGGCCAGTAGTTTTGAAGAAGATGATTTTTAAAGTTTTCATTTTTTTTTCATTTTGTTGCCATGGCAACCAGAGTTCTACATGGATCAAGTTTATTTTAGCAATTTTTGTGAAGGTTGACCCAAGGATCATCCCTGCCAAGTTTAATCAAATTCTGTCCAGTGGTTTCAGAGGAGATGTTGTTTAAAGGTTTCTCTATATACATATAAGGCGAATAAGCCCCGCCCCTGGCGGCCATGTTTTTTTACGGATTGGAATAATTTTAGCAACTTTGTTAGAGGTTGACCCAAGGAACATCTGTACCAATTTATTTTAAAATCTGGCCAGAAGTTTTGAAGAAGATGATTTTTAAAGTTTTCATTTTTTTTCTTTTTGTTGCCATGGCAACCAGAGTTCTACATGGATCAAGTTTATTTTAGCAACTTTTGTGAAGGTTGACCCAAGGATCATCCCTGCCAAGTTTAATCAAATTCTGTCCAGTGGTTTCAGAGGAGATGTTGTTTAAAGGTTTCTCTATATACATATAAGGCAAATAAGCCCCGCCCCTGGCGGCCATGTTTTTTTACGGATCGGAATAATTTTAGCAACTTTGGTAGAGGTTGACCCAAAGAACATCTGTACCAATTTATTTTAAAATCTGGCCAGTAGTTTTGAAGAAGATGATTTTTAAAGTTTTCATATTTTTTTTCTTTTTGTTGCCATGGCAACCAGAGTTCTACATGGATCAAGTTTATTTTAGCAACTTTTGTGAAGGTTGACCCAAGGATCATCCCTGCCAAGTTTAATCAAATTCTGTCCAGTGGTTTCAGAGGAGATGTTGTTTAAAGGTTTCTCTATATACATATAAGGCAAATAAGCCCCGCCCCTGGCAGCCATGTTTTTTTATGGATCGGAATAATTTTAGCAACTTTGGTAGAGGTTGACCCAAGGAACATCTGTACCAATTTATTTTAAAATCTGACCAGTAGTTTTGAAGAAGATGATTTTTTAAGTTTTCATTTTTTATTTTTTTTTGTTGCCATGGCAACCAAAGTTCTACATGGATCAAGTTTATTTTAGCAACTTTTGTGAAGGTTGACCCAAGGATCATCCCTGCCAAGTTTAATCAAATTCTGTCCAGTGGTTTCAGAGGAGATGTCGTTTAAAGAAAATTGTTGACGACAGACGACGCACGACGACGGACGCAGGGCGATCCTAATAGCTCACTTGAGCACAAAGTGCTCAGGTGAGCTAAAAAAACACACACATTAAACTTAAAACGTTTAAGTTTCTCTTGAACACTCTGGGAAAATGGTTGCCGTTGGTTTCATGCTCATATTTGAGGGACATAACCGGTCAGGTTCTCATCAATGCTTTTTATATTATTTTTTTTCAACACCTTAATCATATATGCATATCAGCTGCAGCACGGAGGTGTGATTTATGCTTTAAATTTTGCATCATAAAATTCAGAGTGTTAAAGAAGGCAATACATGTTGACAGAATACCCAGTATCATTCTTCTTGGAATATTAACCTGAGCAATGAATAGCTATATTAGTTAGGTGGTAGCACTGCTAAATTCAGCAGGTCATTTCTTTCTAGATCTGTTTTTCATGACCCTGCCTACAGGAAAGGCATTTTCATTACTAAGGATACAAAAATGTTAATTTCAAACATTTAATATTAACACATAATCATCTCTTTGTAACAAAACATGCTAATGAACATAGAACAAATGGTTTAAAGAATTATAGCATAAAATACATACCACTTAACCTTTTCCCTCATATAGACTCATTTTGACGCACTCAATAGGTACCACATAAAGCCTGATCTGCAGAAAACCACAGTTAAACCTTACCAAATTTAATTATAAAGTCCTCATTTCCAGACCACTGAGGAGCAGCGAACAGCATAAAACCTGATCAGCCTGCGAGTTACTCGCAGGCTGATCTGGTTTTATGCTGTTCGCATAGGTCTTTTCATGGTTTCCTCTATGAGGGAAAGGGTTAATACTGTGAAATCATTAATTTTGGTAGGAAACTAATTTTTGTCAATTTTGTGGAGGGTTATATCCACAAATATTAATCCCCATGAAAACTTGTCTCTTATACAGACCTCACGTTTTCTAGAACATAGATCTATGAATAAATATACCCACAAAATCCCTTGGGGCTTAAGTACATAATCAGCGAAATTTAATGTCAATGAAAATTAATGATTTTACAGTGCAAGTTTGATCATGGAAGTGTACATCAAATGATGTGCCAATAAACTAATCATGTGCTAAGTTGTTTTAAGAAGATTTTTAGCAGAACAATGTCAAAAGATAGATTAACTATTGATGTATTCTTCATTCAAGCATTTTTGAAGGTTTTACACACACACACACACACACACACACACACACACAAATCAATGTTAGCCCAAGCCTTTATATATTCATATGCCTCTTTCTTTGTTACAGTAACTTACCACCTATGATAATTGTTTGCTAAGATGCTACAATAAGAATTACTGAGGTGTATCAATTGTCTAAAAACAATAAACTTTCTGTCCAGAAAAAAAAAGAAACACGCAAGGCTCTGAAAAACACTTTATGCCCATTATATATACGAACTCAGTATAAGAAATATGAAACTGACTAGCTTAATCTTTATGGGTTCAGAATGAACAATTATTCAGATAACAAGCATTAAACATGGAAATTACATGTATATTATATCTAGACAAATTCATCAAAACAGAATGTGTCCATAGAAAAAACTTGAATTAGTTTGTTTCAATCTTTAGCTGTATTAGGAACAAAGTTAATACTGGCTCTTGTTGGCAAACCCTATGTGCACTCTTTTCTGAAGATTTGTGCTACATATGTCTAAATCTTTTACTGGTCTTGTCATTTGAACAATATCTTCCACAATTTTTGTCAACAAATTAATCATAAAACTTTTAAAATACAGGTAAAATGCTCAAATTTAGTCTAGAAAACACTCTCTCATGAGGATTATATAACATATATATATATATATATATATTTTTTTTTTTTTTTGGCAAACTCAAGAAAGTGAACTGTTAAAAATTTTTTAAATTCCAATGAATTTTTCAGGAGGAAAGCAATGTTCATTGAAGGAGGCAATGTTCATTGAAAGCCATGTTCATTAAAGGAGGCAATGTTCATTGAAAGCAATGTTCATTGAAGGAGGCAATGTTCATTGAAAGCCATGTTCATTGAAGGAGGCAATGTTCATTGAAAGCACTGTTCACTGAAGGAGGCAATGTTCATTGAGAGTCATGTTCATTGAAGGAGGCAATGTTCATTGAAAGCCATGTTTGTTCATTAAAGGAGGCAATGTTCATTGAAAGCCATGTTCATTAAAGGAGGCAATGTTCATTGAAAACCATGTTCATTGAAGGAGGCAATGTTCATTGAAAGCCATGTTCATTGAAGGAGGCAATGTTCATTGAAAGCCATGTTCATTGAAGGAGGCAATGTTCATTGAAAGCCATGTTCATTGAAGGAGGCAATGTTCATTGAAAGCCTGTTCATTGAAGGAGGCAATGTTCATTGAAAGCCATGTTCATTGAAGGAGGCAATGTTCATTGAAAGCCATGTTCATTGAAGGAGGCAATGTTCATTGAAAGCCATGTTCATTGAAGGAGGCAATGTTCATTGAAAGCCATGTTCATTGAAGGAGGCAATGTTCATTGAAAGCCATGTTCATTGAAGGAGGCAATGTTCATTGAAAGCACTGTTCACTGAAGGAGGCAATGTTCATTGAGAGTCATGTTCATTGAAGGAGGCAATGTTCATTGAAAGCCATGTTCATTAAAGGAGGCAATGTTCATTGAAAGCCATGTTCATTGAAGGAGGCAATGTTCATTGAAAGCACTGTTCACTGAAGGAGGCAATGTTCACTCAAAGCCATGTTTATTGAAAGCAATGTTCATTGAAGGAAGCAATTTTCATTGAAAGCCAATGTTTATTGAAGGAGGCAATGTTCATTGAAGGAGGCAATGTTCCTTGAAAGCAATGTTCATTGAAAGAGGCAATGTTCATTGAAGAAGGCAATGTTCATTGAAAGCCATGTTCATTGAAGGCAATGTTCCTTGAGAGTAATGGACATTAAAGGCAATGCTCATTAAAAGCAATGTTCATACTAAGTTACATTTTAACCAGAAAGGCTGAAATAAGAAGTGCACTGTGTAATCCTCAGTTATATAATTTTCTAAGGATTGGTATATTGGTAAGTCGTTACTTTTCAGATTAATTCTGAAAACAAGACTGACAGAAACAAAATATGACCTTCATGTCAAAGATAATACAGTAGGGAAAAGTTAAATGATGAATGAAAATAAAAGGACTGAAGCACTTACATGTATTGTACCAGCGTAGCTGCTTCAGAATTAGATTAACCCTTTCCCTCATAGAGGAAACCATGAAAAGACCTATGCGAACAACATAAAACCAGATCAGCCTGCGAGTAACTCGCAGACTGATCAGGTTTTATGTTGTTCGCTGTTCCTCAGTGGTCTGGAAATGCGGATTTTGTAATTAAATTTGGTAAGGTTTAACTGTGGTTTTCTGCAGATCAGGCTTTATGTATACCTATTGAGTGCGTCAAAATGAGTCTATATGAGGGAAAGGGTTAACAAATTAGTACATCATATAAGATCTGATTTGGAACATCAAACATTTGAAGACCATTTTTATATCTGTGGTCACCAATTATCCTTTTATTGACAGATTTATAGATGATTCTATCCACAAGTCATTATTTCTGATTAATTAAGAAAATGTTTTGTTTTTCTTATTCATGGAACGGATCAAATTTAAAAAATTAAAACAATGTCATTTGTATCATCATACTTTAATGAAAGAACATGTATTTCATTTCCTCAAACATTTTAATAATTGAAAAAATAAGGAAAAAATCTTTACCGTCTTAAAAGATTTCTCTAAACATAAATAACAATTTTAAACAACACTATTTTATATGGTCCTTCCTGTAAAAACCTCTTACAATTGACTACAATATGAGCACAAAAATGTATAATGAAGCAAAATTGGCTGACACCTGGTTCACAATATACATCATAAGTTAAATGCTGACTGGTCTGACTTCATATCTCATCTGAAAAAGATGTATAATTTACGCATAAGTTATATAATCTAATTCTTCTATGGGGTATAAATTTCAATTCACCCACTCGCCCAAAATTGGAACATTTCTTTGTAATTGACCTGATTTGACTATCTTAAAGTTTGGGAGGCCTAGGCAGGACGAATGATAATGTTAGGGATTTTACATCTGTTTATTCCTTCCAAACAAGAGGGCCTAGTTTTCAGTACACTTTATGAATTTTTAATTTGCCACAGTCTAACATTTAGATTTCACATAACCAATTTTTATCTCATCCAAGAGTTTATGCATTCAGCCATTCTGACCAAGTTCTGTATAGATAAGGCCAAAACTGTGGCCTTTAGGGTGTTCACAAGGTTTTGACCAAGTGACCGACTTTTTGACCCAACATTACTCATTTTCGAACTCCCAGACACATATTCTGTGAAGACTGGGCAAAACATGTTGTCTCTAGTGTGTTCACAAGAAAACAAAAAAACAAAACAACCTTTGCCGTCCCAGATTAGGAGCTGGTGGAAACCCTGTTATTGTTAAACAAAACCATATTGTAGTCACAGTATCCTTGTTGTTGTTGTATTTGGGTTTAACGTCGCTGCGATAATATTTCAATCATATAGCGACGTCCAGCTAATTACAGGTGGAGGAAGACCCTGAGTACACAGAGGTACCCGGGTAGAACCACCGACCTACCGCAAGCCAGCTGGAAAGCTTCCTCACATGAAAAATCCGAAGTCCCTAATGGTGACAGGTGTTTCAGTTTAAAGGAAATGCTTTCTAATCAGCTTGAAAGTTATTGCTAGGTTTCATGGTAAGTAGAAACCAGGAAGTCACATGAAAACATGCCATGCATGCAGACACAGTATGCAGTCTGTTATACCCTATACACTGATAATATCTAGCAATGTACAGAAACAAGTGTAAACATTCCCCATATATTTTATCACAATCAAAGTATTTAGCATTATTATAATGTAAAAACATGAGGGCCATTATGGCCCTAGATCACTCACCAGAGAACATATAGCTTATTTAACCCTTTCCCTCATATAGACTCATTTTGACGCACTCAGTAGGTACACATAAAGCCTGATCTGCAGAAAACCACAGTTAAACCTTACCAATTTTAATTATAAAGTTCTCATTTCCAGACCATTGAGGAGCAGCGAACAGCATAAAACCTGATCAGCCTGCAAGTTACTCACTGGCTGATCTGGTTTTATGTTGTTCGCATATGTCTTTTCATGGTTTCCTCTATGAGGGAAAGGGTTAAAACCATTCAAGTCACTCTATCTTATATGGTATCTCAAACCTTGACCAGATATAAAGAATTCTTAAGTTAGTCAATCATTTGGAGGCCCTATTTTTCAGGGGATCAACTTTATTTTTGGAATAACGGTAGACATGAGGTGACCATTTGTGCCATAAGAAATTCAAACCATTTCATAAAAGATTTTTGAAATTTTCTATTTTGAGTATATAAGGAAACTAGCTGGCCCTTTGTGGCCACATTTTTTAAGGAATCAAATTTATTTTAGCAGTTATGGTAGACATTTGTGTTGAAAGAAAATGAAATTCTGGCCACTGGCTTCATAGAAAAGAATTCTGAAATTTTCTCTAAGGAAACTAGCTGACCTCTGAGGGGCCTCATTTTTTATTTTAGCATTAATGGTAGGCAGTCAAGAGATGACCATATGTATCAAGAGAATAAACTTCGAATCATTGATTTCAAAGAAGAAGAAAATTTAAGTTTTCTGTAAAGAGTATATAAGGAAACTAGCTTACCCCCTAAGGGCCTCATTTTTCAAGGGATCAACTTTATTTCAGCCATTATAGTAAACAGATGAGGTGATCATTTGTGCCAAGGGAAATTAATTTCTTACCATTGGCTTCAGAGAAGAAGATCTTTGAAGTTTTAAAAGTAAAATCAGGTGGTTGCCATGGCAACTTGAGTTGGGTCAAGTTAATTCTAGCAACATTTATGGAGGGCCACCCAAGGATCATTAATGCAGAGTTTCATCCATTTCTAGCAAGCGGTTTCATAGGAGATGTCGTTTAAACAAATTGTTAATGACACACGGCAGACAATGATGGATGAAGGGCGACTCTAATTGCTCACCTAGAGCATGTTTGTCTGGTAAAAAACCATAAAAAAAAAATCTTAGATTTTTTTTTTCAGGAAAAAATATATAAGGTTTGTGACCTCAAATTTGCGAATATAAACATCAGCAAAAAATATGTTCACAAATGAATGCTAAAAGAAATAAATACCGGTAATAAGTCATGTATCAAGTAATATTTTCATGAGTTCTTATACATGTATTTGTAAACATATTAATAATTTTTCAGAGAAAAAAAAAATCAAATGACTTAAACTTCACACCTATATATAAAGTTTACTTCTATTATGGATGGATATTGAAAGAAAAAAAAACAACACATTCTGCAGTTATTTCCAAAAGTGTAACATTTTGGAGATGAAAATTTTCAACTGATTAACATTAAAGCTGCACTACAATCATTAACTACTGTATTGTCCTAACCTTTAATTCTGGGTCATGATATTACAGGTAGACAAAAACTTATGATACAAATATTTCATAACTGCATACTACGACCATTAAATCCTTTTTTATGGATATTAAAACATGTACATTTTATATTTACATGTATTTCTGCCACTAATATCAAATGGGGTAAATGAATTGATGATGTAGTTCCATCCCGAATGAATCTTCATATCTGATTATAAATGGTTCTATTCATTGGGAAAACACATGCAAGTAAATACAATAAAGACCAAGTTATACCACTTGTGAATAAATGTAATCCTGAAAGTCTGTGTATTTAGGGTATGCAGACACAGGCTGAAAATATGCATTCACTACAAGGTATTTCTTAACATTGAATTTATAACCTTATTACCCGAAAAATGTACAGAATACTTTTTAATTATATAATGAAGAACATGCATGCCTTAAAGAATATTTTAAAATAAATCAATTAATGCATCATTGCAAGCATCATTCTTTGTGGTCAAGGCACACTCATGTGCAGCCACAGTATGGGACATCCATAGCATCATCTCTCTCTACATACACATCTACTTTCATTTAACCATTCATTATGTACTATTGTGCTTTTCTATCATTTATGTACTTACAAAAAATATCACAGATAACTACATCAATATGATCATATGTGCTTAAGTCAGAGAACAGATATTTTATAATTCCAAAATGAAACTTATTTTTTAAAATTCTTCCATGATAAAAATGTTGCTACAAGTTTAAGTCCCCCTGAACCATCAATGCTTATTTGCTCAGGTTTTTGCTGTAGTATTTTAGAACAAATGATGGTTCTTCTTACACAACAGTTTGTTCTGCTCTCAGTTGATAACCACACGCCGAACAGGATTCACTATCGCTAGTGTTTTCCAGGGTACATTTTTCACATATTTTTGATCTATAACCCACTGTAGGAGAATCCACATCTATACCATCACGACTTTTTGAACACATCTCACACACTGATGACATGCCCTTGTTTAGATAGGTACAGTGGGAGCATGCCCATTGGAAGCTTGGAGATTTTTTTACCATGCTTGCTTGCGAAATTCCACTGACAGTTGTCCTAGTCGAATAATGTGCACTGTCAGTGACACCACTTTTACTCCCATTATTTGTGTTGATGTGAGCACTGACAAATCCACTACTGCTTCCAAATGAATCGTAAGAGTTTGTCTGTGCTACTCCTTTTTTATGTACCATAGCTGACTGTACAACTTGTGGTGAAGGTGCAGGAGGTTGCGGCCTCGCAGGTCGCTTCACAGCCTCCTGAGTTAGTCTTGGTGGATAGGTCATACTCTTTAAGCTAGACCCACTCTCTGATCCTGTTCTTGACAATATAGGGGCAGTATGAGATTTTTTCTGAGGACCTGATTGAGCCCGGGTTCTCATGACTGTGTCAGTGACTTGTTTACGCTGGTATGAGTTAAAACTATCAGAATTTGGATGTTTAGCAATGGTTGGAGGGTAAACTGTCTCTGTATTATAACTGGAATTAAAGTCAAAGTTTATATTTGGTGTATTTTTCACACCACGATGCTTTTCAATTTCATTTCCTTTCTCTATTTTACCCCCAGTATTTTCATAAATATGCTTGGCAACAACTTCTACATATTTCCCTTCTTTCTCCTTTTCTGTTACTTCAGTTTCCAAAATGTCTTTACGTATACCCTCATAATAACCTTTCCCATATCTTTTCTCTAAACCTTCTCTGACAAATGACCATTCTTGGGACATTTTTGGTTGTGCTTCACTGCCTACCCCTAAATGTGGCGATGCTTCTTTCTCACCAACTATTTGCAGACTTGCCATCAGATGGTCATCAAATCCTTTGGGTGAATCATCCATATATGGTATATCCTTATGAACATCATCTAGTTTTTGCACAGTCTCCATGTGTCGTTTCAATTTATTCCTAAAGGGGTCTGTCAGGCCGTCCACACTTCCTGATGTCCTTGCTGCCATGCCAACGTGACTCACAGCCTGCCCGCTGTCCAGTGCATTATTACTGCTGAGCCTCCCTTTGGTAATGTTATCTCCACTCCTCACCTCATTCCCACCTACCTTTGCCTCAATTAAGGCAACCATTTGGCTAATGCTGCCAGAATTTTTTAACCGCATTTGCACAATCTGGGATATTGGAACAGGCCTACTTTGATTAATTGTTTTCCATATGGTATCAATTATCTGACATTCAACTGCGGCCACCATACACTCAAAGGCAACAATCTGCAGCAACTCTGGTTTGACTGCTAAGGAGAGCACTAACAACCCACATGGTTTTTCAGAAAATCCAACAAGTTTTAAGACTGCATCTGCACTTCGCAAATGAGTTTCAACCTTTGTCTTGTAAAATCCACCATATTTCTGAAACACAGAAAAATACTCTTCATAAATCATGGTTTATGTTAGAAAAATTAACTTTACTTACAGGAAATTGTTTTTAAAACAAGAGGGTCAAGATGGCCCAGAGGATGCTCAACTGAGAAAAACTGCCTTCATTATCTGTGCAAGTTACTATATTATAGCATGGTAGTGCTGAGTACATAAACCATTCAGAATTACAGCAAGATCAGTTCCACAAACCAAACACTACCTGTGGTCATAATTTGAGGTCAAACTTGGCTGAGCGTTTATAAACATTGTCATGAAACTTCAAAATGATTGCTGAAGAAATGAAGATGCTAGAGTTTAAACAAAGTAAAATCTAGTAAATTTGATAATTAAAGGAGTCATAACTCCTGACCATAGCAGCTGATTTAATCAACAATTGAACTTGCCCTAGAGATTATGGCTAAAAACATGATTATAAAGTTTGAGGATGATCACTAAGAAATGAAGATGCTAGAGTGCAAACAAAATGAAATCTGGCATTTTTTAAAATAAAAGGGCCATAACTCCTAATCTTATTGGCCCATTATAGCCATAATTTATTTTGAAACAAAAGTAAGTTTTAGATGTGTCAGACAAGACTTTGCAGATGACATATTCCCTTCATGAGTAAGTTGCCCAGCTCAACATTACTTGACATTGCCATATTTTGTATCAGTGCAATTTGTATATTTTTTCTTTCAAATTACCTTAAGTACAGTTAAGTTTTGGAACTTTCCCAGATACTTTTCAAACACCCCTCATATTTGCCCCTTTCCTTTATCACTGAACAGAAAATCGAAAAACACAATTTTGAGCAAAGATCTGATTTTATTTTTGCTTCAGAATGACAATGTAAACAAAATTAACTGTAATGAAAGATCAACATCCTTTTTGCATATGTTTCTAAATATTTACTGAAATTAATGAATTTTTATTTCATGGCTATGCCATCTAACAACACTGTGTAAACATTCATTGTACTAAGACTGATAAAATTTCTTCCACCTATAAACAAACCTGCCTGATATTACCTGTACATAGATCTCCATATTAGTGCACTGTGCACACAGCCACCTACTACCATCATTGATTGGTTGTACAATAACTAAAAGTAAGCAACATCCCACTGTGTACAATAACTAAAAGTAAGCAACATCCCACTGTGTACAATAACTAACAGTAACACCCCCACTGTGTACATACCCAACAGTAACACCCCCACTGTGTACAATAACTAACAGTAACACCCCCACTGTGTACAATAACTAACAGTAAGCAGCACTCCACTGTGTACAATAACTAACAATTATACCCCCACTGTGCACAATACCTAACAGTAAGCAGCACTCCACTGTGTACAATAACTAACAATAATATCCCCACTGTGTACAATAACTAACAGTAAGCAACACCCTATTGTGTATAATAACTAACAGTAAGCAACACCCCACTGTGTACAGTAACTAACAGTATATGTTAAACACTCCATTCTGTACAATAACTGGTGTTGCACGCAACACATGAGTCCCCTAATGGTGAGGTGCATATTTTTTCCGTTATCATAGCAACCAGAATTTTGGTCTGAGAAAAAAAAACAAGAGCTGTCAGAGGACAGCACGCTCGACTATTCAAAATGCTTGTTGGTAAATCAAATGAAATTGATTTCAATTCTTGCCCTTCACATACCCTGTACATATTAATAGTCAACTAGAACTATCACTAAATGTGATTAATACCCCCGCAATACTGCTTTTGAAATGATGAAGTTATTAGGATTAAGAAGAAGAGTATGAAAAAGACATTTTTACATTAGTTTTTTTTCCAGATTTTTGGTCGGGTTACACAGGTTGTGCTTGACCATTGTATGAAATTGTTTTGAAATCCAACCAGTAGTTTTAAAGTTAAGCTCCGGACAAGGAAAAGTAACAAAGGGCAATAACTCTGTAATTACAATAGATAGAGTTATGGTTCTTGTGCACTGCACTTCCTCTTATTGTGTTGACATTGTATGAAATTGTTTTGAATCAACCAGTTTTCAAGTTATCTTGGACAAGGAAAAGTAACAAGGGCAATAACTCTGTAATTCCTATAGATAGAGTTATGGTTCTTGTGCACTGCACTTCATCATATTGTGGTTGACCATTGTATGAAATTGTTTTGAAATCCAACCAGTAGTTTACAAGTTATACTCTGGACAAGGAAAAGTAACTAAGGGCAATAACTCTGTAATTCCTATAGATAGAGTTATGGTTCTTGTGCACTGCACTTCATCTCATTGTGCTTGACCATTGTATGAAATTGTTTTGAAATCCAATCAGTACTTTACAACTTATACTCCGGACAAGGTTACAAGTTATACTCCGGACAAGGGAAAAAAATACAAAGGGCAATAACTCTGTAATTACTCTAGATAGAGTTATGGTTCTTGTGCACTGCACTTCCTCTCCATGTGCTTGATCATTGCATGAAGTTGTATTGAATTCCAATAACGCAACGGACCGCTGGACCGACCGACCGACCAACCGACCGACCAACCACCGGGTGACTCCTATATACCCCCCCAAACTTCGTTTCGGGGGTATAAAAATGATATACCTTGATAGTCTGATACCCCTTAATATTTTTATGATGTCTAAAATCAATCCCATGCCTAGTTACTGAGACATAAGCACAATAACACTGTGCATGCAAAACTTTAACCAAATCTAGTTAATTCCACAAGCAATTTCTGAGATATAAGCTGGATAGTTGCTTGAATGCAAAAATGTAACCAAAATTCTAAGTTAAAAGGTGGTCATAATTTTTTAATATATTCCATCAAGTGTTATCTTCCTTTATAATATGATACCCCTAAACATATTAAAGATGTTTCAAATCAATCCCATGCCTGGACTCTGAGATATAAGCATGAAAGTACATTGCATGCAAAACTTTAACCAAAATTTCTAAGTTAAAAAGGGGCCATAATGTGAAACATATTCTATCAAGAGTTATCTACCATGAAAGTATGATACCCCGAAACATATTTAACATATTTCAAATCAATCCCATGCCTGGATACTGAGATACAAACTAGATAGTAGCTTGCACACAAAACTTTAACCAAATTTTCTATTGCATGCAAAACTTTAACCAAAATTACTAAGTTAAAAAGGGGCCATAATTCATATTAAATTCAGTCAAGAGTTATCTACCTTGGTTGTCTGATGCCCCTGAACATATTTATAAACTTTCAAGTCAATACCATAACTGGTTATTGAGATAGAAGTTTGATAGTAAATTGCACACAAAACTTTAACCAAAAGCTGCAACGCCAAGCCGACGGCAGGGCGACTACAATAGCTCTCATATTCTTCGAATAGTCGAGCTAAAAATGACATAATATAAAAGCTCACCCAATACCTTTCCGGACAGACAAAAAGACAGATGGAGAGAAACCAATAGTTTGATCCACTGTAAACATTGGTAGGGTACTTATAACTAACATTAACCCCTCCACTGTACAATAACTAACAGTATATGTTGAAAACCCCACTGTACAATAAATAACAGTATATGTTAAACACCCCACTGTACAATAACTAACAGTATATGTTGAAAACCCCACTGTACAATAAATAACAGTATATGTTAAACACCCCACTGTACAATAAATAACAGTATATGTTAAACACCCCACTGTACAATAACTAACAGCATATGTTAAACACCCCACTGTACAATAATTAACAGTATATGTTAAACACTCCACTGTACAATAAATAATAGTTTATGTTAAACACCCCACTGTACAATAACTAACAGTATATGTTGAAAACCCCACTGTACAATAACTAACAGTATATGTTAAACACCCCACTGTACAATAACTAACACTATATGTTAAACACCCCACTGTACAATAACTAACAGTATATGTTGAAAACCCCACTGTACAATAATTAACAGTATATGTTGAACACCCCACTGTACAATAACTAACAGTATATGTTAAACACCCCACTGTACAATAACTAACAGTATATGTTGAACACCCCACTGTACAATAACTAACAGTATATGTTGAAAACACCCACTGTACAATAACTAACAGTATATGTTGAAAACCCCACTGTACAATAACTAACAGTATATGTTAAACACTCCACTGTACAATAAATAACAGTTTATGTTAAACACCCCACTGTACAATAACTAACAGTACATGTTAAACACCCCACTGTACAATAACTAACAGTATATGTTGAAAACCCCACTGTACAATAACTAACAGTTATGTTAAACACCCCACTGTACAATAACTAACAGTATATGTTAAACACTCCACTGTACAATAACTAACAGTATATGTTAAACACCCCACTGTACAATAACTAACAGTATATGTTAAACACCCCACTGTACAATAACTAACATTATATGTTAAACACTCCACTGTATAATAACTAACAGTATATGTTAAACAATAACTAACAGTTTATGTAGAACACTCCACTGTACAATAACTAACAGTATATGTTAAACACTCCACTGTACAATAACTAACAGTTTATGTTGAACACCCCACTGTTCAATAACTAAGAGTATATGTTGAACACCCCACTGTACAATAATTAGCTCTATATGCTAAACACCCCACTGTACAATAACTAACAGTATATGTTGAACACCCCACTGAACAATAATTAACACTGTATGTTGAACACCCCACTGTACAATAACTAACAGTTTATGTTGAACACTCCACTGTACAATATAACACTATATGTTGAACACCCCACTGTACAATATCAAACAATATATGTTGAACACTCCACTGTACAATAACTAACACTATATGTTAAACACCCCACTGTACAATAACTAACACTATATGTTAAACACCCCACTGTACAATAACTAACACATATGTTAAACACCCACTGTACAATAACTAACAATATGTTGTTAAACACTCCACTGTACAATAACTAACAGTATATGTTGAACACTCCACTGTACAATAACTAACAGCTATATGTTAAACACTCCACTGTACAATAACTAACAGTATATGTTAAACACTCCACTGTACAATAACTAACAGTAAATGTTAAACACTCCACTGATCAATAACTAACAGTATATGTTAAACACTCCACTGTACAATAATTAAAAGTATATGTTAAACACCCCACTGTACAATAACTAACAGTATATGTTGAACACCCCACTGTACAATTACTAAGTATATGTTAAACACTCCACTGTACAATAACTAACAATATATGTTAAACACCCCACTGTACAATAATTAACAGTATATGTTAAACACTCCACTGTACAATAACTAACAGTATATGTTAAACACCCCACTGTACAATAATTAAAAGTATATGTTAAACATCCCACCGTACAATAATTAACAGTATATGTTAAACACTCCACTGTACAATAATTAACAGTTTATGTTAAACACCCCACTGTACAATAATTAACATATTGTTAATCACCTAGAATAATTCCAAACAGTACTTTTTAATCATCTGTGTCAAATTCCAGGTATTGTGACAGGAGAGAAGTATAAACATATACACAAAATATATCATTTCAGTCAAAAAATGTAATCAATGTGGCCTGATTTTGAACCTACAACCCTCAGTTTCCAGCAGACTGTGTAGATGCTTTGATAGCAACCTATAAGAAAATATGAGCTAGTGAATGACTCAATAATTATGCAACATTTTAGTGTTCATAGTTGTTTTTAATTAAGTTTACTGTTACTGCATTCAACCAGTCCTAACAGGGGTTAAAATTTTTACTTCCCATAAACCTGTATATGATAATACTATTAAGGTTTATCTTCCTGGCATTCAGTACTGCATTTAAAGCCTTCCCAAAATGAAAGAATCTGTATACTAAACACTTAATATAACAAGTAAACAATGTTATGGGGAATTCCCTGAATCCTCCATTTGTATCTAGGTCAGATTTATGACAGATGTAAACATTGCCTACATGTATTGACACTTGTATGACACATAAACTCCTGAATATCAGGGAGATTAACAGAATAAAAAATAGCAATAAAAGGGTTCTCTACAGTTTGCTATGCTGACTTTGGTTACTCTATCAAAATTTAATTCCTATTAGGCCTTTAAAATAATGGCAACCTCTATGTCTGTAAATACTTCATATGTTAAACATAATTTACTGATGCTTCTCTATAAACCTCCTAGTCTCATTGCAAATTTAGCATTTATATCATCATACCAGCAATAATATCTACTTTAAAAATTTCAAATTTTATTTTTAAAAATTTCAAAACTAGTCCTTACTTTAAATAATTCATAGCTTTATCTTTTGATATATCTAATTATAAATGTTGATAAGGTTTTTATTTGATTCCATTATGTATTTCCTCTTATTCTATTTCTGTATCAAAGGAAGTGCTCACCTTGATCTTGTGGTACTCTTGTTTCCATGGCATCAGGTACAGTAATACTAAATAATTCTCTAGATTCAAGAATGCGTCCGCTGCTTTACTAGGGTCGAAATGCTCCATTCTTGAGTTGTCCTGTATGATATTCGGGAACTCATTAAATCTAAACCGTTCTTGCGGTCGGCACTGGGTCAAAAACTGACACAATAATAACATAATCTCCTTCCTTTTTCCATCCGTAAAGATATCATTCTCTTCGCTGGATATACCAATGTTTTCTGCACGGTGCTCATGCAGTTTCACATAGCACCGATGGGCCTCCCCCTTGACATCACTCATGGTGATTGGTTCCTTCACAGTCCACACCTTACAAGGGTTCTTTCATCTGGAAAATTGAAATATTATACAATCACGTAAAAAAAAAAACAGAACAAGATTCATCATCTAAAACAGAGGTGACATATATACTGGTAAGGAGTTTCTGCATCGGAATTAATTTATTTTGATGGTCCCTTTTTTGTCAGACTATTACCTGACGACATCCTTTATAGGTGGAAGGCATTAAGGGGAATCTAGACAGATTGTTGATGACTATCAAGTGAGACTATGATAGGCCAGTTGATAGCCACCTGAGGCCTGCAGTTTGTCTATCACCTGGCATGCAGTGGGGAATCATTCCTAGATCTATGATTTAATTGAGGGTAGGTAAGATTAAGCAGATGATTCACACATTTATCTGGCACATGAAGCCAATTTTCTTTCACTCTAAACTGAAATGACAACAAAACATTTTTTTTTTTGCACATTAAATGTGCAATTAAGAGATATTGATTCCAAATCTGATTGACTGATTGATTTTTTGAGTTTACCATCGCTGAGACAGTATTTCAGTCACATAGCGACATCCAGCTAATAATTACAGATGGAGGAAGACCTCAAATGCACTGAGGTATCTGGGTAGAACCACTGACCTACCGCAAGCAAGCTGGAAGGCTTCCTCATATGAAAATCCAAATGACCCTGCTGGGACTCAAACCCATGCGGTGAGGGGCTGAGTGAGTGTTAAAGTCAGCGACATTACCCTTTGGCCAAGGAGGCCCCTCCAAATCTGAAAATCAAAAACCCTGCTGCCATGCTTGTTTACCATGTTACTGCTGGAAGCAGCTTTGAAGAGAGAAACTTTTTTACAACATCTAGTTGCATACAATTCATCAGAAAACTATATCCAAACTTATTGAAACTATTTGTTTGAGCTACACAACCCCGACTTTCTTTCCCCTGACCATTAAAAGCATGCTGTAGGACTTCCTGACCATTAAAAGCATGCTGTAGGACTCCCTGACCATTAAAAGCATGCTGTAGGACTCCCTGACCATTAAAAGCATGCTGTAGGACTCCCTGACCATTAAAAAGCATGCTGTAGGACTTCCTGACCATTAAAAGCATGTGTAGACTCCACCAAAACATCTGTAGGACTTCCTGACCATTAAAAGCATGCTGTAGGACTCCCTGACCATTAAAAAGCATGCTGTAGGACTTCCTGACCATTTTAGCACACACCTGAAACAACAACCAGGTTTTAAATAAATATTTATTGATTTTCTCCTGATATCCATATTTAATGATATACATATGATATTTGAAATGTTCTATATGGGCTGTCAGGGGTTTCAATAAGCAGATGTAGACATATTATACGTCCTGAAAATCCAAAAATACGTCCCAGATTTTGACCCTGGACATTTTGAAATCCCTCATTATAGCTCTGTACACATCTGTATAATAAGACTGGACGTTTCGAAACTGGCCAAAACCGGATTTTCGACAGGACTCCTGTGGTGCTAATTAGTAGAATATGACTGTGTAATAAGTGTGTGGGTACTGTGTAAGTGTATACCAATTACTCCACTGACAGACAGTTGCCAAGTAATACCTAAAAATAGGGTCAGGAACCAGACTGTTGTTAATTTTGTTGTCTGCCATCTACCATTGCATAATAAATGAAACTAAGTAGGCATTTATCACAAATTTATCAGGTTGAAATTGCTTGGAATTTGAGTTTTTAGACTGCAAAGTCAGATGCAGTGAAATCATGGAAATAGTTTTGAAAAAATTGGAAAATTCATGTAACCGTAACAACAACATCAATGTGGGATGGCATCATAACACAGAGTTACAAAGGAATGGAAGAAAAAAACAAAAAAACTATATTGACTAGATCTCAACAAAAGTTTTTTTCCCTTTTTTCAATATATTTTTGTCAGTCTTGCATTAAAAGCCAGCTAATAACTGCTAGATTGGTGAACTTTCAGGTGTGTAAAATTGCCAATTTTAATCCTAATTCAAAAGTAAAAGGTGTAACAAACTCAACCAGCGCCAGGATCGAACCCAGTCCGCCAGCATGCAAGTCCAATGCTCTAACCACTAAGCCAAAGAGTTGACTCCCTGACGCAGTTGTCAGAGATTGTATTCTATTGTATTATACCTGTGATGACGCATCATCACAAAGGTAATACATACTTTTAATTTTGGTTGAAAGCTAAGCGAACATGTTTTTAGTATTCTGCAGACTAGATACACACAAATCTTTAGCTTTGAACATAAAGTCTCATCAGAAATAGGTTGTGTTTCAAAATGGACTGCACTGAAAGCCTTGTGTGCCACTGGTAAAATATAATGTTGCATTATGCCTACATGTCTAAAAAAAGCCATACGTGTAATGGTATAAAGAATAAATTATCGGGTTAGTGGTAATTACTTAAAGAAAAGATTGTCCCAAAATTTAGAGGCATGAAATATAATTATTTTCTCAAAACAAGAGGCCCAAGGGCCATAAACGCTCACCAGTGTAAATCAGCATATTCAAGATGATTTTTTCTATAAGGAAATCAAATGACAAACCAGAGTTTTCAATTATTTTTTCTATTTGTTGCCATGGCAACCAGAGTTCTTCATGGATCAACTTTATTTGAGCAATTTTTGTAGAGGCCCACCCAAGGATCATACATGCCAAGTTTTATCAACTTCTGTCCAGCGGTTTCAGAGGAGATGATTTTCAAAGTTTTCAATTAGTTTTTCTATTTGTTGCCATGGCAACCAGAGTTCTTCATGGATCAACTTTATTTGAGCAATTTTTGTAGACGCCCACCCAAGGATCATACATGCCAAGTTTTATCAAATTCTGTCCAGCGGTTTCAGAGGAGATGATTTTCAAAGTTTTCAATTAGTTTTTCTATTTGTTGCCATGGCAACCAGAGTTCTTCATGGATCGACTATATTTGAGCAATTTTTGTAGAGGCCCACCCAAGGATCATACATGCCAAGTTTTATCAAATTCTGTCCAGCGGTTTCAGAGGAGATGATTTTCAAAGTTTTCAATTATTTTTTCTATTTGTTGCCATGGCAACCAGAGTTCTTCATGGATCAACTTTATTTGAGCAATTTTTGTAGAGGCCCACCCAAGGATCACACATGCCAAGTTTTATCAAATTCTGTCCAGCGGTTTCAGAGGAGATGATTTTCAAAGTTTTCAATTAGTTTTTCTATTTGTTGCCATGGCAACCAGAGTTCTTCATGGATCAACTTTATTTGAGCAATTTTTGTAGAGGCCGACCCAAGGATCATACATGCCAAGTTTTATCAAATTCTGTCCAGCGGTTTCAGAGGAGATGATTTTCAAAGTTTTCAATTAGTTTTTCTATTTGTGTTTCAGAGGAGATGATTTTCAAAGTTTTCAATTAGTTTTTCTATTTGTTGCCATGGCAACCAGAGTTCTTCATGGATCAACTTTATTTGAGCAATTTTTGTAGAGGTCGACCCAAGGATCATACATGCCAAGTTTTATCAAATTCTGTCCAGCGGTTTCAGAGGAGATGTCTTTTAAAGCAAATTGTTGACGACGGACGACGGACGACAGACGACGGACGACGACGGACGACGGACGAAGGGTGATCCCAATAGCTCACCCTGAGCACTTCGTGCTCTGGTGAGCTAAAAACAGGAGTGTCCCAAAACATACTCCATGAGAAATTCAGCAAAATCATATCAATTCCGTACACAGTAAGCAGTACCTTTGGACCTTATTTGAAGATTGTAGCTTTAATATTCATAAGTAGGTCACTGGGTCATGAACAAAGTCAATAAAGGTCAAAGTTCAGTTCTTCAACCAAACAGTACCTGTGGTCAAAGTCTAAAGGCAAAGACTTAAAAATTCAAATGTCAGTCACTGGGTCTAAATCAAGGTCATCCATGGTCAAATTCAATTTCACTTACAAAACTGAATTTGTGGTACAAAACTGAAGGTCATAGCTCACTATATAAGTCCATGTAACAAGTGGAATCTGAGAGATTATGGCTACATAAATTGTCATGAAGTTTGAAGAAGATTGCTTTAGAAATGAAGATGCTAAAGTGTAAACAAAATGAAGTCTGTCATTTTTTTTTTTATCATTTAAGGGCAATAACTCCAGACCTAATGGGCAGATATCAGCCATAATTAAACTATAAGCCCAGAGATTATGGCTATTAACATTATCATTAAATTTGAAGAAGATTGCTGAAACAGAAAAAGGTCACCTGCGTAGGTGAGCTAAAAAGGTGGGCATAGCATATTCACGCCTAAAAGCGTATCATATTATTTGTCTGCACAAAACCTGGATTCAACTATCAGCATGTCCCATGTTGTGACTGTTTTGTCATCCTGTACACTTCAGTACTGCATGTCCACATGAACATGCAAGAACACAGGTTTCAAGGCTAACACGATCAATACCAGACATGCAACATACAAATACAGTGTTGTAGACAGGTGAGTCATATTCACTTAAGTTCACATGTTCATTTTCAATCTGCTGTATTCTTTCAACTTAGTAAAGTAAAGTCTTCCACCCCTATTATCCTGAATCCACCAGTTGGTAAAAGCGTTCTTTACTTTAGAATATAAATTTATCTAACTGAAAAATATCAGGGAAAAAATAACAAAATTTTGATTGGAAAGAAAGCATTGTACTTTGATCTTAGTACTTAATGTTTAACAGAAATTGAATCAAAACTTTTAACCACGAATTAAGCTTACCTTTCTTTTCACTAAATAAGGAAGTAATCTACAAAATCAAACAGAGCATTGCCACTCTACTTACTTGTAATCCAAATCTATGCCCATTATCTGAATATGAGTTAAAATAGAACACCAAGTATGGACAGTCATAAGGAACAACTGAAGATAACTTCCAAGTGAACCATTGTATCATATACAATAACCATTTCAAAATGGCTTATACACCTAAATTTGTCACACACACAATGTGTTAATAAATCCTTGAGACCCATATACTGAATCTTCTAATGAGTAGCCAAGTCGTGAAAAACGATGCCTGCCATGTCTGAGGTACCTCCCATAAATCTGAATGATATGACTTAATTAAATATAGAACTGAGTCACAGTCAAATGAAAACAATATTAAATGAGTAACTCATAATTCTAATTTGCAGAACACCATACCATAAAATCAGACATGATACTGCATTAAACTTCCTACCTGAGTAAATCATTTCAGATTATGCATTGATCCATGTCAACATTTAAAACAAGGAAGTAGATATATATACACAAGGGCTTGAAAAAAGCCTCATGTATAAAACCTTTAAACGTGTATTTTCTTTTGTGATGAAATAAAAGTAGGACATAAATCATGCATCTATCTATAGTTGAAATATGCCTCAAAACATTTCTAAATAATCTGAAATAGTTTGAGAAAACACAACATATTCAACATTTTTCCAAGGTCAGAGTGTTTTAAATTCCATGAGATAAATATAAACAGAGAGAGAGAGAATCAACATTGCCCTTCATTCTCTTAAAACAACATGTAACAGATCTATTGGTGTCTTACATAAACAAAGTTTTAATGCACCTTTAATGCAATTACCAAACTTGAGTCATGAGATCAATTCAATATCTTTGGTCATATGCCTTTTCAGTTTTAAGCAGTGGAAATTAAGGTCACCTTGCTCACACATGGCTAGATCAATTGCCCACATACAATTATGACAATATCACAAACAAACCTTGAGGTTTTGTATAAACCTGATCAACCATTGACTACCTGCTGTGATTTAAGTATGCCAAACCTTACGCAAGTGTACATTAAGTCAGTTATGATGTTGTCTTATATAACATGCTGTTTATGTATGTGTTTGTTTTGTCCCACTGTATTCCAGCCATTTGGAGACTATGTCTACTTGAGGCATATATAATGCTGCCACAATGCAGTTATCACACCATAGGCATGTGGCATGATACCACACCCAGTCACATTATCTTGATACCAAGCTAACAAGTCCTAGAACTGTAGAACGACCCTTATAATTTATGCTGAGTGCCAAACAAGCAAGCTATACCAGTAGCCATTTTTCACTACTTTGGTATATAACAGCCAGGGCTGTACTGTATGAAGTTGAAGTTATGCTGTAGGTTTATGTGAATATCATGGTTTATGACACTTAGAAACTTTAAAGCTAACTGTAAGCAAGCTGGTTGCATACTGTTTGGCCTACTGAATGCCAACCTGTCAATCCAGTGTATCAATAAGAAAGCCTGGAAGACAATTAGAATACATTCTGTAACCAGTGAAAAGTCCAATGTCTGGCCATTTATAAATATAAAGACACTAGAAATATCACTGAAGGTGATAAATACCCACAAAAAGCTCTTTGACACAGAGTATGAAGCCTTATCAATCAGACAAGGTACTTTTAACAAATTCTTAAGTTAGAAGGGGGCCTTAACTGTATAAAATATTTGCAGAGTTGGCCAAAGCTGAACTTGGCCTTCATTTCATTGAGATGAACATGCATACTAAAAATTATCTAAATCTAAATTGAGCTATAAGTTATCGATCTGACAAGTTATTTTTTTGCAAATTCTAAGTTGAAAAGAGACCATAACTGTGTCAAATATTTATGGATCAAGCTCAGCCCAGAGTTATGGCACCAGTATGTGACACTTCCTCTCATCGCATTCTTTCCATAAATGAAATTTCATTTCAATGGCATAAGTAGAACTGGAGATAACAAAACGGGTCTGCAAATTCTAAGAAAATTCCTAAAAAATTATGAAAATCAGACATGGAATTTTCAAACATTCCAGATTTTTAGTCTTATTTAAACCCCTGAATATGGGGGAAGACATAATTAAGCAAAGTCGTAAGTCATGTGGCCTGTTAAGCTTTTTTTGTCATTCTTTATTTACATTGGATATGCTCTTGATTATCTATGACTGTTGACTACAGAGCAGTCTATAACTTAAATGATTGAAAACTTCCTGCTGGGCTAACAGTTACGGTAACAAAATCTCACACATTGCTATCTTAGGTATAATTTACAATGGATTTATTTCAGGAAACATACATGAACCAAATCAAACACTTTAAATCAATTCCTTTTACATTTACAACAACTTTAACTAGAACTATCACTGAAGGTGATTCATACCCCCACCCCCATCTTTGACACAGGATGTATTCACATGACACATAAAACGAATGTTCACACATAGGATTTGGGCTTATAAGCATACCAAAAAAAAATATTATCACTAAAGCTGATCAATACCCACACCGGAAGTCTGTCATGTGTAGGAATACAGTTTCAAAAGTTTGCGTGAGTGAAAGACTACATGTATGTAAGGTTTAAAGTTAGTGTGAGCAATGGTTCAAAAGTTTTGGACAATGCTAAAAAGTTTTGACAGACAGACAGAGACAGAGAGACACACATACAGACACACAGAAGAAAACAATTTGCCCCCAAGATCTGTAGCTGAGGAGAATAAAAATGCAGTCTAATTATGGTTCACATCCATATTTATTGTTTGCAAAAACCTGTCTTTAAGAATTTACATTGTGGTTTTCTTATGCACTGTACTTCCTCTCATCAAGATCAATCTACATATGAAGTTTCATCAACCTAGCTACTTTAGTATTGGAGTTATGTCCGGACAAAATCAAAAGATTAAAAATGACAAAGGGCAATAACTCCTTTCAAAATACATGCAGAGTTATGGTTCTTATGCACTGCACTTCCTCTCATCAAGATCTATCTACCTATGAAGTTTCATCAACCTAGCTACTTTAGTATTGGAGTTATGGTCCGGACAAAATCAAAAGATTAAAAATGACAAAGGGCAATAACTCCTTTCAAAATACATGCAGAGTTATGGTTCTTATGCACTGCACTTCCTCTCATCAAGGTCTATCTACCTATGAAGTTTCATCAACATAGGTACAGTAGTTTTGGAGAAATGCTCTGGACAAATATTTGTAGACCAACCGCCGGACCGACGGACCGACAGGGTGACTCCTATATACCCCCCCAAATATTATTTGTGGGGGTATAATAAAATAAGATAATCAAATTTTTATATATTGAGATTTTAAGAAAACTAGCCGACCTCCCTCAGAGCCTAATTTTTCAGGGGATCACCTTTCTTTTAGCAATTATGGTTGAAGACTATTAGGTGACTATTTGTGTCAAATGAATTTTTATTCTGACTGTTGGTTTCAGACTGGAAATTTTTGAAATATTTTATAGAGTATATATAATGAAACAAGATGGCCCTGTCGAGGCCTCAATTTTCACAGAATCAACTTCATTTTAGCAGCAGATGAGTTTTAAAGTATTATAAATAAAACTGTTTTGCTTGCTATGGAGTTCTGTATGAATCAAGTTTATTTTAGCAACTTTTGTGAGGGGTCAACCAAGGATTCATGCCAAATTTCATCAATTTCTACCCAATGGTTTCAGAAAAGATGTCTTTTAAACCAACTTGTTGATGACAGACAACACAGGACGACTGATCAGGGGTGATCAAAATAGCTCCTTTGAGTATGCGGTGTTCTAGTAAGCTAAAAATAAAAAATAAATTTTGTTTTTTACCTTATAAAAAAAAAAAATCCCAAATTTTTGAAGAAAGATATAAAAATATTCTTACTATTTCATTATGCTTTTGTTTAGCAACATATAAATGAAGGTATCTTTACCTCAATATTCTGTCTACTCATACATTTAACCTACAGAATTAACACTTCTAAGGTTCTTGTGTCAGTCAGTGGTATATGCCAGAAGCCCATGTGTGTGTACCAAAATGATACATACATCTGCAGACAATTTATATATAATTTACAGCAGTAACTATTTAGTATTACAAGAGCTGTCAGAGGACAGCACGCTCGACTGTTCAAAATGCTTGTTGGTAAATCAAATGAAATCTATTTCAATTCTTGCCCTTCACATACCCTGTATATAATAATTGTCAAAAATGATATACCTTGATAGTCTGATACCCCTTAATAACTTTATGAAGTCTAAAATCAATCCCATGCCTAGTTACTGAGACATAAGCATAATAACACTGTGCATGCAAAACTTTAACCAGGTATCCAAGTTAGAAAAGGGCCATAATTCGTATAAAATTCAGTCCAAAAGTTATCCTCCTTGATTTTCTGATGCCTCTGAATACACGTCTTAACTTTCTAGTCAATACCATAAACAATTTCTGAGATATAAGCTAGATAGTAGCTTGAATGCAAAACATTAACCAAAATTTCTAAGTTGAGAAGGGGCCATAACTTCTAATATATTCCATCAAAATTTATCTACCTTGAAGTATGATACCCCTTAACATATTAAAGATGTTTCAAATCAATTGCATGCCTGGATACTGAGAAATAAGCATAAAAGTACCTTGCATGCAAAACTTTAACCAAAATTTCTAAGTTGAGAAGGGGCCATAATTTGTAATACATTCCATCAAGAGTTCAAAAGGGTTTTCAAAATGCTTGCTGGTAAATCAAATTAAATTTATTTCAACTCTTGCCCTTCACATACCCTGTATATATAACAATAGTCAAAAATGATATACCTTGATAGTTAATACCCCAAAAAATGTTTAATTAAGTCTTAAATCAATCCCATGCCCAGTTACTGAGACACAAGCATAATAACACTGTGCATGAACAACTTAACCAAAGTATCTAACCTAGAAAAGGGCCAAAATTTGTATCAAATTTAGTCAAGAGTTATCTACCTTGGTTGTCTGATGCCCCTAAAGATATTCATAAACTTTCAAGTCAATACCATGAATAGTTATTGAGATGCAAGCTGGAAAGCAGCTTGAATGTAAAACTTTAACAAAATTTTATATTGCATGCAAAACTTTAACCAAAATTTCTATGTTAAAAAGGGGCCATAATTTATATTAAATTCAGTCAAAAGTTATCTACCTTGGTTGTCTGAGGCCCCTGAACATATTTATTTATAAATTTTCAAGTCAATACCATGAACGGTTATTAAGATATATTAGGTTGATAATGACTTGCATGCAAAACTTTAACCAAAAGCTACAACGCCAATGCAAGGGCAACTACAATTGCTATCATATTCTTCAAATAGTCAAGCTAAAAATGCTTAGATCCTTCCTTTCAACCACTGAAAGATACACATAAAAATTTAAAAAATAAAAATAAAATAACATAAGTAATCTATCTACATCTAGAACAAATACACAAAAATAAGCTTGGTTTAAATAGGAGGGTATTAGTTGGTAACAATTATTAACAATGACAGCAGCAGAAAAACAAGGAAATATTCACAGCCAAGAAAACAATAAAAGGGCTAAAAATAGCAATATAATGATTAATGCAATAGTTTGAAAACCAGTAATTAATCACTCCCTGGATCTTAGTCCCTTGTGTGTATAATGTGTATAACCTGAGGTGGATATTTCACTTGAATTCCATATACATCTTAAAATTATGACTGATAAAACCTTTGATCCTTTGGCTGATGATACAAAAAGGTCAAATCTACCATTCAGAACAGCAACAGTATCACAACTACACCTCTTCTAGGAAGCCCAGGTTGAAAAATCTCAAAAACTGGCAGGTCCTTTAACCTTGTATCCAACAAAATGTAAAGCACAAAGGATTATTTTATAAATTAATGTATATATATCCACAGCAAGAACTTGCTTTCCAGCGAATCCTAGAATTTCTATTGATGCAAGACTTTTTCAAATATAAATCTTTGATTTTAAACCACCTTTTTTAAGGGTTTCAAACCCTCTGCTTGCCTGGACAGCAGCCTTATCCCGACATTCTACGTCACATAGAAATAAAACAAATTCCGTTTTCATGAAAACATTTAGTTCTCTCACTGCAGTATCACTTCTCTGTCATGCAACAACACCATAAAATGGAATGTGAATTCACAAGCATGTACAATACATGCTATAATTAACAACATTAGTAATCACAATTGACATATTACATAATTTCTTATTCATGATATGTGAATGCTTTCAAGTCCATATATACACTGCATATAGTCTGTAAGAAGGACAAAGGGTTAATAGTGTAAAATCTGGGGGGATTCCCTGTGTGTGAAGGCCACACAAGGAGATTAAACAAATGCCTTGTATACAGATAAAGATGTAGCATTTACTATGCTATTTACTTCATACATGTATAGACTCATTTTGACACATTAGCAAACAGACCCTGAGACCAGACAGCTGTCTGATCAGGGTGTCCTCAGATTGTTTCATTGCTGCTAAGCTTCTACACGGAGTCTGAATGGCAAAGAAATACCTGTTGTTTCATATACCTTTTAATGTTAAGTATATCAATTTTCATCAAGTCATATATTAAAGGTTCAGTATGTCTTGCCAGAAACCTGCCAACACGGTAATCCCTATGCTTTGCAGCAGACACTTAAATTTATTATATTTAACACAGATGTAGAACTGTAAAATAAAATAAATGAGAGGCCACTGAATGAACTTTTACATTTTTGTGAACATTTCCCAACAAGGCAGTCCAATGGACAGCTATATCTCCCATCGGCCCCTTAACAAGACTTTGACCTTTTAAGTACTACTGATACAGTGGGGTTTAAACTGCATTTCATGCATTAAGAAAAGACAACACAAGGTTTTTGCCAACAATTTGATGTAGTTGACTTATGAAACCTTTCCGTTATTCAGAAAATATGAAACGCAAACAAAAATATAATGGAAATTGAAGGTTACAACACTTGACATTCAAATGTAACCTTGACCTTGAGCCAACATGGCTGCCACCTATTTTCTGCACATCATCTCAATTTGGTTTACATTTGAGGCAAGTTTCATGAAAATCGTTCCAGAGGTATAGGAGATATTGAGCGGACACGAAACAGTAATGGAAATTAAAGGTTAAAATACTTGACCTTCAAATGTGACCTTGACCTTGAGTTGACATGGCTGCCACCTGTCTCAGTTTGGTTTACATTTGAGGCAAGTTTCATGAAAATCCCTCAAGAAGTATAGGAGATATGGAGCACACAATAAATTGTTAAGGACAGACAGACAGAAGAACAGACAGATGAAGGCCATTCCTATAACCTCCCTCCTGCTCCACAACAGGGGTTAATAAAATAAGATACAAAGGAACTAAATTTGAGATATTCAATTTAATATGGAAAAGATTTTATTTAAGCAATAAAAAAACTATGTAGCCAGTGATTTTAATTCACGTTTTATCCAATTGAAAAAGCTTTATCTTTCTCAAAAGAAATAGTTCTTGGAATTTTAATGAAATTTGTGTTAATAATTATTCTTTAATGTTGATTTAAATTTTTTTTACATATACCACCTATTATTAGATAATAATTATTGTTTTGTTGATCTAAAACTTTTTCATCATCTTTGATCTCCCAATTTTTACTATAAAAACAATGGTATTTTACACTTTGAAGTCAAACAAAAGCTGTCTGCAAGACAGCACGCTCGACTTTTCAAATGCTTGTTGGTAAATCAAATTAAATTTATTTCAATTCTTGCCCTTCACATACCCTGTATATATATAAATAGTCAAAAATGATATACCTTGATAGTTAATACCCCAAAATATGTTTAAGTCTTAAATCAATCCCATGCCCAGTTACTGAGACACAAGCATAATAACACTGTGCATGAACAACTTAGCCAAAGTATCTAACCTAGAAAAGGGCCATATTTGTATCAAATTTAGTCAAGAGTTATCTTCCTTAGTTTTCAGGTGCCCCTGAACACATTCATCAACTTTTAAATTAATACCATAATGAAAATTTTTTTAGTTATAAAAATCATTAAAGCTGGATGGTAACATGCATGGACAAACCTGGATACTGAGATATAAACATGGAAGTTCCATGCATGCAAAGCTTAATCCAAAATTTCTAAGTTAAAGGGGGGGGGGGGCAAATTTGTATTTATACTGATGCCCCTGAATATATTCATTAACTTTCAAGTCAATACCATGAATGGTTATTGAGATATCATATAAGCTAGAAAGAAGCTTTCACACAATTTTCTATTGCATGCATTTAACTTTAAACACAGGAGTTTGACTTAACTAGACCATTTGAGTTTACCGTCGCCTTGACAATAATTCAGTCATACAGCAACGTCCAGATAATTACAGGTGGAGGAAGATCCCAAATGCACGAAGCTTTATTACAAAGAGGAGATGCGCATATCATCAGCATGACCCGATTCCTAAATTTTTCAAAGAATTAAGGCCCATTGACTTTTTGGCCTATAGTACATATTGCATGATTCTTGTCCGGGCTATTTCTCAGGAACTAATGGCTTGAATTCAACAAAACTTTATGGGAAGCTTTATCACCAAGAGTAGATGCGCATATCGTCAGCATGGCCCGATTCCTAAATTTTTCAAAGAGTTAAGGCCCCTTGACTTTTTGGTCTATAGTACATATTGCATGATTCTTGTCCGGGCTATTTCTCAGGAACTAATGGCTTGAATTCAAAGAAACTTTATGGGAAGCTTTATCACCAAGAGTAGATACGCATATCGTCGGCGTGACTTGGGTCCTCAATTTTTCACAGAGTTATGGCCCCTTGACTTTTTGGCCTATAGTACATATTGCATGATTCTTGTCCGGGCTATTTCTCAGGAACTAATGGCTTGAATTCAATGAAACTTTATGGGAAGCTTTATTACCAAGAGGAGATGTGCATATCATCAGCATGACCCGATTCCTAATTTTTCTCAGAGTTAAGGCCCCTTGACTTTTTGGCCTATAGTTCATATTGCATGATTCTTGTCCGGGCTATTTCTCAGGAACTAATGGCTTGAATTCAACAAAAATTTATGGGAAGCTTTATCACCAAGAGTAGATATGCATATCGTCGGCATGACCTGGTTCCTCAATTTTTCAAAGAATTAAGGCCCATTGACTTTTCGGCCTATAGTACATATTGCATGATTCTTGTCCGGGCTATCTCAGGAACTAATTGCTTGAATTCAAAGAAACTTTATGGGAAGCTTTATTACCAAGAGGAGATGCACATATCGTCAGCATGACCCGATTCCTAAATTTTTCAAAGAGTTAAGGCCCCTTGACTTTTTGGTCTATAGTACATATTGCATGATTCTTGTCCGGGCTATTTCTCAGGAACTAATGGCTTGAATTCAACAAAACTTTATTGGAAGCTTTATCACCAAGAGTAGATACGCATATCGTCGGCTTGACTTGGGTCCTCAATTTTTCACAGAGTTATGGCCCCTTGACTTTTTGGCCTATAGTACATATTGCATGATTCTTGTCCAGGCTATTTCTCAGGAACTAATGGCTTGAATTCAATGAAACTTTATGGGAAGCTTTATCACCAAGAGAGATACGCATATCGTCGCGTGACCGGTCCTCAATTTTTCACAGAGTTATGGCCCCTTGACTTTTTGGCCTATAGTACATATTGCATGATTCTTGTCCGGGCTATTTCTCAGGAACTAATGGCTTGAATTCAACAAAACTTTATGGGAAGCTTTATTACCAAGAGTAGATACGCATATCGTCAACGTGACCTGGTTCCTCAATTTTTCACAGAGTTATGGCCCCTACTACCATGTTGTTGACTAATATTCATGTCATTTGCCTAATTTAACAGGAGATATCATTTAAACAAAACCCCACAAAATTCAATATGCTAGTAATGTCAATCATAATCATGTCAGCTAATTGTTGTTTAGGCCATTATACACTATTTCAAATATCCAGTAATATGTCAAGAGTGTTGGTTAACCTCTTTGATATGAGCACACATTGAAATGTATGACTTAATTTTTAGTAGTATAAAAACTTTTAAAATCAATGAAAGATCTGATGAGTAACACGTATTATCATATTAAATAGTAAACTGTTACTAAGTCTCCAAATTAGAGTTGGTAAAACATCTCATCTGATGAGGAGAATAGACATGATTTAGGAATAGGGATTTCAACATATCCTCCCACCCATTGACCAAGGCCTTATTTGTAACAATGACGTTCTTCGGGGAGCATCTGTCAGTTCTACTGACTTTCTTGTTGTACAGTAATTATGGTGCTTCAAGTAAAATCTGAAAGCTGTTAAAATAATAAAGACAGTTTGACAGTATCTGTAATGGACTTCCATACTATTCTGATATATGACTCTGACCATTGCTTGCAGGGACTGATAAATGGTCCTCCAAGTACTGGTGACTTACTGGTATTTTTCCAGAGCATTATCATCTTATCAAACATAGAGTGATGTAGCATTATCATATCAACATTTTACTTTCAATATATCAATAAAGAATCATCTGTTACAAGTGCTGGCTACGTATTACTCCATCCCTTAGAAGTCTAAATATCCCAGTATGACAAAAATGAATACCAATGATACATGTGTCAAACATGTTTTCGTAATTCTTTTAACACTGATTTTGAGCTAAGAGTTGGTATTTTGTGCCTCAAAAATCATGAAAAGAATCTTACCCGAAAATTTTACTAACTCCACCTGTTGTCTCAAAATTATAGTTTTACATTAAAATAAAATACTATCTGTGATGTCCCTAATCAAAAGTTTGTCCATAATGTCAGCCACTAAGAGTAAATGAGCTGTATATATGAAAACCACTCCAACATCCCAAACTGGCAAATCCTCAGCCAATCTACTGTCAATTGTACACACATTCACAAACTTATGCAGCTGTTGATCAGGTGCCAGAGTCAACTTAGGTATTCCATTAATCACTCTCTCATTCTTCTCAAATCATTCTTCTCAAATCAATAGCTTCTCTGAGTCTACAATCTGCTTGTCTTACTGCATGTAAATCTGCCACAACTGCTGGATCCCATGTTCGTAACTCTTGACAATTACAGGCCTTCTTTTGTCTGTAGCCTTGGTGAAAATGACTGCTTCTAAAAACTACAGATCAACTTGTCTTAAGCAGCAATTCAACTTGGTTATGGTAGCTTCTAAATGGAGGTCAAAACATTTTCCTGACGGTTGTTCAGTCTCCAGATGGTTAACACTCTGTATTAATATCATCTGGTTTTGTAAACAGAGTGATGCATTAAATCTTTAATCAAGCTATTTTGGACTCTAATTTTTCTACAACAGACCAGTGTATATAGTTATATAAATTTTCCCCTTTTGATAAGGGACGTACCATGGAACTTATTATTGTTACTCAATAGTCTATACTGTTCATGTTGTAATGTACTGCTCAAGTTGTATGATATGGTGTATTTTTTCTTTCTTTTCGTGACTTCCTCTAATGTTTTGTTTGATAAGGGAAGTAATACGCACTTTCTTCTGTATTGATATATATCTATATAACATCTTATAATACATATCAATATGATGTGCATGTTACATGATTGCATACATTGTCTTTACCTTTTGTTTGTTCACCTCCGCTATGTTTTGCATACGTTGTAGTATGTAATATGTGTTGCCTTATGGGTCGGACGACCGCCTGGCTTATATGAATAAAAACTTCAATATTATATGAGCATGAAAATATGTTTAGACATCAAGCACACCTCAGAGGTTTTTTTTACCCCAAATCTCTCTGCAATATTGTACAGAACAGACAGAAACCAATTGATTTACAGTCTTACTTTCTGTTCCCTAAGGTCAACTTCTCTGATCTCAGAGATCATTCTCTCTTAATCAATAGATTATGATTTTAATTTTCTTCTCTTTGTAATAAATGCATAGGGGCCTCATTTTTTTAGGGCTTAACTGAGACTTTATTTTAGCAACTAAAGTAGAAGCACATGAGGTTACTATTTAAGTTTAATTTTCCAAAATCCTGTTGGTTGCCATGGTATCCAGATTCTACATGGATGAAGTTTATTTTATAAACTTTTTTGGTGGCCATCCAAGTTTTTATTCAAATTTTACAAAGTGGTTTCTGAGGAATTGTTTCTACAGCAAATCCTTTATGACTGACAATGCAAGGAGGGTGATCCCAATAGCTCACATTGAGTATGTTCTCTGGTGAGCTAAAAAAAAAAATGTCAAAAAAATATATATACAGGGGTTTTCTTATGTGGACGCCTGCTTGCCCGTGCCGGGTTAAAATCACCATGGGCAAGTGATTTTTCCAAGGAGATGGCCCGTTGGGCAAGTTTATTTTCGTAAATGAAATCTTTCGTTTTTTTTTATATTTCATTTTCTACATTATATATGGGGTGAGTTGCTTGCAAATTGTGTTTTATACATGTTATCTAAAATTCATCTTAATACTGCACATATTTAGTTTCAAACATTAACAAACACTAACTAACTTAAGATCGGACAAGCTGTTTTCACTGGGGGCAAGTAGATGTTCAAAGGAACTTGCCCCCTGGGCAAGTGAAAGTCAAATCCTTAAGGAAACCCCTGTATATATATCTCACCTGGGGTAATTGTTTTCAATCTAACTGTCACATGTCAATCATAACGAAGCAGTGAGAGACGTAATAGTTACCGGTAATAAACTTATATGAATGAAGAGTAAAAAAACAGTACTGTATAAAAAAAATCTAAAAAAAATCAGTATTTTGGGAATATGACCTATACTTCTGGAAATGGTTTTCTTTTCGGTTTTGATAAAATTGGGAATTTTTCATAATAATCAAGTAAGCTGTACAGCATGGTTGTAGGGCTGAGTGGCAGAAGCTACTTGAACATGTAAGCAGGTAACACTATGACGAAAATATCATGAGATTTTGAAAGTACATCATTATCATGGAGTTCAACTATATACTCAAAATAACAGTTTGTAAATAAAATCAAATTCACTTGACCACATATTACACAATAATACACCGAACTTGATAATTTAGTAACTAAATAGCGAACAGACATAGGATCCTGTGTTTTTTTTTTGTTGTTGGTTTTTTCTTCATGTGTTTGTAGTCATTTTTGTCCTCTGAATTTCAGATTGGAATTTTTTATTCAGAAATTGGAAGTAAAAAAGATACTTATTAGCAGGCAAATGGATCATAACCCAATTACGGCTATGAAAATCCCCCCCCCCCCCCCCCCCCCCCCAATAAAATCTCTTATAAATATTGTATAACAAAATTAAATATTGAAAAAGAAATGAAAAAGAAGGCATGATATTTATTTTAAACTAGTGAAATATCCAATATTGTTTTCTTAAAGTAAATTATGCCGTAATCCAATTGTATTGTACTTGACTGTCAATCCAAAGGTTGTTGGTTCAAAACCAGTTAGGGGCAAAGATTTTCCATGACCTTCCTTAGCACTAATTACTGACCCAACCTAGGAACCGTCAAGGAGAATAAGAATAAAATTTATGTAAAATGTTTCCTTATCAATGCAAGATAAATAAGATTAAACATGTTAGATCCAACTGGAGGAGAATCCAGCAAGCTAATAACCATAACATCCTTAAAATTGAAACCTTCAACTGTCAAAACCAATCAGCACTACAGTCAGATCATTTTTTTTTTTTTTAGATGTTCAAATGAAAATAAATCATTAAGTCATAAGTTTCAAGATAAGGGACAAAACTCTTATTGGGCAGAAGGATGGACACTCCCCTGATGATGTTTATGACAAGCAATCCTAGAACTGTATATGGATATATTGGATGTTTTTCATTACAACTGATGGAAATACTGAATTATAGAACCTCCAAGAGAGACATTGATGCACCAGTGCTGTATCCCATAGAGACTTGACGTAAATACATAACCATAACCTGCTGAGGTTACATCTAGAAAAACAAGAAAGTCAGTAGAACTGACAGATGCTCCCTGAAGAACGTCATTGTTACAAATAAGGCCTTGGTCAATGGGTGGGAGGATATGTTGAAATCCCCATTCCTAAATCATATCTATTCTCCTCATCAGATGAGATGTTTTACCAACTCTAATTTGGAGACTTAGTAACAGTTTACTATTTAATATGATAATACGTGTTACTCATCAGATCTTTCATTGATTTTTTTTAAGTTTTTATACTTCTAAAAATTAAGTCATACATTTCAATGTGTGCTCATATCAAAGAGGTTAACCAACACTCTTGACATATGACTGGATATTTGAAATAGTGTATAATGGCCTAAACAACAATTAGCTGACATGATTATGATTGACATTACTAGCATATTGAATTTTGTGGGGTTTTGTTTAAATGATATCTCCTATTAAATTAGGCAAATGACATGAATATTAGTCAACAACATGGTAGTAGGGGCCATAACTCTGTGAAAAATTGAGGAACCAGGTCACGCCGACGATATGCGTATCTACTCTTGGTGATAAAGCTTCCCATAAAGTTTTGTTGAATTCAAGCCATTAGTTCCTGAGAAATATTCCGGACAAGAATCATGCAATATGTACTATAGGCCAAAAAGTCAATGGGCCTTAACTCTTTGAAAAATTTAGGAATCGGGTCATGCTGACGATATGTGCATCTCCTCTTGGTAATAAAGCTTCCCATAAAGTTTCATTGAATTCAAGCCATTAGTTCCTGAGAAATAGCCCGGACAAGAATCATGCAATATGTACTATAGGCCAAAAAGTCAAGGGGCCATAATTCTGTGAAAAATTGAGGAACCAGGTCACGCCGACGATATGCATATCTACTCTTGGTGATAAAGCTTCCCATAAAGTTTTGTTGAATTCAAGCCATTAGTTCCTGAGAAATATTCCGGACAAGAATCATGCAATATGTACTATAGGCCAAAAAGTCAATGGGCCTTAACTCTTTGAAAAATTTAGGAATCGGGTCATGCTGACGATATGCGCATCTCCTCTTGGTAATAAAGCTTCCCATAAAGTTTCGTTGAATTCAAGCCATTAGTTCCTGAGAAATAGCCCGGACAAGAATCATGCAATATGTACTATAGGCCAAAAAGTCAAGGGGCCTTAACTCTTTGAAAAATTTAGGAACCAGGTCACGCCGACAATATGCTATCTACTCTTGGTGATAAAGCTTCCCATAAAGTTTTGTTGAATTCAAGCCATTAGTTCCTGAGAAATAGCCCGGACAAGAATCATGCAATATGTACTATAGGCCAAAAAGTCAAGGGGCCTTAACTCTTTGAAAAATTTAGGAATCGGGTCATGCTGACGATATGCGCATCTCCTCTTGGTAATAAAGCTTCCCATAAAGTTTCGTTGAATTCAAGCCATTAGTTCCTGAGAAATAGCCCGGACAAGAATCATGCAATATGTACTATAGGCCGAAAAGTCAATGGGCCATAACTCTTAGAAAAATTTAGGAATCGGGTCATGCTGACGATATGCGCATCTCCTCTTGGTAATAAAGCTTCCCATAAAGTTTCGTTGAATTCAAGCCGTTAGTTCCTGAGAAATAGTCCGGACAAGGAAAGTGTGACGATATGTCCACAAATTCATTTTCTGTTCATTTTTTAAAAAATGACCTGATTACAGAAAATTGTATTTCTAACCAAATATGTCCAGGAAATGGTTTTTAAATTATTTATTCTTCAAATTTATTTTCTGTTCATTCTTTCACTCAACAATGGCCAAAACCATTTTTTTAATATTTTGATCCATTTTCAACAATTGCTAGGACAGGCAACTACCAGTAAATATCTCCTTAAGGAAACTAAAACTAACGCTGTGGGGCCTCATTTTTCAAGAGATCAACTTCATTTTAGCAAATATTGTAGAGATAAATTAGGTGACTATTTGTGCCAAATGAAATTAAATTCTGACCTTCGGTTTCAGGGAAGACGATTTTTGAAATTTTCTATATGGAGTATATAAGGAAACTGGCCAACCCCGTGGGAGACTCATTTTTCAAGGGATCAACTTAATTTTAGCAATTACGCTAAACAGTCATGAGGTGAAAGGTTTTAAGGGATCACAGGACATATGGTCCTGTAATTTTAC
>CM037783.1:40115167-40143910 GCA_021229015.1 Solen grandis | reverse complement strand
TGCACATTAATTGAAAGTAACATGACAATCTGTCAAAAAATCAAGCCTGCAGGTCCTAAAAGCTGCTAATTTCGAAAGCAAAATTTCATATCATAGTGTGACGTCAAATGCCGTCACACGACGTCAGTTGTCATATAATACGAAGAAGACCTCAGGACACATATTCTCTCCAATTTTCACGCTTCTAACTTATCAGGAGCCTTTGTAACACGAAATTATATTTTCATGATCAAAGTTCGAATCTCGATTTTGACATAAAATCTAGAACTTTTGGAATTTTGAAAATTCAAGAATGTATGCACATCTTCATTCCAACTTACACATTCTGTTCAAACAATCAAGTCAATCGGACCAATATTGACGGCTGCAGAGCGCGAACCAAATTTGGTAGCTTATTTGAACTGTGACGTCAAATGACGTCATACGAAGATAAAAATTGTTGCATTCAAAAGGACCAAAGTCACTCTGATTACTGTTATAATTTCATGCTGCTGGTTTATTGGCAACCTGTTTTAATTTGAACCTAAAAAGGAGGACAAATAATAATAAGAAGAAGAATAAAACATTACAAACCCAATAGGACTTTCTACATTCTTTGAAAATTTTAGACGAATTCATCAATTTATAATGTCTGCAGATCGCTTACAAACTTTTTGGTCTGACGTGTCTATTTTGATGTCATATGAATAAGAATATTATTGCATATGAAAATCCAGCATTTTAACATATGCTATAATATTTTTGTAATTCTGGACTATGGGATCACATTGAATTTATTGCACCAGAAATGAAAACATATTATAATCCCATTACGTCAAATGACGTCTGGCCTATGGAAATCTAAAGAAAACGTTTTGAATTACAACATGTGTGAAAGGGAAAAAATTTAAGGTTTTAATATTTTGAAAACGGAGACGGGTTGGCACATCTAAAGTGTAACATACACATTCTGTGAAATTTTGATGAAAATCCGTCCTAAAATAATGGCTGCAGACCGCGTACAACTTGTGTAGACGTCAAGTTTGATGTCATATGACGTCATAGGCATAAGAAAATCAATGAAATGAAATATTAAGTATCTTAAATAAATCAAGTACATTTTTCATGCCCCATTGGAACTTTGCAACATATAGAAATTAACGCTTAGATATCAAACATTCTTTTTGACCTCATGACGTCAAATGACGTTAATCCTCACACAATAGATGTAAGTCTAAAAGACTAATATTCAGTCCAAATATCCACTTTCTAAATCATCTGAAAGCGATTTTATACGTATTCGAAATTTGACGTCAATGGTTCGAAACTTGGATTCGCCATAGAACCATTGCCTTTTCGAATTTGGAAAACCGGACAAGGAATACACAACAAGAGCGTTACATATACATTCTGTGAAATGTTGATGAAAATCGGTCCAAATTTAATGGCTGTACACCGCGTAAAACCCTTTTGTCCTGATATCAAATCTTACGTGATATAACGTTACATTATTATGGAATACATTGCATTCTAAAGCTCCTGGATTGATGTATAAACTATTAAATTTCCATGGTCCTGGGAAGTTAAAAACATATTTGAACTAGAAGTCGTTTGTTTAAGATACAAACGAAGCGGCTTTCCGTTTGTTTATCCTGAAAAAATCATAAAAATTGACTCAAAGTTCATGAAGCTACAGCGTTTCAATTTCGTTAAAAGTCCACTTTTCGTTTTTCTGCCATAACTCAACCGACTGAACCCCGATCTTCAAAAACTAAATATCACCTGAGAGGCCTTTTAAAGCACTACAAAATTTACTCATAGTGTCTAGCTAGAATATTTTTCGTTTTTTGAGATACCGATGGCCGAACAAAAACACCTAAAACCGAAATATGACTTTGACCTTTGCAATTTTCCGGAAACGGATGTCACCATGCACGGTGGGACACGCGGTTGCACATTAATTGAAAGTAACATGCCAATTTGTCAAAAAATCAAGCCTGCAGGTCCCAAGAGCCGCTAATTTCGAAAGCAAAATTTCTTATCACAGTGTGACATCAAAGGCCGTCACACGACGTCAGTTGTCAAATAATACAAAGAAGACCTCAGGACACATATGCTTTCCAATTTTCAAGCTTCTACCTCATCAAGTGCATTTGTAACACGAAATTATATTTTTATGACCAAAGTTCGAAACTCGATTTTAAAATAAAGTCTCGAACTTTTATAATTTTGAAAATTCAAGAATGTATGCACATCTACATTCCAACTTACACCTTCTGTTAAAATATCAAGTCAGTCGGACCAATATTGACGGCTGCAGAGCGCGAAACAAATTTGGTAGCTTATTTGAACTGTGACGTCAAATGACGTCATACGAAGATAAAAATTGTTGCATTCAAAAGGGCCAAAGTCACTCTGATTACTGTTATAATTTCATGCTGCTGATTTATTGGCAACCTGTTTTAATTTGAACCTTAAATGGGGGACAAATAATAATAACAAGAAAAAACATAACAAACCCAATAGGACCTTATAATAAGAAAAATAAACATAACAAACCCTATACGTTTTCCGCAGGTTTGCGGAAAGCCGTAATAAAGATATAACATGTCTCTTACTTGTGTCATGTTGAAATGTCCTCAACGTACGGTCAGTTCCACTCGACTGAATGTCAACTATACACTACTTGAAGCTAAATAGTGACATTCCCCAATATCTCTCAGTCTAACTTCGATTAGTATACACTCTTGAAACTCCTAAGGTGTGAAACATTAATATCGGTTTAAAAAGAGACAAGAAAACTTTTGAGACGAAAGCGTCAAAGAATCGGGCAAATGGCGTGTGGGGAAAAATCCTTTTCGCGCTGCTTTACTGACATTTGCTTCTTCGCTTACACATTGGGAACCAGCTTTGAAAATACTGCATTTTGAGATTGTCCCTATAAATGACGTTCGCACATTATGAATTTCATACTGGCTGGTGAAGGTGATATCAGCATTATTACAACAGGACTAAATCGAAGATCTACATTTCTAGTAGGTGACTGGTAATACAAAAAGTTTAAATGATAATCTGTTTCACAACCTGTGTTCCCATACTCAGATGTTATTATAATTGCTTGCAGAAAAAAAAGTTAAAGTACGAAAACGGCAATTTTGTGTTTACTTGGTTTTGTGTAAGTTCAGTAAAACACTTTGCATATAACCTTAAAGATTAAACATAATTTTATCTAGAAGTCGTTTGTTTAAGATACAAACGAAGCGGCTTTCCGTTTGCTTATTTCAAATGTATTGAATATATAAGTTAATACAAAGAAATGGAATAATGATGCATCATAATAGATGGTTAAATAGGTAAATCATTATCATAAATTATATATACTTATGTTCAAAAATAAGCTTTAAAGCTTTCTTTTCTATTTATTTTCATCTTCTTAAGAAGATACTTAGAAAGCATAAATATGGATCTTATTTGATTACACAACCGTTTACTATCATGCAATAAAAAAAAAAACAGGAAAATTTTAAGATAATACTATCCTCACGATTTGTTTTCTTACGTTATTCAATCGATTTTAAAAGTGTTTTTTTTTTTTTTTTTTTTTTTTCATTCTTTATTTAATATCTTTTTCTTAAGCATATGACTTGACAAGTATTCATAGCAATTTGATCCACAATCGAAATTGTAAAAAAGAAAAAAAATACTTTAAAATCGATGATTTCAACCTTTAAATTGATTGAGTTTTACATTTGCAAAATTAGATGGAAACAAAGGCAGAGGTGTAAGCAATATAATGAAAATAATTTCTTATTTCTATGTAATTAACGTTATAAACGTCTTGAAAGTTTCAACAAATCATTTGCTTTGTATATTTGCTTATTTTTACAGATTTAGAAAAAGAAACCGTTAAACATTTAGAAAACATAAAAATCGATAGGTAGATATACTTGTATTTGTCATTTACTTCAGGTTTGCAGGAAGCCGTGATAGCAAATGCAATAAGATATCCGTATAGGTTTTCTGGCTCTAGTATAATTATACTATTCATCGTAAATGCGACTCACTTACTCAAAAACGTATCACAATTCACTATTCAACGCAGGCATTCATTCCTGCAAAAGAACAATCGGATCTTATTCAACCAACCCAATGACCACTTACATTTCTTTCTTCAAATTAATAGATTTCCATGAATTAGTCCTTTTACGAAAAACATGAATAAGTCATGTTTGATAACGTAATCACTTGAACTTTTTTGGACTTTTTGCGCATATTAAGGTACGGCATTATTACTTATCTAAAGTTAATATATACAATCTTTTGATCTTTTTAATATATTTTGCTTACAAATCAATGTTGTCATAAACAAGTGACACAACATAAATTCTTTAGGGTATGCTTAAGATTGGCATCAATACTTATGACGCTGGAGCGCGAAGACGTATTGAAATGAATTATTTTTATATTTCAACGACGTCAAAATCAAGTGACTAAACAAATATATCGTTTTTGCAATACATGTTCAGCTAACGTTCTATTAATCGAGAAAAAAAGTGTCTTCAAGAATGCGAACAGGTTTGTTTAAATTACATTTTCAAGTAGGCATTCCATCAAACATGAATAACTGCCATGTTTGATGACGTAATCACTTGAAATTTTCAAGACCTTATGAACGTACTAAGTTTCGACATTTTTGAAAAGTTTAAGTTCATTGGTTTAATTTGCGATTTTATATGATTTTTTAAAATAATTCTTGCTTAAGTATGCATGACTCATAACCACGTGACAAAAAAAATTGCAGTATGCATAACTTCAATCTTAACTCTATCAATTCTAAAGATTTAATTAAGAATGACTCAAAATTCATGATACTAGAGCGAGAGAAATATTTAAAAAATGCTTTTTATCTTTTTGATGACGTCATAACCACGTGACTCAAAATAAATAATGCAGAAAATAGAATGTAAACCTCTATGTCGATATGCTGTCCAATTTTCATGCTTCTAACGCATCAGGGGGCTTTGTAACATTTAAATTTAATTTTTGGTCCAAAGTTCGAAACTCGGTATTGCCATGAAATCTTAAGCTTTTCAAATTTGAAAATTTTGAACGCCAATGTTCACATCTACATCCTTAAATACATCTTCTGTAAGAATATCAAGATAATCGGACCAAAATTGAAGGCTCTATAGCGCGAACAAACTTTTGAAGCTGACGTCAATTCTGGCGTCATATGACGCCAATGAAAATTGAAAATGATTTATTGTGTAAAAAGATACATTTTTATCGCTGCAATTTAAATTTCATTAAAATTGACTTAAAATGTATGATGCCAAAGCGAGAGAAATCTTTGAAAAAATAGGATTTTGTCCTTTAAATTACGTCATAGCCACGTGACTTAAAAGGTAATATTTCAGAGAAAATAAAAAAGACCTCTGGGCCGATGAGCTGTCCAATTTTCATGCTTCTATCTCATCAGTAGCCTTTGTAACATTAAATGATAGTTTTAGGACCAAAGTTCGAACTTCGGTTTACCCATAAATTCTTAAATTTTTCGAATTTGAAAATTTGAAAGATAAGGTGCACATCTACATCATAACATACATCTTCTGTGAAAATATCAAGATAAAACATAAAAAAATAAAGGTTCTAAAGCGCGAACAAACTTTTGAAGCTGACGTCAAATCTGACGTCATTAAAAATTAAAAATGATTGATTTTAAAAATTTGAACTTTTTTGTCGAGGCTATTTAATTTTTATGTTGCTCAGACACTGACAACATATTGAAATTAACTCTTAGATTTGGTTGTGAAAAAAGGAATGATAATAATTAGAACTAGAAGTCGTTTGTTTAAGATACAAACGAAGCGGCTTTCCGTTTGCTTATTTCAAAGGTATTAAATATATAAGTCAATAAAAAAAAATGGAATAATAATGCATAATAATGTATGATTTAATACGTAAATCATCATTATCTTAAATATATACTTACGATTATGTTCAAAAATAAGCTTTAAATCTTTTTTTTTTTTTTTTTCTTCTTTTTTTCATTTTCATCTCCTTAAGAAGATATTGAGAAAGCATAAATATGGATCTTATTTGATTATGCACCCGTTTTCTATAAAAAAAAAAAAAAAAAAAAAAGATTATAATATCTTTAAGAATTGTTTTCTTACGTTATCCAATCGATTTTAATTTTTTTTTTTATTCTTTATTTAACATCTTTTTCTTTGCAAGCATATGACTTAACATGTATTTATTGCAATTTGATCCACAATTGAAATTGTAAAAAAGAAAAAAAAATACTTTAAAATCGATTACTTTCAACCTTTAAATTGATTGAGTTTTACATTTACAAAATTAGATGGAAACAAAGGCAGAGGTGTAAGCAAAATAATGAAAATAATTTCTTATTTCTATGTAATTTTCGTTATAAAAGTCTTGAAACTTTCAACTATTCATTTGCTTTGTATATTTGCTTATTTTTACAGATTTAGAAAAAGAAACCGTTAAACATTTAGAAAACATAAAAAATCGATAGGAAGATATACATGTATTTGTCATTTTCTTCAGGTTTTCAGAAAGCCATGATAGCAAATGCAATAAGATATCCGTACAGGTTTTCTGGCTCTAGTATAATTATACTAATTCATCGTAAATGCGACTCATTTACTCAAAAACGTATCAACGCAGGCATTCATTCCTGTCAAGAACAATCGGATCTTGCTCAACCAACCCAATGACCACTTACATTTCTTTCTGCAAATTAATAGATTTCCATGAATTAGCCCTTTTACGAAAAACATGAATAAGTCATGTTTGATAACGTAATCACTTGAAATTTTCTGGACTATTTGCGCATGTTAAGGTACGGCATTATTACTTATTTAAAATTAATATATACAATCTTTTGATCTTTTTAATATATTTTGCTTACACATCAATTTTGTCATAAACAAGTTACACAACATAAATTCTTTAAGGTATGCTTAAGATTGGTATCAAAACTCATGACGCTGGAGCGCGAATACGTATTGAAATGAATAATTTTTATATTTTATCGACGTCAAAATCAAGTGACTAAAGAAAAATATCTTTTTGCAAGGACATGTTCAGCTAACGTTCTATTTATCAAGAAAAAAAAAGTATCTTCGAGAATGCGAACAGGTTTGTTTTCACATTTTCAAGTAGGCATTCCATCAAACATGAATAACTGCCATGTTTGATGACGTAATCACTTGAAATTTTCAAGACCTTATGAACGTACTAAGTTTCGACATTTTTGAAAAGTTTAAGTTCATTGGTCTAATTGGCAATTTTATATGATTTTTCAAATTAATTCTTGCTTAAGTATGCATGACGTCATAATCACGAGACAAAACAAACATTTCTTGCAGTATGCATCACTTCAATTTTAACTCTATCAATTCTGAAGATATAATTAAGATTGACTTTAAATTCATGATACCAGAGCAAAAGAAATCTTTAAAAAGATTTTTTTTGTCTTTTTGATGACGTCATAACCACGTGACTAAAGAGAAAATCATTCAGAAAATAACTGTAAACTTCTATGCCGATATGCTGTCCAATTTTTCATGCTTGTAACGCATCAGGGGGTTTTGTAACATTTAAATTTAATTTTTGACTAAAGTTCGAAACTCGGTATTGCCATGAAATCTTAATCTTTTCGAATTTGGAAATTTAAATGCCAAGGTGCACATCTGCATCCTAAAATACATCTTTTGTAAAAAATATCAAGATAATCGGACCAATAATGAAGGCTCTAGAGCGCGAACAAACTTTTGAAGCTGACGTCAAATCTGACGTCATATGACGCCAATGAAAATTGAAAATGATTGAATGTATAAAAAGATACGTTTTTATCGCTGCAATTTCAATTTCATTAAAATTGACTCAAAATGTATGATGCCAGAGCGAGAGAAATCTTTGAAAAAGTAGGATTTTGTCCATTAAATGACGTCATAACCACGTGACTTAAAAGCAAATCTTTCAGAGAAAATAAAGTAGACCTCTGGGCCAATAAGCTGTCCAATTTTCATGCTTCTATCTCATCAGTAGCCTTTGTAACATTAAATAATAGTTTTAGGACCAAAGTTCGAAACTCGGTTTTGCCATAAATTCTTAAATTTTTCGAATTTAAAAATTTGAAAGATAAGGTGCACATCTAAATCATAACTTACATCTTCTGTGAAAATATCAAGATAAAATATAAAAAAATAAGGGCTCTAGAGCGCGAACAAACTTTTGAAGCTGACGTCAAATCTGACGTCAATTGACGTCATTGAAATTTAAAAATTATTGAATTTAAAAATTTATACGTTTTTGTCGAGGCAGTTTAATTTTCATGTTGCTAAGACACTGACAACTTACCGAAATTAACTCTTAGATTTGGTTGGAAAAAAAGGAATAATAATAATAATAATAATAATAACTAGAAGTCGTTTGTTTAAGATACAAACGAAGCGGCTTTCCATTTGCTTATTTCAAAGGTGTTGAATATATAAGTTAAAACAAAGAAATGGAATAATGTTGGCTAATAATGTTTAATTCAATACGTAAATCATCATAAATATATACTTATGTTCAAAATTAAGCTTTATTTTTTATTATTTTTTTCATTTTCATCTTCTTAGGAAGATATTGAGAAAGCATATATATGGACGTTATTTGATTACGCAACAGTTTACTATCATGCAGAAAAAAATACTAATACAATCCTCAAGTTTTTTTTCTTACGTTAGTCAATCAATTTTAAAAGTTTTTTTATTCTTTATTTAATATCTTTTTCTTCGTTAGCATATTACTTAACAAATATTCATTGCAATTTGACCCACAATTGAAATTTTAAAAAAGAAAGAAAAATACTTTGAAATCCATGACTTTCAACCTTTAAATTGATTGAGTTTTACATTTGCAAAATTAGATAGAAACAAAGGCAGAGGTGTTATGAAAATACTTTCTTATTTCTTTGTAATTAACGTTATAAACGTCTTGAAAATTTCAACCATTCATTTGCTTTATATATTTGCTTATTTTTACAGATTTAGAAAAAGAAACCGTTAAACATTTAGAAAAAATAAAAAATCAATAGGAAGATCTACATGTATTTGTCATTTTCTTAAGGTTTGCAGAAAGCCGTCAAAGCAAATGCAATAAGTTATCCATATAGGTTTTCTGGCTCTAGTATAATTTTACTAATTCATCGTAAATGCGACTCTTTTAGAAAAAAATGTACCACAATTCACTATTCAACGCAGGCACTCTTTCCTGCAAACGAACAATCGGATCTTGCTCAACCAACCCAATGACCGCTTTCATTTCTTTCTTCAAATTAATATATTTTCATGAATTAGCCCTATAAAGAAAAACATGAATAGGTCATGTTTGATAACGTACTCACTTGATATTTTCTGCGCATGTCAAGGCACGGCAATATTACTTATTTAAAGTTAATATGTCCAATCTTATGGTTCCTTTTAAATGTATTTCGCTTACAAATCAATGTTGTCATAACAAGTGACACAACATAAATTCCTTAAGGTATGCTTTAGATTGCCACAATACTCATGACGCTGAAGCGCGAATACGTATTTAAATGAATGATTTTAATATTTCAACCACGGCAAAATCAAGTGACTAAAGAAAAGTATCTGTTTTGGAAGGACATGATTAGCTAACATTCTATTAATCCAGATAAAAATATATTCGAGAATGTGAACATGTTTGTTTTCACATTTTCAAGTAAGCGTTCCATCAAACATGAATATCTGCCATGTTTGATGACGTAATAACTTTAAATTTTCAAACCCTTATGAACGTACTAATTTTCGACATTTTTGACAAGTTTAAGTTCATTGATCTAATTGGCGATTTTATATGAATTTTTAAAATAATTCTTGCTTTAGTATTCATGACGTCATAACTACGTGACAAATCAAACATTTCTTGCAGTATGCATCACTTCAATTTTAACTCTATCAATTCTCAAGATTTCAATTAAGACTGATTCAAAATTCATGATACCAGAGCAAGAGAAATGTTAAAAAATGCCTTTTTGTCTTTTTAATGACGTCATAACCACGTGACGTAAAAGAAAATCATTCAGAAAAAAGAATGTAAACCTCTATGCCGATATACTATCCAATGTTCATGCTTCTAACGCATCAGGGGGCTTTGTAACATTAAAATGTAATTTAAGGACCAAAGTTCGAATCTCAGTTGTGCCATGAAATCTTTTATATTTTCGAATTTGGAAATTTGAATGCCACGGTGCAAATCTACATCTAAAATACATCTTCTGTGAAAATATCAATATAATCGAACCGAAATTGAAGGCTCTAGAGCGCGAACAAAATTTTGAAGGTGACGTCAAATCTGACGTCATTTGACGTCATTGAAAATTGAAAATAAATGAATTTATAAATTTAAAGATTTTAATCGCTGCAATACAATTTTCAAAAAGATTGAGTCAAAAGTCTTGATACCAGAGCGAAATAATTTTTTTAAAAAGTTGCTTTTTGTCGTTTTTATGACGTCATAACCACGTGACTTAAGAAAAAATCCTTTAAGAAATAGAAAGAAGACCTCTATGCCGATATGCTGTCCAATTTTCATGCTTCTAACGCATCAGGGGGCTTTGTAACATTAAAATATAATTTTAGGACCTAAGTTCGAATCTTGGTTTTGCCATGGTATCTTTATATTTTCGAATTTGGAAATTTGAATGCCACGGTGCAAATCTACATCCTAAAATACATCATCTGTGAACATATCATAAAAATCGGACCAGAATTGAAGCCTTTAGAGCGCGAACAAACTTTTAAAGCTGACGTCAAATCTGACGTCATTTGACGTCATTAAAAATTAAAAATAAATAAATTTATAAATGTAAACTTTTTAATCGCTGAAATACAATTTTTAAAAAGATTGAGTGAAAAGTCATGATATAAGAGCGAAATAAATTTTTAAAAAAGTTGCTTTTTGTCGTTTTTATGACGTCATAATCACGTGATTTAAGAAAAAATCCTTTAAGAAATAAAAAGAAGACCTCTATGCCGATATGCTGTCCAATTTTCATTCTTCTAACGCATTAGGTTCCCTTGTAACATTAAAATATAAATTTAGGACCTAAGTTCGAATCTTGGTTTTGCCATAAAATCTCAATCTTTTCAAATTTTGAAATTTGAATGCCAGGGTGCACATCTACCTTCTAAAATACATCTACTGTGAAAATATCAAGAAAATCAGACCAGAATTGGAGGCTCTAGAGCGCGAACAAACTTTTAAAGCTGACGTCAAATCTGACGTCAATTGACGTCATTGAAAATTAAAAATTATTGAATTTAAAAATTTATACTTTTTTGTCGAAGCATTTTAATTTTCATGTTGCTTGACCATTGGCAACATATATAAATTAACTCTTGAATTAGGTTGGAAGAAGAAGAATAATAATAATAATAATAAGAAAAATAAACATAACAAACCCTATACGTTTTCCGCAAGTTTGCGGAAAGCCGTAATAAACATAATAACAAACCCTATACGTTTTCCGCAGGTTTGCTGAAAGCCGTAATAAACATAACAAACCCTATACGTTTTCCACAGGTTTGCGGAAAGCCGTAATAATAATAAAAAACATAACAAACCCAATAGGATTTTCTGCTTTAGGCAGAAACCCCTAATAATAACTAGATTTCGTTTGTCCCGAACAAACGATAGGGCTTTCTGCTCCTATGGCCTAAGTGTAATTGTGACCTTGACCTTTGACTTATTACCTCAAAGTCATAGGTCACAATATACAGGCCGTGGGCAATGTCCCTAACAAGTTTCACAGACATAGGATTATTCCTTCTCAAGATATATATAAAAACTAGCTTGTTCTTGCAAAACTCAAGTGTGATATATACAGAAGAACTGTTCTCTAACGTCCCATATTTATAGCCAAATGTAACAAGGTGAGTAAAATGTACACACACGACTGGGGGACCCTAGGGGTTAGAGTGGGGACCCCTTTATTACCCTTTATTACGGAGCAAGTGCTATACAGACTGAGCTACCAGACCCTTTACACAAATATTACACTAAATGTTTTACTTATAGGCCATCACATACTCCCTCGCCTGTTTGGAATCTGTCCCAAATTCACCGGACAGAACAAATTGATATGTTCATGACAAATCCAAGGGTGATTATACTAGAACTATACTGTACCAGCCCTACGTTTAGTGCCCAATGTAACAAGATGAGAAACATGTGCAGCCAGATCAGACTCGAACCAAGGACCTGAACGAGTACCATACAGATTGGAATGCTAACTCAAAACTAAAAGCGACAAGGGTATGTGCCGAAGCCTTGTGAAGCTAATATGATTAAGTGGTTATGGTAACTACATGTATTATAAGTAAAAAAGGAAACTTGAAATCAAAACATCTGTTGAAAAGTTGAGTTAGTACCTAACATAAAAATCCCAAAATATGAAAATAAATAAAAGAAGTGTCCCCATCTTGTGCATATATTTTGAATTAAGGATTTATATATTGCTATATATCGCAATTTTAGGTTCGATTTACTCAGCAATACTCTCAACAAAATTAATGGTTTAACATTTCTTTCAAGCCAGTAAACATCGCCTAAAGAATACAAGATGTAACAATTTCCTTGCAAAATTACAAATTGAGTTTAGTGCCAAACTATTGTAAGGGATTTTTATTAATTTGAAGTAACACTATTTTTGCACCAAGCCATGAAAAGCTACAGGTTGAAGTTCTCTATACATGCATTCAAAGCTAGAGTAGATTGGCCGGATATTGTCATGTCCGGGTGCAGGATTGCTCTGCAAAACAAAGGTAGATTTATAAAGTGCAGACTGATCACTACCTGGGAAGATGTATATCCAGGTTAGACCTTCCCAGCCATTTCCTTAGATACAATAATATCCTATATAGCTTGCTGGGTGATCAGAGTTATGACGATTTGCTTTACATCAACGAAAAGTAAAACATTATTATAATCTTCTCAAGCATGCAAACATGTTGCAAGTAATACAATGACGAACATGCAATTTATGTAAACGTAGCTGTTCGGGAGTTATTTGAAACTGATGAAATCACCTGCTGCATGGAGTGAGGCGTATTTTGCATTCAAGTATTATAGTAATGTATATTTCTACAGCGTGTAAAAAAGCATACCTAAGTAAGAAGAGTGAATTTGAAATGTACAATGAATAATTTGTACATGTCTTTCAACTGCCATTTTATGACATAACAATACATTAAGTGTTATAGATCTGTTAAAATTATGCCCACATTGAAAAAGCCATTATTAAAAAATATGTTCGTAAATTAGAACCTAATAGATTAACATTGTGGCATCAAAATGATTATATAGTTGATAGAATAAAAAATAGATAGATATGTAGTACAGAAATGATGACTCGGGAACGCACGTCAGTTCTGAAAAGGGAAAATTTTTTATTAACTGAACAATCAATGGCAGATTAAGTCGTTTTAAGGAATGAAAAAGTGGCATAGTGGTTATAGCCACAGATAGAATACCACGTAGCCCCGCACCGCTGTTGGTTCGAGTTTCGGTAGGTTTAATGTGAGGAAGCCATGCAGCGGTCTTGTGGTAGGTCCAGCGCATCAGTGTAAGCAGAGGTCTTCCCCCACCTGTATATATATATATATATATATATATATATAGCTTGATTGTATAACAATGTCCTGCGCCTTGTTTGTTATTAGCTGATTGAGTTGTAGTTGGACAAAATAAAGATCAATGTGAGAAGAAAAAACAACAACACTGTTTTAGGCGCCAATTAATTATACATGTGTATATTGTAAAAGGAGGAAAAACATACCCAAATTAATTTTTATACTTGCTTGGGGTTAGAATCAGGAAAAAACACCCAGAATGTTTTAATTTTAAATTTTAAAAGAGCAAAATCGATATAACCGTTACAAATGAAGTTTAATTATGCTAAGTTTACAAATGAGATCGGGGCCTTCCTTTGTGGCTGAGTAGTTGAATTAAAGCGTCCTTTACGTCCTCTACGACTCTTACCTTCGGCAAACAACAACAACAACAACAACTACAAGAACAACAACAATAAAGTAATAACAACTAAAAAATGCCGAAGACGCACGATTAAAATATCCGTGTCTCCGGTTATGACCGAGCACATAATTCGTTGCCCAATAATCATGACGTATTGTCTGTAATTTAGACATTTGTGGTCTTGTCTATCATGCCGTAGACAAGTGGCATGATACCGGAACCACACCCAGTTACATGAACCTGACTCTGGGCCAACCAGCTATCTTTGTTTACTGAGCGCTAGGTACAAGGAAGATATAAAGAACTCCTTTAGCTGCTTTGGTATGTCGCTGCAGGGAATCGAACCCATAACCCCTCGGTTATTGTGCGGAAGCTATAACCACTTGGCCACCACAAAAAGAGGGCCTAAATCTTCGAAACAGGAGCGGCGCGTGTGTGAGTTTTGTGACGGGATGTGTGTGTATAATCCGACATGATCAGGGACAGAGTGTTGTAATATTTAACACAAAATTAAAATATTCAATATTGAGTTTTATAAAGTAAAATTTATCTTTGTTTTCACCAAGAGGATGGATTACGTTATCAACCTGATTTTTAATTAATAAAAATACTTTTTTATTTGTTTGGATAAAGAATTGGTTGGAAAAATATTGTATATTAAAGTATTTATAATAATAGGTATTACTTTTTAAAATCTCCTATGAGTACATGTTGAGAAAGGTGAGAAAAGAGAGATATGTTAAAATATAATAGAGAAATAGAGAGTTGCATTTCAACGAAGATGCTATCGTTTTTGTAGTTGCTTTCTTGCATTTTTTAAATGTATACTTAAACAGTGAGTATTATTTCAACCAATCCTTATGTTTTGTTACTTTTGAAAGTTTACACCAAACCAAATTATTGTTAAGCCAAATTGATTATACTCGTATTTTGGCACATTTTCACTCTTGAGATGGCTGATGTTATACAAAACGACTTTATGAGAAGCCGAGCAAGCTCTTATTTACGATACCACGGAGGCAGATACCGATTACAAGCGACTTTTCTCTGCTATGCATTCTTCTGGTTTGTCACTGATTCCAAATTCGACTATACACTTTTTCCAAAGAATAATGACCCGGGCCAATATCTGATATATATCGTCAAAGGGGGGTCGCAATTTCTGAAGAATAATGACCGGGATCAATATCTGATACATATCGATGCAGGAGAAGAATGATGACCCGAGTCAATATCTTATATTTATAAAAAAGGGTAAATTTATTAAATAAAGCCGGGGGTCTTTATTCTATGGGGGTCACTTTACTTCGTTACACTGGGCGTATACAATAAAGCATATGTGTATTTCTTTGATTTGGCAATCATTGCCGAATTGAAAAACATCTAACATAATTTCATAATCTAGTATGCGCGGTAACCAATGTAGAATACTTTTTAGACAATCTATAAAACCAGTGTAGGGTATGCGATATCTAAAATGCAATCGATATTAACAGCGTCGAATTAAAAACTTCGTGCTGCGGTGCACTAGGAAAACGTTTGGTGGGAGAGCACGGTTATAAAATAAAACGAAACTTTTATGTTCAGTAATGTACGGTGGCTTAAAACAGACACGGAAGATATTTTTTATATTTCGTCGCCACGCAATATAAGAAAAATACCGTCCATGCCACCGTAGCATTGGGCTTGACCAAGTTTGTTTTTCAATGCTATTATTTCAAGTTCACGGAAAACAATAATAAAACAGTAATCACAGCCGAATTAATCACAGCTACAAAAAATACTGTTTCTACTTCAACGACAAACGGTCCAACTGAGTGACTGAGTTGTTAAAGCAGAGCATCTGTTCCATAACCGGGGTCGTGGATTCGATCCTCGGGTTACGACATACCACCGTGGTTATAATGGTACATACTGGTATATCCCCATTTCGCTTGGCCCCCAGCACATTTAAGCGAGTTCCAGGACTGGTTGACTTAGTGTTAGGATAATGTGACTTTGTGTGGTATCAAACCACTTATTTATTACGGCATAATGGCGGAGTGAGGCAGCACTATATATCTCTCATGTTGGCAAAAGTCCCCATTATACTGAAATGTGCTATGATCGCAAGGACGTTCATCCCAAGCAAACAAACAACTACTACTTCTGCTACCAAAATAACAACTGTCTGGTCTCTACTGTTGCAACTAATGTATATCTGTTACAGTAATGAACAAATGTATCTACTCGTAGCATTAAAACTCATAACAACATGAAGAAAAAAAATGCTGCAATCAAAAGCGCCAAAGTCACTGCTGCTGCCTTGTCGGTAACCTGTTTTAATTTGAACCTCAAAGGGAAGAAAAGGGTAGAATAATAATAAGAAGAAAAAACATAACAAACCCAATAGGTCTTTCTGCTTTAGGCAGAAAGCCCTAATAAGAAAATAAACATAAAGGCCCGGTCACACCGCCCGAACTTTGTTGGAGCGTTCGTTGAACGGTAGGGAGAGGGGACCGAATTTCGACAACGCTCGTCACCGCGCACAAAATGGAAAAAAAAATCGAAAACACGGGCGTTGCCTTAGCGGTGCACCGCTGAAGCCGGCGTTGCTATAGCGTTGGCTTAACGGTAGCGAGCATTGGTTTAGCGGTGACGCGAGCGTTGATAGAGGCGGCGTTCGGCGCATGCGGGCGTTGGCTCGGCGGGGGTTTAAAGTTGGTTTAGCGGCATACCGCTTTTGACTACGGAGCTGGAACGTATCGCTTTGATAGAAGTTCTGATAGTTTCGCTGCCTATTCCCATCACGTGAGGCTGTGTTGGGGCCTTGCACAACGATAGTGTCCTCCAAGTTCCGTCCTTCTCTCCATGCCCCAGGCTGCAGGTTCCCATATGGCTGTGCACGGTCCACAAGTCTGTTCTGGAGCACTGGGAAGCGGGTGCGCATCAGGTTGTGGAGGATGCAGCAAGCTTCCACGATGGTTCTGACAGTTTCATGGTGATGTTGCATGGTGGTGAGCAGAATCTGGAACCTGTTGGCCAGGATGCCGAAGGCGTTCTCCACGACCCGTCTTGCCCTGGACAGCCGATAGTTGAAGATGCGCTCTTCATGGGTGAGGTTTCAAATGCTGTACGGCTTCATGAGGTAGGTCAGCAGTGAGAAGGCGTCATCTCCGATTATGAAGTAAGGCACATCCTGATTGTCATTGGGTAGGGGGTCTGGCTGAGGAAAGGCATGAATCCTGTTCTGGTCCAGCCCACGATGGACATCACTTTCGTTGTAGATCTGAGCGTTTGAGGATGAGCCACTGCCTGATAGGTCAATGTAGGTGAACTTGTAGTCAGCATCCACCATGGCAAACAGGATCACGCTGTAAAAGCCTTTGTAGTTGTAGAATTCTGAGCCAGAGTTACGAGGAGCTGTACAGGCCACGTGCTTGCCATCAATGGCACCAACTGTGTGGGTAAAGTGTTCCATCTCTGGTACCATTGGTCAGACAGGTCTCTCCATCCTTGTTTAGTTGTTGGGCAAAACAAGAGTTCATCTGTGTACTCCTCAATGATGGCCTTTACCACTTCTCTGACTACCACACTGATGGTGTTGTGGGGAACCCTCCAGGCGTATTGCATGTTTCTGTAGGTGTTACCAGAGGCCAGGTGCCGTAGGGTGATTGCCACTTTGAGACCAGGTTCCAGGCTTGCTCGGTAATTGGTGTCTTGCTTGGTCAATCTGGGGGTCAGCCTCTGTACAACTTCATCAAACATGGCTGGTGGCATCCTCATGAAGTGCTGGAAGGCTCGTGGATCCTCATTCCTCAGCTCCACCATCAGCTTGTCATACAGTCCATGTTTAGGCCTTCTCAGTATCCACTGTCTGACCCACAAAACTCTGTCTGTCCTTCTTCTCTCTCTTCTCCTTCTGTCAACAGCTTGTTGCAATCTGAGGAGGTTCTGATTCTGCTGCTGGACAAGTGCACCAATCATAGCAAGTCTCTCAGCATCCATGGTAGTACAGTTTTACTGTAACTCTGAGCAAATTCGATGTACATGAGGTCTGCACTCAATGGCAGCTCGATTCCAAATGCGCTCCTGGTCCATTTCTCCCCGTATTTATAGCCAAATTCTGGTCCCGCTCCAACACCTCCATACCAACGCCAAACCAAAGTTCATCACCGCAATGGATCGCTGTTTCAACGCCCGACACCGTTCCAGCAATCCCGTGTCCGCTCGTAAAACGCTTACAACCGCACCACCAAAGTTTGTGCAACGTTTAATCACCGCCCGGGCAAAGCTGGCGAAGCAGCGGTGGTCCAGCGTTCAAGATTTCTGCGTTGGCCTAGCGGACCCAAGAGACCACGAACTTGCGTCTAGCGGTGCCAAACTTTGACTGGGCGTTGTTGGAGCGGTGGTGAACTTTGCCGGAGCGGAAAATTGCCCGCTCCTCACCGCTCGCAATATTTTGTGCAGCTCAAAACTTTCGGAGCGGTAGGAGGGACCATGGTGAACGGTAACGAGCGGTGATGAAATTTTTTCACCGCTCCAGGAACGCTCCAGCAAAGTTCTTGCGGTGTGACCGGGCCTTAACAAACCCTATACGTTTTCCGCAGGTTTGCGGTTGCGGAAAGCCGTAAAAAGGAGATAATTCAAAAGGGGCAAGGGATAGTTGTGTTTCTTGATTGCTATACTTTTACTAGTCATTATCTATGTATATTTTCAGTTTAAGGCCAACACCTTGTATAGTTTTGAAGTAATGGCCTAGGTAGGTTAAAGTTGTCCACAGACAGACAAACTGACAGGACTACGATCTATCGAATCGGGTTCATAAAAGTGAGGATTATGAATGTCGTAAAATTGGTGTTGTTTAAAATAAATCTCTTCTTACCTTGTCTTAAATTAAAACTATTTCCAAATACAAATGATTTGCCCGAGATTGATTGCATGAGGCATTACTTACATACTTCACTTTATTATGAAGGTCATTCATCATTGTTTACTATATCGATTGCACAATAAGTAATGTTTGTGCAAAATGTCACGTGCACTTATTCGGAGTATAGACTTCGTCCGCAGTATGTTGTCAATATCGGTTTAAGATCTTTGGATAATGAAGAGCAAAACCGATTTAATTAATACTTTGGTGGCATATTTCTGCCAGCCACTTATCCACTTAGCTATGTCGAAACTTTTCTGAAAAATTGTCACATAGTCAGTTAGTATCTGGCAAGTAGAAAACTTTCGTGTTATCCTCTTAGGTATCTTAACAGAATAAAACTGCCTGTTGGTGCCCACTACTGCCAGCCATATATTCACTTAAGATAACTGGATATCTCGCCTTTTTTCAAGTTAGTCAGTTAAATTATGTAGATAACAAGCATTTTTTCACATAATTATCTGGAAAAAGGCATGATATCCAGTTAAAATAAGTGAATATGTGACTGGCAGTAGTGGGCACTAACAGACAGTTTAGTCCTGTTAAGATACCTAAGTAGATAACTTGAAAATTTGCTACTTGCCAGATACTAACTGGATATGGGACAATTTTTCAGAAAAGTTTCAACATAGCTAAGTGGATAAGTGGCTGGCAGAAATATGCCACCATAACTTACAATTCAAATGAGGGGCGTTTATATGTTCTATATATACACTCTGCTATATGCAGCGCGAGACCGATATCATATGAGTAAACAAGATAGCTTGATAATATGCCTAGATTAAACACCCTGTACCCACCAGGATCCAGAGAGGCACCAGCATGACCCCAGTCGGAAAGTATGTAACATCCAAAACGACCTAGCTACGCCCCAGGCTTAAGTAAAGAGTCAAAGTTTAGTTGGATGGAAATATCTGAATCTTCTTATATTTAAATTTACCAATTACACTGTTTTTAACCAGTACAAAAAACCTCTAGCTAAGTGTTGAAAAATATATTCCATGTAAGGTCCGCTATACAAGGTTAAGTTCAAAAGTAGCAAACTCCGGCGCAGTAGATTGATTCCGCATTAATCACGCTGAGTTATCACGTGACTATGGTGTGAACCAAACGTCACGTTACTGGTTACATGGGATTTAGCTGAAACTCAGGTATTTTTAACACACTCTGGCAAATATCTGTGCAAATCTCTGATAAGGCAGGCGTACCATAATAGCAAATGGTTAGATTTAAATAGCGGGAAAATATGTGTATGTCTCAAGAGTATTGAGTGGCATTACAAAATGTGTTGAGCAAACTGCACGTGACTTTTGCTTTTGTATACTTTCTCAAAGGGGCACGGTGAGGATTACAATTAAGATAATGTGAGAGGGAAATATATCGATGGAGAAAAACATATTTATCATGACTGTGCACGTTTACGGTCATAAAACGTATTGCGTCAATAAAACTTAAACCCTAAATTCAATGTATTTAATTAACCAAAATAACTCGTGTATGAAAGCTACATCAAAACAGAGTATCTATATTTTCTTGTTAATATTTAACGATAGATTCTACATCGGGAAATTTAAACTATTTTCTGGGGCTGCTGCAGATACTTCGAGGATCACCGTCTCATGAAGCACGTCTTAAATATGGACTATCAGATTTGTTTAAGTTGTCCTGTAGCTCAATCGGTATGACATTTGCCATGTAAGTGGGGGCTCTCGGTTTGAGTCCCGGTCACATTTTTCTAAATATAGGTTACAACGTGGGGCTTTCAAGTAAATACTGCTCTTTGGCTTGCAGTTTGTTCTCTCTCCTGTGAATTCAGGGACTACGTGTAATTCCAAAATGGGGATGGGGTATGTAACGACCTATAAGTATCCCTTATCGGTGAGAGATATGTGTAAGTTGTCCAATTGCTCAATTGGTAGAGCACTGGCCATGTAAGGAAGGGCTCAGGTGTTTGAATTCCAGTCTGATTGCATTTCTCCCACCTGGTTACAAAAGTAATTTTATTTTGCTTATAGTATGACCTTTTTTATGGTGTGTAGGTAGAACAACCCGTCCAATTAGCACAGTTGGTAGATCTCCGTGGTTCTAGCGGTTGTGGTTTTGGGAGAGGTGTAGTGTGTGTGAGTCGAAATATCTGCCTTGATATCTTGGTAGTTTGAACTTAAAGAGTGTAGGAGGATTCACAGCTTAGTCATTTTTTTTATTCATTATAACAATACATTTTCATAAGTACACAGTACAAAAATACAATGTCCATTTAAACATAACTGTCATGACTTTATTTGTACCGTATTCTCTCCCCTTATTTATAATCTATATGTTTATGATTGTTGTCGAGTCTTCTCTCTCTTATCAAATTGCTTAATTGTAAATATATCGTATATTCGGCAAATGTGAGGTTTCCCACATTATAATTTTTTTAAAAAAAGAACAATATTTCAAAAAGTAAGATAAAAAGGAAAGAAAAATAGCTTCTGATCAATGCTTTACTATGAACTTATTTTGAAATTGTGATAAATTGTCATTTTTAAGAGCAATTTCTTCCTCAATTATTTTTCTTGTTTCAAAAAATTGAATTTTCTTACCAATTTCTTTCAGACTTTATCTCATGTTTCTGTCTTTTTATTAACTAATAATTATAGAAGATTTTACATATATTTTGTTTCGCATAGATTGCATCTACAAACGGTTCTCGGTTTTCCAAGTAAAAAAATTAACCCAATGCATTGCTCATATGTCTCCGGTATATTTTGAATAAGTTGGTGATATTTAAGATAATCTTCTTTTGGAATATCAAAAATTAAAAAAAAAATCAAAATCGTAGTATTCATTTGTTCGAAAATCATATAAGTTATCAATAAATTTGATTCCTTTATCGAATCATGACCTCCAAAATATAGTTTTCTTAGCAATCTTTATATTTGAACTATTCCATACAATTTGGTTTATACTATTATTTTCGTAATGTTTCTTTATTTTGTACCAACTAATTTAAACATCCGTCAAAAATTTATATTTTACATATTTGATTTACATCGGTTTATGTCAATTCACCTTCTAAAATACTTTTTAACCAAGGTTGTCAATAATGTTTATGTAAAAACATTTCCAGCATCCCAAGTTTTCTGAATCTAATATTCTTTTAACCCAGCTAGCCTTTATTGTATTTAAAAACATATTTATATCTGTCAGTTTCAAACCCCGATCTTTACAATCTAATTATGTTTCATCACGCTTTATTTTTTCAGGCTTGCCGTCCCATAAGTAGAAAAAATATCTTTTATTATTCTGTCAATAATCTCTTTCGGTGGATTTGGTAATAATGTGAAAGGATAGTCTAGTTTTGGTAAAGCAAAAGCTATTATATCTACAACCTTTCCCAAAAGTGTTAGTTTTCTATGTTGCCATTGTTTTAAACAGTTTCTAAAACCTTCAAGTTTTGGATAAAGATTTTGTGTAAGATTATATTGTTTTTCGTTATAAAAATTAATTCCTTAAGTTCTTGCTGTTTCTGACGTCCATTTAAATTTCTTCTCTTTTCAAAACTTAATATTTAAATTTCAAAGAACCTGATCTTAACACTACTGAGTTATTATTATTAATGTTTAGACCGGATATATATCCAAACTGAGTATTTACATATATAAATCTTTCAAAAGATTCATCAAGTCCATTATTAAAAAATGTTGCGTCATCTGCAAAAAATTTTTTTTTTTCCCCTTTTCCTTTCAGTATAATTTGATAGAATTTCAATACACATTACAACAATTAAAGAAGACAGCGGACAACCTTGTCGAACTGGCCATTATTTACTTTAATACTGTTTATTTCATTATAGAACAACTTAATCCATTTAATAAGGCTATTTCCAAAATTAAATTGTTAAAGGCATTCAAATATAAAATCATGATATAATGTATCATATACCTTTTCAAAATCTGAGAAGAATAATAAACCTGGTTAATTGTTTTCGTTTAGAAAATCTAAAATTTCAAAGATTAGTCCAACCCAGATAGCAATATATAAGGGTCCCATATGGGTCCGATCCCAGATAGCAAGGGTATATGGGACCCATATGGGCTGTATCTTGGTATGCCTATATGGGTTCGACTATCTGGGACCAATGTGGGCCCCATATATAGATTTCTTTCCCCATAAGGGACATATATAGGCTGTATCTGGGTTTTCGAAATGTGGGACCCATGTGGGTCCCTTACATATATAGAATTTTTCCCCATACCGGATCCATATGGGCTGTATCTGTGTATGCCTTTATGGGTTAGACTATGTTGGACCCATATGGGTCCCATATATAGAGCTTTTTTCCAAATGGGCTGTATCTGGGTAGCCTATGGTTCATGTGGACCATTGGGTCCCAGATATAGTTTTGCACATGCGCACTCTACATTTCCGGTTAACCAAAATATTCAAACCAACGGTCAACAACACAACGCGATGTTAACCTACTTAGCTTTTCTTCAGAGTGACGACCAGATGAACATTATTAGCCTATTCAAAACGTGAAATACGTATGTATAACATTGATTAAGATGCCTTTCTAATAATTTAGTCTTGCTTTTAATTGAAAATTATTCTGATTATGAATAAGGAATTGGTTTGTAACGTATTTTCGCAAGTTGAGTTCGACTTGTTTATCGTATATTGTATGTACCGGTAGTTCAAATTCAAGGTGTCTAAGTCTAGATTTTACTTTTATCTGCTATAAATTTTAGTTTGAGGACCAAACGATCAATAATTTCGATCAAAATTTAGATAAAATTTATTGTTACTTTTTGCATTATTTACTGTATTGTTAAATAATAATGATAACGTACTTTAACTGGCAATTTTCTGGTATACATTCCATATGGTATTCCTACAAGATTACAAATCCTGCAACAAATCTGTGTTTACTGTTATCATGTATTTATTTATTTCTGTATCATAAAGCACTGTTATAAATCACTTGTATTCTGATCAAAGTATGCCTTGCTATTTAATCTTGCTACAGATATACATGAAGCTACATTAAAGTATTCACATCTCTGACATATAGAACAGTATGAATAATAATGTATACGCTTTGTGTAATTGTAGATAGAATACCTGTCAACCTGTTTAGTTCAAATCTCTGGGACGTTGTGAGGAGATTTCTGAACGAAAATGAGCTGGATGTAAACTACAACTTCCATGGACTGAAGGGGATGCTGCCATTTACGAAATAATTGATCCTTTGGTCCTCAAACTAAAATTTATAGCAGATAAAAGTACAATCTAGGCTTAGACACCTTTAATTTGTGTCCCACATCGTCGAAACCATATAGGCATATACAGATACAGCCCATATGGGTCCAGTATGGGATAAAAAAATTCTATATATGGGACCCTTATGGGTGAAAAACTCCATATATGGGACCCACATAGTCAACCCATATAGGCATACCCAGATACAGCCCATATGGGTCCCTTATGGGTGAAAAACCCTATATATGGGACCCACATGGGTCCCACATAGTTTAGCCCATATAGGCATACCCAGATACAGCCCATATAGGTACCATATACCCTTGCTATCTGGGAACATTCTTCTTATGTATCTTCCTTTATAAAGCCAGTTTAAGTGTATGGAATTATTGTATTAATTACTTGTTTTATTCTGTTAGCTATGGTTCTTGTAGCAATTCTATAATCAACATTCAATAGTGTAATTGGTCGCCGATTCGTTGGAACAGTATTGTCTTTTCCGGTTTTTGGAATAAGAGAAATTATTCTTTGTTTTTGAAGATCTGTTTAAGTTCCATTTTCATAAGAAAAGTCTATAGACTCTAAAAAGTAGGTTTTTAGATAATTCCCCCAAAAAATAAAAAAAATACAGAATTCAACATTTATACCATCGGAACCAGGACTTCTATTATTTTTCATTTCTTTTAGTGCATTATAGTTTTCGTCTTCAGTTAATACTCCCTCACATGATTCCTTTTTTCCTTACTTAATTTGTTAATTGGTGTAGAAAAGAAATCTATCATTGCTTTATTGTTATTTTCTCTTTGATAAATGCTTCTGAAGAATTTTACTTCTTCTTCTTTTTTAGTTTTTTCTTTAGAGAAACAGGAGTTATTTCTTTCATTTTTTTCAATATGTATTGCTTTTGCTCTTAACAGTAGCCCATTTATCTTTTTATCTAATAACATTTCTAAAGATTGTTTTTTATTGTGTAGTTCTTTTTAATTTGGTTTTTTTTGAATTTTTTTTTAACCCTTGATATTCGGATTAGTCATGCACTAATAGTAGGCACACTTAAAATTCTCTTGAGCTTATTTTCATTATCTTGCAGCCTATTGTAGTAACAAATGTTGGTAAAATTTGTATAAACAAATCAAGTCATATTACGGTGTTGTGCTGGAGTTTACCGTCGCTGTGTCAGTCTTCCAGTTATATAGTGGTGTCCTGCTAATAACATGTAGAGGAAGTACCCGGAGTGCACATATGCACCCAAAGCAGAACCACAAACCTACCGCAAACCAGCATAAAGGCTTACTCACATGAAAAAGTGACTCTACTGAAATTCGAACCCACAATGGAAAGGAGTTACATCATAAAATATCAGGAGTTGTAAAAATTTAACCAGAGAGTTCTCACCTTACTACAGTTTATGCTCTACTTTTGCATGATTTGAAAAGTACACAATAAAATGGCAATTTTTATTTAGATATTAGCAATTTTAATTACAATTATTGTTATTATAATTGTAACGGCCTATAAGTAACCCTTATCAGTGAAAGATTTTGTAAGTGACCCAGCTAGCTCAGTAGAACATTCGCCTTATAAGCGAAATGCTTCGGTTCGAGTCCCGATCAGTCCCGATTTCTCACCTTGTGGCATTATCATTGTTATATATTTAATATACACACGCACATAGTGTTTTCTTTTCATGAACTCGTAAACATTTATTTTTAAGCATTTTGTATCAAAACCTTTAATTTGATCCTAGAAACATATTTTTATTTCTATAAATAGATCTACTGATAAAATAAATGTAGAAGAATATTGATTGAATAGTTAACCAGTATTTATAAGGCTACAAAGATGCAACCACAACACGAAATAAATGCCGGATTTGAATCGGAATATGATGTGTTGTACATAGATTCCAATACTGGATCTAAGACAATGGACGTGGAGGTAATGCATTTTCCTATCGGAAATCAGCTGTTTCCGACCGGAAATGTGTTATTTTCAAGGTATAAAAATCAAGATATCTCAACTAATATAAATGTTAAAAAAAAGACATTTTTAGAAAAGTTTTTGGTAAAAAACGCGGGTTGATCATGATAAAGTTCTATAAAGTAAAATCGATATCATTTTCGTTATCATCTATTATTATGCAAAAAAAGAAGAAATCAAAACCTACCTTTGTCCGAACGATAAACTGTCACTGAACTTAATCTTATAAAGTGTGTGTGTGTTATGATGACTGCTCGTAACTACACCAGAACCTGTTTGAAATCATCAGTTGTAAAATATCGCATTATTTGCTAACATACTACGTTGGTGCGAAACTATGGTAACTAAATTAAAAAATAAAAACAGCTACAATAGTTTATCACCAAGCCTCCATTATTTCGCAGCATTAACAAATATTTTCGTTTTAATTACATATGAGATACGCCTCAACAACTTTTAGGTATCTGAATGGCAAATATTAATGCGAAGATTTAAATATTAAATTAATAATTTTGAAGGAATCTACAATAATATATACATGTATATATATATATATATATATATATATATATATATATATAAAAGGAAGTTTCAGATTCTCAGATGAATATATCCATAATTTATGAATTAATGAAATATAAACACACAGCTACTTGTTTTTCGGCGAAAACATTGAGAGAAAAAAAATGATAGTAATACAAAAAGGACCGATAGCTGGCGAGTTCTTTGAAGATATAAAATGAAGTTTGGTGTATTCTTATATGGAATACCATGAGAATTATAATTATATCCATAGTTTATGATTTTATGAAATAAAAATATTCAGATATCTATTGTTTCGGCAAAAACATTGAAAATAAAATGACATTCTAATTAAAAGGTACCGGTACCGAATACCATGAATATATCCATAGTTTATGAATTTATGAAAAATAAACACCCAACAACTTGTTATTTCGGCCAAAACATACTCACTAGGTAGTTGGGACTATTGAACCGAAAGAAACTCTCGTACTTATGGCACTTAGACAAACCTTTCAATATGGCGACGAGTGTAGATTTCTATTGCTTAGCCTGCGACAATTTTAAAGTAAGCAAATTAATGGATTTTCAAAGAAACAGTATTTACTAAATGGACGTGATTTTTAATTTTTCGGCCTTTAGGCCGTTTATTTTCACACTGACTTCCTGTGAAACACAGTAATGAAGCGGAATGAAATTAGGCTTTTCATGGGTTATTATATAATTTGCGAAAATTCCCATTGGTCATTGTAAAATTAGTCAAAAGAAAAGAAAGGAGTTTCGGAAATGAGTTCTTTAGATCTCTGTTTTAAAAGTTGAAGTTTTCTTCCCCTGCGAACAATTTGTCCCGAATAGTAAGACGCTGCACCTTTTTAAGGTAAACTGAAAGAGTAGAACGCTTAAAAATAGGAAACACATAGATTTCGGAATTGATTGTTCGACCCTGACAGATCCTATATGCAACAAAAACGTAACACCCGGTTTCGTTTTATAGCCCGAGAAACGAAGTCTAATGCTCAGATGTTTTAAGGCAAGATTGTACACATTATTTGGATCCGTGGTATTTCAAAGAGCTGCACTGACACAGGAATTACACAACTATTAAACCAACAACAAAATATATTACATGTTAAACCATTCAGACACTAATCATCAAGCTGGTTACCACGGCCGAGTATCTTTTTAAAGAAATTTCTTGTTTCTTATCTACTAGAACTGGTTGGGATAAAAGCTTAGTGTACCAAGCATTTCAGTATGTGTACAGTAAACAACATGGGCGCGAAGAACGGTGTGAGTTTTTAAGTGTATCTCCTTTGCTGTCGATCAAAAAGAACAATCTGACGGTTCTGAGATTCCGTGCAACAAACATAGGGAGAGACTCCGCTAAGGATGCTGAAATTCTGGAAGGAAAACACGACTTTCTATTTTCCTCCCCAGAAAGTATTCTTGGTGTAACCAATTGGAGGGATATGTTACGATGCAGCTCCAGTACACGACTGATAGTCGTGGATTAGGCACATACAATAATACATTGGTAACTTGTATTTCATGTTTTCACTTCATTTCTTTTTAAATAAAATTCTTTATATGTATAACTGCCAATAGTTTTTTCTTTAAAGTTTAATAGAATTTTTATAATATCGTCATATATAACGCTGTATGGAAGAAAATTTGGTGTTCACATATATTAGTTATTTCAAATGGTTGGTGACCCTAATATGTTTTTGAACAATGTTAAGCAAAGAGTAAGAGACCATTTTTTGCAGAATTGAAACAGCTGATTAACTGAATCCACCAGAGCTATTTTTTTACAAACATATTGCAATTTTCAGATTTCAAGCCTACTTAGATAATTTACAGTTAACACGATTTATAATAAGTGTACGATAAGGAAGCTTGCATTATTTATTGATAAAGCCTTTACACTGAGGAACAATATATATTATACAGCTAGTTTTCATACATTTATTTTAAAGTAAAAAAACAAACGTCATTGATATTTCTATGATTTAATTGCTGTTGTTTGATTT
>CM037783.1:40077447-40115067 GCA_021229015.1 Solen grandis | reverse complement strand
AGGATTCCATCAAAGGGGGCAGTTTTTTTTACATCAATCCAAAGCAGAGAAAACTGGCCAACCGGGTTTTCCCAATTCCCCAGCTTTGGGGAAAAACCAATCAAAATTGCAATTTTTCCGTAGTATAAAACACAGAATAGCCCGATAATCCCTTTGGGACGTGGTCCCAACTTAATATGTGTGGTCGGGTTCACCTCTTCCCAAAGAAAAAAATGCAAATATTTCTGCACACTGAGCTATGAAACCAATGGGTAGAATTTTAGCTCATCAGAGTGTTGTGTTTTTTTATTTACATTATTTTCCCAAATTTTCTTTATTATCTTATCTCCATATGCAAAACTGCTGAAAAAAAATGGATTTTATCCACAATCAATTTGCATTTATCAACATATGAATTGTATAACCAAGAAAATCTGTTCTTTTTGTTAAATAGTTTTTCTTTTTTTAAAGGAAATACAAAAAGAAATATAGCTAAGAATGAAAGTAACAGGAAAATTTTATCAAATAAATGAGATAAATAAATATATATATAATCCATATGTTAAATGAGCTTCAGTGGTCTGAAAGAAATAGCAGAAGAACAAAAACTGATACTGGTAAAAAATCCTTTCTGGGCGCAGCGTATGATGATAGTTACATGTCTAGTTTGCTGGGTTTGACAGAATAAGGTATCATGGCAAATCACCTGCCTATGACATTCTACCACAGTGAGTCAGCTCCATATCTCAGTCTCTCTCTCTCTCTCTCACTCCAGTTGAAAATGTCCCTAAATGATTGTTTAACCCTTTCCCTCATATATACTTATTTTGACGCACTCAATAGGTACTACATAAAGCCTGATCTGCAGAAAAACACAGTTAAACCTTACCAAATTTAATTATAAAGTCCTCATTTCCAGACCACTGAGGAGTAGCAAACAGCATAAAACCTGATCAGCCTGCGAGTTACTCGCAGGCTGATCTGGTTTTATGTTGTTCGCATAGGTCTTTTCATGGTTTCCTCTATGAGGGAAAGGGTTAATTGGTGGGATGTTTATAATCAAGCAGACCAACTGAGCCTGCATTGCTTGCATTTCTGTTAGTTTTTGTTATCTACCAGTGTATATGCATATACTGATACCAGGTTGATAACCATGTCACATGTTTAACCAGAATATAATTCTAAGTGTTTCATCTTGATAAAAGGTGTCAATTCACATCTACTGAAAATATTAAAAGAATAATAACCCATTTAAGTCATAAATATTCTTTCAGTGGTCAAGTAATTAGAGTCATTTAGACAAGAGTGTTCTTTAGAACACGTGTCACTTGCTAAAGCGTGATGAATAAAGTTTGATGGACAGACAGAGGACAGAAAGTGATCCCTATGTGTCACCTCTGTTTACAGCAGGTGACACAAAAATGGTACTGGTATTGAACTTCCTTGTGTTTGATGCTCAGTACAGGTAGGAATTCCAGATTGGTTGGCGTTGTGTCAAGATTGGTATCATGTCATTGTCTTATGAGATATGACGTGGAGGCAGCACTTCTTGTCTAGACAAAAGTCTTCAAATTATTGAAATACTGTCAATTGGACATTAAATGTAAGGAAACAATTACAAAAATTCTTTATAGGCTGGTCTGATTTGTATTCAAAATTTGCCTTTCACTACAGGATTTTTCTTCCCCCAATTAAAAAAATCATATTTTCCCGAAAATATGACATTAAGGCCCTTTCCCCAACATTTGAATAAAGACCTGCCTTTTTATAGAGTAATCTGGAAAAAAAATAAACACAAACACACACAAAAAAAAACAACAACATCAAATGCATAATAACATTTTCACTTTCATTGTAACATGTAATGTAACTCTTATCACAGTTCAACATTGGGACCCCAAATGTATTTTTTGAGATTTGTTTATTTGACATCATAGTTATATATGACATCATAGTAACTAAGCAGTCTGGGATACTAAGCAGTCTGGGATAATATGACCTAGACATAGACCCTTAATATAATGGAGCTGTACAATAGTGTGTACATGTGTATTCACAGGGTTGAGAGATCCAGACGACAGGATGGGTTGCAGATCCTGGTCCGTGAAGAAGAGCGTGGTTGTCGCCAGTAGTGTCGGGACCTGCCTCACTCTCATTGGTGCTGTAATGATTCCACTTGTTGATTGGATCATCAAGAAGAAAGTGGAATCTGTAAGATTATTAGTGTCTGCTTGTAATATTTTATTCTGCTTTGACTTAATAACTTAGAACATGATACAATATTTCTCTTCTCATCGAAACATGATAAAATATTCCCTTGTCGTCATATTACTCAAACAAATATACATGTTATTTAAAAAATCAGCAAATTAATACTTTTTCAACTTGCTTTGACATACAACATGATTTTTACTCTAATTTGATTAAATTGGCTTGTGGTTAAAAGCACATACTAATCCCAGTTGGTGAATGTATGGTATTCAGACGGTGGTTATCCAGGAGGGTGGAGAGGTCTATGAATACTGGAACAACCCGCCAGTGCCCATCTACCTGCAGCTGTACATGTTCAACATCACCAACTCGGAGGAGTTCCTGAATGGTGAGAAACCCAGTGTCACCCAGAGTGGACCCTACACCTACAGGTAAGTTTTCAGTTACTGTGTTAATCAGTGTTAACATCTCTCATGATCTGTAGTGAATAAGGCATTGCATTGCATATCTATTTCCCGGTTCAAACTGTGGATCCCTAACTATGTATAAAGGCTTCATACAAAGTCCAGTAATAGGGTACATGGCTTTGGATAAAAAAATTCAGGTTCAAACCTTAGCAGTATTTGTGGTTACCTTTCATGACCTTCCCAGAAACAAAGTACTGGTCCAGCCCAGGAACCCTAAAAAACAATAAGTATATTGAGTGCTTTGTGCAAAGCTATGTTTAATACATACAAATAAAGCAGATGCCCATACCAAGCTCACAAAATGTTGTTAGGACATATTTCATAATTGATTTAAATGAAAATAAATTCAGATGTAATTTGTTATTAAGATCTGATAGAAATGCACAAAATTATTGCATTCAGAACCATTTCTATGTAACAAAGGAATCAATCTGAATGAAACTTAAGATAGATAATTACTGGTATGTGTATGCACACCCAGTGTTGTCAGGTTCACCTCTATGACTGGTAAAAATGCAAATATTTCTGCACACTGAGCTATGAAACCAATGGGTAGAATTTTATCTCATCGGAGTAACTTACAACAAGCTACATAGTTTTCTTCTTCTTTTAAATTAATACACAGAATTAAATTCTGCTTAGCACCTATGATAATCTCATCACCCTATGCTTTAATTGCTTAAGAAATGAGGCCTGCAGATGGTTTGCTAGTTTTCTTATTTAGTCTATTCAGAAAGGTAATGGTACCTGAAATTTGAATCTGGTGGCCTGAACTGTTTTAATTAAGCTGATGGTACACTGATGAGCCATGATGGCCCTCTTGTTATGAAACTTAAAGTATATGTATCTTTACAGTACTATCAAAAGGTAAATATGTTCCTGCAGATTGGCAAGGGCCACTTAAGAGTTAATGCTCTTGGATTAAAAAATGTGCATCCATGGGAAGTTTTGATAAACAATTTGTGGATTTTCATGGAAAAGATATAAATATCTATTATCATTTAAAGGGTTAATGAACCTTTTTTTTCTTCTCTTCAATTTTACTTCAGTTACAGTATTATTTCCCCTTGATATTTATTTTAAGTCAGCTGTCATTTCCAAGCAATCTTTAATATTGTATGGATTTTTATGAAACACAAAACGCCTCATCCTTTCATGTCAAGGTCAACTTCTCACAAACAGCACCAGAAATCAACACTTGTGTTCTTTTTGTAAACAGGGCCAGCCATAGATCACATTCTAGTTATGGTAGTTACTGGATTAGATTACCTTTCAATTAAATTTGAATATACTTCTGTTAACAGTGTAGAAATCAATTTTGTTTATTTTGTCCCATTATAAGGGATAATTTTTTCATTTTTCACTTAAATTATTTACCCTGCACTGATAATTCTTTTTTTTTCGTCTCAATAATATGCAGAACTGACCTTTACCTTCAATTTGACCTTGACCTTAAGTAAGAACAACTTTTTCATTGTGTGACAGAATTACCATTTTTGCTGGTACATGTATATGAATGCAATCAACTTCCTTTTTTCTTTCCAGTGAGAAGCGCATCAAATTTGATATCACTTTCAATGACAATGGAACAGTCACCTACAGACAGAAGCGTGTGTTTAAATTCATCCCAGAAAAATCCTCTGGGAGGGAAACAGACATGTTTTTAATTCCAAATCCTGTATACTGGGTAAACATTTTTGACCTTTCTTGAGGCGTAAAAACAAAAGTCTTGTTTCTGGTTATAGTCTGGGGAAAAATGGGTTGGTCGGTCGGTTTTTCTTCTTTCTTTTTTTACTTTTTTTTTTTTTGAAGCTTATCTATAAAGTTGAAAATGTAACATACTACATGCCAATTTACATTTTACTGTATTTGCAATTTCAGACAGCTTTACAGAAAAAAATCTTTTAGTTTAGTCCATTCAGCTCATATGAGAACCCAGTTGCTTGTACATGTACACAGTATATTACTTAGAAAGCACAGCTGGGTGTAGATGAAAAATCAATGATATGCCGGAGTCAGTCACCTGTGTCATTTTATCCATTCAAAACACATTCTTATGCTTCCTAATTATGAATAAATTTTGAATACTCAGATGGTAGCGCTTACAATATTTTTTTACATTTTACACACTCTCTACCAACTTGTGTTTCATCTGCAGTGAGAAACAGTTGTAGAGGAGATGATTGCCCAAGTAATGTGTGATGGACTGATTAATGTCTATTATGAAATCATCTGGCAGCAAATAAGTATATTTTAAGTGTGCTGAGGATCCCCCAAATTAACTATTGTTATGACCCACTTTAAAAAGACTTATTTGTAATGTTTCAGACATAGTTTATCTTTTTATTATTTACAAAAGTTAGTTGAAATTCAAAACTTATCAGTAATCTCAAAATGGCTGTCTTCAAAGTTATCGTTAGTTACCTGTTTAAATGAAGACAAGGCCATATCAAATCTTAGATTGAGATGGATATTGTTTATTTTTATTTTTATTTTTATATACATATATTAAAAAATGGGTTGGGGGGTAAAATAATGGGTGGGTTGGGTAACCAGAAATAAACCTCTTTTTTTTTTACGCCTAATCATGGAACTACTTTTTATTTTATATTGAGCCACTGGCAGCTACCAGTACCATTGTTTTAGAATTTTAAATGCCAAGGCTGGGGATCTAACCTGAAACCTCCCGTTCCCAATGGTTATTCTCCAACCATTCAAACATTAGGGATGATTCAAACATGTTTTACTGAGATATTAGTTATCTTTTATCCTACAGATCTGGCAGGGTAAAGGAACATTTTAAAAAAATAACATTAATATGAAAAATTTCTGAGATAAATAAGTTTTGCATGTAAGTCACTGTCAACCTTATATCTCAGTAACCATTCATTGTATTGACTTGAAAGTTTATGAAGATGTTCAGGGTTATCAGACAACCAAGGTAGATAACTCTTGACTGAATTTAATACAAATTATTGTCCCCTTTCAACTTAGAAATTTTGGATTAAGTTTTGCATGCAACAGAAAATTTGATAAAAGTTAAGCATGCATTTGCAAGAAATTTCATGCTTAAATCTCAGTGTCCAAGCGTAGGATTGATTTCAAACTTTTTTTAATATTTTCATTGGTATCATACTATAGAGATAAATTGTTCTTGACTGAATGTAATGCAGATTATGGCCTTTTTTACTTAGACTTTTTGGTTTAAGTTTTTCATGCAATAAAAAAAGGTTAAAGTTTTAAGCTACTTTACAGCTTATATCTCAGAAATTGTTTTTGGTATTGACTTGAAAGTTTATGAGTGTGTTCAGGGGAATCATAAAACCAAGGAGGATAACTCTGAATTTAATACATGTTATGGCACTTTTCTAAATTGGATATTTTGGTAAAAGTTTTGCATGCACAGTATTATTATTTGCTTATGTCTCAGTAACTAGGCTGGGATTGATTTTAGACTTCATAAACATTTTCAGGGGTTTCTGATTATCAAGGTTTATCATTTTTGACTATTATTTTATACAGGGTATGTGCCAGTCTCCTTTGCACCATGTGTAATGTGTATAACTAAACAGAAACTTTAAAATGATTCTCCTCTGAAGGTGTTGATAATAATTTATTGTAATTTGGCCAAATAATCACCTCAATGCTCATAAAATTATTTGCTGAAAGAAGAATGATTCCTTGGCAAATGCAGCTTCCAGGGGTTTACTGTAGTCATATGGGATAATTTATGCAATTAAAAGCAGATGGTCAAGTCTTGTATCTGGTTGCTGTTGAAGGTCACCAGGTAAAATCAAATGACTTAAATTTTTTAGCTCACCTGAGCCAGAGGCTCAAGGTGAGCTATTGTGACCGGTCTTCGTCCGTCGTCCGTCCGTCCGTCGTCCGTCCGTCGTCCGTCCGTCGTCCGTCCGTCCGTCGTCCGTCCGTCCGTCGTCCGTCCGTCCGTCGTCCGTCAACATTTTGCTTCAAACGACATCTCCTCCTTAACCGCTTGGTCAATTTTGATAAAACTTTACAGGGATGTTCCTTGGGTGGTCCCCTTTCAAAGTTGTTCAAAGAATTGAATTCCATTTGGAATTCTGGTTGCCATGGCAATGGAAAGAAAAAACTTAAAATGTCTTCTTCTCCAAAACAACCAACTGAATTTCAAAATGTTTTGGCACAGATGTTCCTTTGGTAAGTGTCTATCAAGACTGTTCAAATTATTTGGATCCATAAAAAAACATGGCCGCCAGGGGCGGGGCTAGTTTTCCTTATATGTCTATAGTGAAAATTGAAAAAAAACTTCTTCTCCAAAACCACTGGCGTTATTTCAAATTGTTTTGGCACAGATGTTCCTTTATTAAATGTCTTCCAAGATTGTTAAAATTATTTGGATCCGAAAAAAAACATGGCCGCCAGGGTCGTGGCTAGTTTTCCTTATATGTCTATAGTGAAAACTTAAAAAAAAAAACTTCTTCTCCAAAACTACTGGCTGAATTTCAAAATGTGTTGGCACAGATGTACCTAGATTGTTCAAACTATTTGGATCTGTTAAAAGACATGACTGCCAGGGGTGGGGCTAATTTTCTCTATATTTCTTATATCAACTAGCCCTAAGGTGAGCGATTCAGGGCCATCATGGCCCTCTTGTTTATTTATACTGATGGTACTCAGGTGAGTGATCTAGGGCACTGAGACGCTTTTTCTTTTTAGAACCAGTGGTTTTCAGGATAGATATTTTCCAATAAACAAATTTCATATTCTGTTAATGCATGTACTTTGTATTCACTCTTACAGGCATTGTACAGTGCTGTTCGTTTTGAGGACCCTATGGTGAGAGAAGCATTGTACGTAGCTTCACGTTTGGTGGATGAACATCCCTTGATGACTCGGACGGTGAAGGAAATTATATGGGGCTACCAAGACCCTTTGTTGAACATTACAGGCAAAATTGATCCGGATTGGTTCTACACTGACATCATTGGTTTCTTTATAAATGTGTGTACATCATAAAGTCTTTAATATCGAATATAGGAATCATGCACATTTTCTTATCCCATCATATTGCATTCTGTTTTAGTAAAAGTTCCAAGACATAGCTCTAGCTAAGGACACATACCATGTATTCACATGTACCTCTGGTATTACTCCCTTAAAATGTATCGAAGATACTTTATAAGGTTACATAATTATGAAGAAACATATTTGCTATTTCTTTCTTTATTTGAGCATGTTTGAAAACAATTACACCCAGAACTAGAAGAACCTATTTGGTCAGGACTGATCATCTAAAGGACAACATTTGTAGTATTTCACTTCTTTATTTTGACTTTCAGGATTGCTTTTAGATTTAGGGAATAAAATGCTCATTGAGCTGAAAACTTCTTTCTAGTTCTGGATCAATATATTTTCATAGTGTTGAATCAAAGTGGTTTAGCAGGAGTGTTCATCACCTTCAGTGATAGCTTTAATTTATCACCTGCTGTCAGCAGACGTGACATGTAGGACGACTTCTTAGTCAATCTGTCCGTCTGTCACATATTGTCTGACACATAAGATACCTTTGCGTTAAGTATAGAGCAGAAGATGATTTATTGTGAAACAATGTATTAATAAATGAGTCGAGTTGGATTTTTTGTGTCGCCTGCATAGCATGGCAGACACATAGGGATCACTTTGTCCGTCGTCGTCGGCGTCGTCGTCGGCGTCGTCGTCGGCGTCACACTTTCTTGTCCGGAGCATAACTCGAAAAGTATTTGAGGTATCACCTTGAAACTTAAAACATGGATAGATCACATTGAGGTGGAGTGCAGTGCACAAGAATGATAACTCTGACTTTAATATTTTCTGAGTTATTTCCCTTTGTTGATTTTCAGACTTAATTTTTGTCTGGGCATAACTCGAAACGTATTTGAGGTGTTGACTTGAAACTTCATAGATCTCAATGGTCTGAGTGCAGTGCACATGAATGATAACTCTGTTTCTCTTTTTTCCTTGAGTTATTGCCCTTTGTTGATACTCAGACTTCATTTTTGTCTGGAGCATAACACGAAAAGTATTTGAGGTATTACTTTGAAACCTCACAGGTGGAAAGATCTCATGGAGTGCATTGTGCAAGAATGATAACTGTTGTATTTTGGAGTTATTTCCCTTTGTTTATTTTTTTGGATTTAATTCTTGTGTGGTGCATAACTTGTAAAGTATTTGAAGTGTTGCCTTAAACATTTATAGTAGATAGATCTCATTGGTCTGAGTGCAGTACACAAGAATGATAACTCAATAATGATAATGATGACTACAAACTTGCAACATATATATAATTAACGTCATAAGTGCTTAATGACGTCATAATTTTTCTTACAGTTAATGTTTTGAATTCATAGTCATTCTGACACTCCTCTGATGAAGACTGTATAGTCGAAAGTGCTCGGGAAAATTATTATATATATATGTGTGTGTGTGTGTGTGATTTGGTGTTATTTTGTACCTCACAAAATAGATTATGCTTTATCAATAATTTGTCAAAAGATCGATTTTCTAGTCAATTCTTTCATCAAACATGCTTAAATGCAGGCGACACAAGTGTTCCGAGGAACACCCACATCTAGTGTGAATGTGAAACCCAGAATATGAAACTGATCTTGGGTAATTAGATGATCCAGAATTTAACACTTCTTTTATGTCAATTTGGAAACAAGTTTTTCTACTCGTTAATTCCTGGAATGAACCCATACTTGTGCTTTGAAAGGTTGTTATCAATTCTCACACTCAAGTGGACTCAAATTCCCTATCTATGGATCTGTTGTCAACATTAACAGTGGATCACTAATGTAGAAAATGTTTCACTTGAGTTAAGTTTTGTTCTGTTATTTATGTTGCAGAAAAATAACACAGATGACGGTGTGTATACCGTCTATACTGGAGAAAAAGACATAAACACGCTAGGTATCATTGACAAATACAACGGATCTAGGTCAGTTTGTAACAGTTCTTTGTCATTGTATTACAGCTTTCATGATTATACATTTCACCTCCATCTAGAAGCTACTTGGCCTTAATTGCAACATTTTCATGTTCATGATAAGGAGAGGGTGAACTGTGCCTGCACAGTGCCCTAGCCAGGGGTTTAAAGGGCAGGGTTCTAGTAACCCAAAGGGGCACCGTGAGTTGCAAAGTAAACATGTTGGGGTGGTTGTGGGGGCAGTTTGGGGGATCTCCCCTAATAGAAAAAGTCCTCTGGGGGATTTCCTGGTTTGAATTTTGTTTCATTTAGACAAGAATGTCTTAACATATGTGAGATTTGATCAGTTGTTGGGACTCAAGAATGACCCCTTTAAAAATGAGGCCTGCAGAGATGGGGCTTTTAATATGTTAACTGCAAATTCAGATGGTTAAGTTATGAATTATACTATTTTTTTCCACCTGTCAATCAAACAAATATTACAGTTTTAGATACTTTGTGTTTCTTCAGGGAAATTATTTACAACAAGACATTATTATCATTAACCACATTATTATAAAATTATAATCAGGACATTGAGTCATGATGAAACATAAATTATAATGACACGGTCATACTTAAATTACAGCTACCTCAACTTTTGGACCACAGAATGGGCCAATATGATCAATGGAACAGGTACAGTATGAAATACCAGGTCTTACAATATCTGACTTTTGCTCTTGTATTACGAAATACTTTTAACATGGTTTACATTCCAAAAGCGACATCATTTAATTGTATGAATTGTCTTTATCTGTAGCATTCTTTTGAACAGATATGAGCCGTCTTGGTCATCATGTTTCGAAATATAGTTACACTTTTTATGGTTCATCAATTAGACCAGTCATTTCTGTTTGAGATTGTCAGCAGTATTGTAGCTCAGATTCTACACAGTCTGCAAGGCTAAGAAAAAGCCATTGTTTAATATGCCATTTAAATTTCAGTAAAATTATTTTCCTCAAGTTATTAACTTGAACTTGGATATTCCTGATATTAAAGGTTAAAGTGAGACCAGTGTTCCCACTAAGATTTGAAAGTGGGGGTAAAATTTGTGCTTTTCTTTTGTACCCTCATTGTGATTTGTAGCAAAGCTCTGAAATACCCCCATATGGGAGTATCAGGGAACACTGGTGTGTGGACATGTGATGTATTTAGCACATTGGTATATGAGACTGTGTATTGTAGATGGCACACTGGGACCACCCTACCTGGACAGGGACATGACCATGTACTCATTTGCTTCAGATGTTTGCAGGTATGGACATTTCTAATGTTAACAGATATATGCAAATCATATCAATGGATTATCCAGTCAATGCTCTGGGATACCATGTGATCTATGTTTGTCCAAGGTCAACACAAAATTATTTGCAGCTTTTTGTGTACTGTTTGTAAGTTATTGACGTCATGTAGCCTCATTTAGATGCATTGACAAACAGAACAGACCCTTTCAGGAGCTTTCTGACCAGGGTCTCCCCTGTTTGCTTATCTAATGTTGAATTCAGATTATACACAGTCTGCATAGCAAAGAAAAAACCACTTTTTCACATGGTAGTTAAAGTTCAGTTAATGACTATTCATTAGGTCATGAATTTTTACATGAATATTCATGAGGGAAATGGTTAACATGGGTAAAGTTTTTAGCTCACCTGAGCACAATGTGCTCAAGGTGAGCTATTGTGACCGATGAATGTCCGTCGTCCGTTGTCAACATTTAACTTAAAACGACATCTTCCTAAACCACTGGGCCAGTTTTAAAGAAACTTCACAGGAATGTTTCTTGGGTGAAGCCCTTTATTAAGAACTCTGGTTGCTATGGCAACGGAAAGAAAAAAACATATGAAAATTGTGAAAATCTTCTCCTCCAAAACTACCGGTACTGGCAAGATTTCATAGTTATTTGGCACAGATGTTCCTTGGGTCACTTTCTACCAAGATTGTTCAAATTATTTTGATCCGTTGAAAAACATGGCTGCCAGGGGGCGGAGCCTGTTTTCCTTATATAAATATAGTACAAATTTGAAAAATCTTCGCCTCCAAAAGTACTGGTTGGATTTCAGAGTCATTGGCACGGATGTTCCTTTGGTCACTCTTTACCAAGATTGTTCAAATTATTTTGATTTATTGAAAAACATGGCCCCCATGGGGCAGAGCCCGTTTTCCTTATATGAATATAGTACAAATTTGAAAATTCTTTTTGTCCTAAAGTACTCACTTGATTTAAGGCTGGCAGAGGGCAGAGCCCATTTTCCACAATATCATAAGATATTTGCTGTTTCTTTTCCTCCTACTAATACTTGGTTCTCAGGTGAGCGACCAATGGCCATCATGGCCCTCTTGTTCCTGTTTATGTCTGAATCCACACCATGATAATTCATATACATATATTTTCCCCATATTGGTAATTTATGTAAAGACATAAATTGTTGATTTGTCTTTTTATACAGTCATTTACGTATATGCTCTGAGTATTGCCTGTTCAGGGCAACATGAACTGTGAGGGACAACTTGAAGATAAACTATACATCCCCCATATATAGATATGTACGAATTTGAACTTTATTTGTTTTACAAAGATTGTAGAACAAGTTCTCATAACTTATATAAATAACTCTTAATGGCTCTGGTGGTATTATAAGTGGTAATTATCAAATATATCCAGTATGTTGCTTTGACCGAAAAACTGCCGCATTAAAAAAAAGAGAAAAAAATCAATAACCTTATATATAATAAGAAGGTAGTTCAACACTGATATTGTTTTACACGGGAAAAATTGACGAGATTCTGTCCATCAGATCTTTTCTGACCAAACGTGTTTTTATACCCCCACAAACGTAGTTTGGGAGGGGTATATAGGAGTCACTATGTCGGTCGGTCCGTCGGTCTGTAGTTTTTTGTCCACGCTATTTCTCAATAACTTCTGGATGGATTTCAATCAAACTTCATAGGAAGCTTCACTGGTGAGCATAGATGTGCATATTATGAAATTGTTACGGTTGATAGACTTTCTTTTGAGTTATGGCCCTTTGCTGATTTTCTGGAGTTTTCTTTGTCCACGCTATTTCTCAATAACTACTGAATAGATTTCAAACAAACATCAAAGGAAGCTTCAATATCAAGCACAGATGTGCATATTATAAAATGGTTACGGATGACTGATTTTCTTTTGAGTTATGGCCCTTTGCTGATTTTCTGGAGTTTTCTTTGTCCACACTATTTCTCAATAACTACTGGATGGATTTCAATCAAACTTCATAGGAAGCTTCAATATCAAGCACAGATGTGCATATTATGAAGTGGTTACGGTTGAGTGATTTTCTTTTGAGTTATGGCCCTTTGCTGATTTTCTGGAGTTTTCTTTGTCCACGCTATTTCTCAATAACTACTTGATAGATTTCAAACAAACATCATAGGAAGCTTCAATATCAAGCATAGATGTGCATATTATGAAATGGTTACGGTTGACTGATTTTCTTTTGAGTTATGGCCCTTTGCTGATTTTCTGGAGTTTTCTTTGTCCATGCTGTTTCTCAATAACTACTGGATGGATTTCAATCAATCTTCATAAGAAGCTTCAATATCAAGCACAGATGTGCATATTATGAAATGGTTACGGTTGACTAATTTTCTTTTGAGTTATGGCACTTTGTTGATTTCTTGGAGTTTTCTTTGTCCACGCTATTTTTTAATAACTACTGGATGGATTTCAAAAATTTCATTTGAAGATTGCTATTGGAAATGGTTACAGTTGACTGATTTTCTTTTGTGTTATTGCCCTTTGCTGATTTTCTTTGCATTATTTCCCATTAACTAATTTACTTTCTTTAGCTACAGTTTTCCTCATCTCATTTATCTGTTGATGAACTTAGAACTTTATTACATATACAATTTTAAATTAGCTGGTCATTTAAATCTATTTTTTATTATTATTATTTATTTATTTATTTATTTATTTATTTATTTATTTATTTATTTATTTATTTATTTATTTATTTATTTATTTTATTTTATTTTATTTTTGCATGTGCATGCTGTTCAGACTAATTTGTTTACGGTGCCCTTACTGAATTGATGAATGTTGGAATTTTTTGTTAAAGACAGCCACTGAACATAAAAAGATATTCTTTTTTTATTAGTCTTGTATCATTTGTCACTTGAATTCATCAATTCAGTAAATGTGACTTACCTCCTATAGCTGGGCACTTGATTGTAAACAAAGGCTGTGTGGGGGGTATTCATCACCTTTAGTGATAGCTCTAGTTGAATTTACAAACATTTTTAGGGCGATTCCTCAGGCAAGGGGGTGTTTTTTGTCCCTGTATATCTTTATTCATCCCTTCTACGCAAAATAAAACCAATTTTATGAAATCTATGAATAAACATGATGTACAATTTCAACGGAAAAAGTTACCTATCATCTTATTGTATATTAGGTGGTTGATTTTTTTTTTTTTGAAATTCGGCAGTTTTTCAGTCAAAGCAGCGTACCAGATACCTTTGTTCATTATTGTGGAAGGAACCTGGAGTACCACGAGAAAACTCATTTCAAGGAGAGGGGAAGAATAACTTGGCTTTAGTTGAAACTAATCTGTGAATTCTGTGTCACTTTTAAGAATGTTTCTCCAGTGTGACAAACAGTCAGGGAATAAATTTCATCATAAAATTTTTTGCACTTTAGTTCAAAATGCTGCATAGCTGTTACTCTTGAATTAGATATTGATGACTGCATATAAACAATGAAGACAATGGCAGTTAATTACTGTAAGTGTATTAATAGGATGTATGGTAAAATCATATTATTTTTGCATTGTTTAAAAGCATTTATAAGCAGAATAAAGTTAAAAAATGATAAACGGTTTATCATTAATCTTAAGAGTTTATCTTGTCCTCAAAATGGAAATTTTATTGTTATGTATACCTGAAATATGGAATGAAATCAATGTAAACCAAAACATTTTCACAAAAGAAATGTCCTGGTGTTAAAATTTATATTTTCTGAAGTCTGACATTAGCAATAGTTCAGTGGTAAAGTGTCCGCTTTGCTTTAGGGAGGTCTGAGGTTCAAATCCCAGTTGGGGTACTTTCCTCTGGTGACCGTGTCAAACCAAAGATGTATAAAATTGGTACCAGATGCACCCTTGCCTGGCACTTGGCAAAATTGGGTTGCTATGGAAACCTGGGAGTACTCAGTACTGGTGCTGCCTTGGAACTTGTCTCCCGTGTATTGGTGATATACATCAGACACGTTAAAGAACCAAGGGGTCAATTCACAAAAACAGCTAGGGTATTGCACTCTGACTCCCTTGGATCCAACTACTGTCTCTTCCGATGCTGTCTCTACAGCAAAAAACAGGACCCATATGTTGGAAATCCTTGACCGTAAGGTCTAACATATGGCCATAATAATCGGAAAATGATTGCTAGCCATTACAATTATTCTAAGATTATATGTGGTTACTAGGGGCCGTTTCACTAAACTTCGTATGAAACAATATCTTCGGAAGCATATATTCACTAATGTAAAATAGTATTTTTCCTGTGATTTTTTCTTTACAAAAAGACTTGCATTTGTATAATGCAATAGAATGGGTCAACTTTCTTCATGTTTTATTGTGAAAATTAGACATTGTTAGACATTATATAGAACATCATACTTACGACTAAGATCAAATTTGTTTATACGAAGTTTAGTGAAACGGGGCTCCAGGCATCAAAGTTTAACACCTCAAGTTATGATAGAGCAATCTCTCATTTGGTTTTAAATAATGATTTCCCCCATCACAGGAGTGTTGCTGGTGTCTATAAAGAGACTGTTGAGACGAAAGGAATTGATCTATGGAGGTTTGAAGCTCCAGACAGCTATGTGGCTAATGTGAATGTAACCCCTGACAACATCGGCTTTTGCACGCCACAGTCTAACTGTCTTGGCACAGGCATCTTTAATGTTACTCTATGCAATACTGGTATGTTTGAAGCTTTTACATGTTTTGGGATGTATAATTCTACCTGCCAAAGTCTTATTATGTCATTCCTTTCTTTAGGGAGAAAGAAGATATTTTTTTATCAGTTTTTACAATTTTTTACATAGTAATGGAGATTATTAAAATTATTGTTAAATAAATTTACAAGGATATCGTGTGATCCTTTGTGGGCCATGTCTTCACAGAAGTGTATGTGATTTCATTGGTGTTACTGTTTGTGAGCATTTGACTTTGTTGTGAATGGAAATAATTTCCAAGGAACAGATGGTGAGGCTTAAATAGTCACTGCAAAAATTGACTTCCGTGTCTTAATGAAATAATGATTACTGATGAATTATTTTCCTTTTAAATCATTTAGTCAACTGAATGGCATTTGTATATAAGAATAACATAAGATTCATTAAATGTAAGAATTTATTTGAGGTTTTTTTTTGTCATCTTTATCAGTCTTAGTGATTCAAACTATTTGTTTTTCATTTTGAGTGCTTCCATTTTCCAGTGGATTTCTTCAAGCTACCTGTTGTACTGTCATTTCCTCACTTCTACCTGGCTGATCCTAAATATGTACATGCAGTGGAGGGGATGGCACCTGATGCCCAGGAACACAATGTGCACATTGACCTTGAACCTGTAAGTATTCTTAGATGAGCATATTATGAAGGGAGAGTGTGGTAAGGAATAGAGTTCAGGATCCAACTTATTTTTTTTTCAAGAAGGCTTTAAAAAAAATGGAGACTTTCCTCTTTGGATTTTCCCCTACATTCCTGTGTTTTTGAAAAATACTTAAGGACAATCTGAGACTCAAATTTGAATTTCATGCTCAAACCCCTATTGATTTTGTATCTGAAAATGAAAATCATATATTTGTACCTGTTTAACATTCTAAAACACTGGGCAAAGTACTGGTATAAACCCAGGATTAGTATGAGACGTAATACTTTGTTTTATAGTAAAAAAGAAATGAGTTTGAATTTAGCAGTCTTGTTCGTAGAGAGTCAAGTTTTAGTGTAGGCCGGTGGTAAACCAGTCACATTGCTTCTTTTAGTTTAAACTGTTTTACAAATTTATAGTTTATAAATTAGATCTCACTACTTATGCATGTATAATCAGTCAGTGGTTATAATTGTGGATATGTAGTTGTGATGGTGGAAATGAGAACCCTAAACATTGACAGGTGATCTCTACACCTTCTCAAAGACATGACCAGGAATTGAACATGCAACATGCTTGTAAGTTGCAAAATGTGTTACCACTACCATGATGCATTATATGCTACTTTAAGACCACTGGACTTGTTCTGCAAGCTGCCAAAAGACTACAGATCAACATGTATCTAGAGCCAATAGCTAATGTAACGTGAGTAGAATCAGTTGATTCATGATCATTTTTATGCATAATTTGTTGGAAATATGAATGCATGTATTGTACCATTAGTGATTTCAACATTAAAACTGAGCTTGTCAGTATTTCATATTTATATCCTACACTTCTCATAACTTTGAAATAATGAAAATGAAGATCTGCTGTATAAGAATATTATAATGGTATTAAAAGTACATGTATGTGCAAATAAAAAAAAAAATTCAAAATTAGTAAAAGAACAATGTTCTAAATCAGCTCCAATATTTTAAGATCAAGAACTTCCAGAACTTTTTGACAAAGGGAACAGTTAAGTTTCTTATACAGTAGAACCCGTTAAACCGAAGTCCTTTGGACCAAGCTAAAATCTTTGAAATAATGATTATTCGGATTAAAAATTTGATGGAAATTTCAGTTTGTGCGCGTGCATTTCTGTGTTTTTATTACCGGTTTGTATCATTGACATGTTATTCTATTAAAACCACCTATTAGATGTACGATCTACTATTTGCAAGTGTTTGAAAAATAATTAGAATAGTTAATGCTTCTGATTAACATAATAGTTCAAACAGGTCATCATAGTGATGCGTTAATGCTGCTTCAGGTAGTGTCACATGCCAGTGATAAGCGTGATGATATGGAATGTACTCAGGATCTGACACCTGGATTTATCGGCTGGCACGTGCATAAAAGCAACATGTCAGACATTGATAAATCGATTAACAATAATCAACATTTCCGGTTGGGCACATTGACCAACTTTATCTTGAAAAGAGGTGTGAAATATTTGCCTGAGCCTCCACAAAATAAACGTGGTTACTGACCTGGATACGATTGATGATATGGACAATAATTAGTTCACAAAAATTTATGAAAATTGACTTCAAAATAAAAATAGAAAAATATATATGAATTGCGATCTCGGGACCGGGATTTTAACTTCGAAATCGCTAAAAAATCGAAATAGGGAAATAGATTAAACATTTTGTTTTTAGTTAAAATAAGGGAAGAAATAGGGACCGAAAATAAACTTTGAAATGGCAAGGAATTCGGTTTAACGATGTTCGATTTGGCGAGTTAAGAGCAAGTTCTCCCAGAAAAAGTAATTTTCAACATTTTATTTTTCAAAATTGTGATGATACAGAATTTGAGATATTTTAGTAAAGGGACATGTCAATATGAGATGTTTTAGTTATTGGACATTTCAATTAGAGATATTTTAGGATATTTCAATTTGAGGTATTTTAGTTAAGGGACATTTCTAGTTGAGATATTTTAGTTAATTGGACATTTTAATCTGAGATGTTTCATGAAGCTCATGCCTTAATTGGATTGATTTTTTTTGCAGGGAAACTCTGAAGATTAAACCTGTATTTCTACCAGTGCTTTGGCTCAATGAGGTAAGATGATAAAGTCTTCTAACACTGACACACAGTCACTAAGCCAGGGTCTTCTCCTCAGAACGAACAGTTTTTTTACTCCAAGAAAGACAAAATATGTTGTATTATTATATTCATACACATGGAGTTAGATTTCACATTTGCAAGATAGAAAATTTAATGCTGGAACATCTTGTTTTGTGTGAACTTAATCTAATCTTATTCTTATATGTTTATTTGTTTATTGGTTTGAAGTCCCACCGACAGTATTTCAGTAATTCGGAGACAATGTCTACTTGAGACAGATATAGTGCTGCCACACTGCAGTATCATGCCGTAGACATGTGGCATGATACCACACCAAGTCACATTATCCTGACACTGGGCCAACCAGTCCTGGAATTACCCTGATACGCTGAGTGATAAGCAAAGGAGCTATACCAGTACCATAATTAGCTCACCTGAGCACAACGAGCTCAAGGTGAGCTTTTGTGATCGCCCTTCGTCCGGCGTGTGTTGTCAACAATTTGGCTTATTAACACTCTAGAGGCCATATTTTTAGGCCAATCTTCATGAAACTTGGTCAGAATGTTTGTCTCCATAAAATCTTGGACACATTCGAATTTGGGTCATGTGGGATCTAAAAGTAGGTCACGAGGTCAAATCTTATAAAAACCTTGTTAACACTGTAGAGGCCACATTTTTGGCCCAATCTTCATGAAACTTGGTCAGAATGTTTCTCTCCATAAGATCTTGGACAAGTTCGAATTTGGGTCATGTGGGGTCAAAAAGTAGGTCACGAGGTCAAATCTTAGAAAAACCTTGTTAATATTCTAGAGGCCACATTTTTGCCATATCTTCATGAAACTTGGTCGGAATGTCTGTTTCCATAAAATCTTGGACAAGTTCAAAAGTGGGTCATATGAGATCAAAAAGTAGGTCAATATGAAAAATTCAACATAAGTTGCTCATTTATAATCAGGTGAGCGATTCAGGGCCATCATGGCCCTCTTGTGTACGACTTTGGTATGTCACGGCTGGAATCTTATATGTCACATGCACAATGCCAGATGTAGGCTGCTTTTAGGTGTGTTTTTTTCATCTGTAAGAACAATTATAAGATTTTATTATTTCTAAAAATGATCATCTCATGACTTTCTACCATAATTGCATAAGCAAATTTGATCCCTTGAAAGAGTTTGGCTCCCAGGGAATGGAACTGGTTTTCTTCTTTTAAAGAAAAAATTCTCATTGTTAAATCCTTAAGTTTGAATTGCACTCAGGACCCTCCCCCCTTTTTTAACTTTTCTGTTTTTCAAGGAAAAAAAGTCAAGGTATTGTCATCACTTTGGTGTCATCGTCATTTGGCTTTGTCGTCATGGTATTCCATAAATAACTTTGACCTTGGCAATAACTTCTAAGCTATTAAAGATTGTCATCAAACTTCACATACTTTTTCACCAACACAAGGGCTACACTCCTATCAACAGCCATGTCTCTTATGTCCATTTTGACCAAATTTATCTCGCTTTTTTTTTTTTTTTTTTTAAAAATGCAGTGAAAACCTGTAACTTTGGCCATAGTTTTTAAACTATTAAACCAACTTACATCAAACTTCACATACTTGTTCAGTATCACAAGGGTTGGTACATTCTCATCAAGGACCATAACTTTTTGGTCCATTTTCACCTAATTTTCCACCTTTAAAAAAAAAATAGACGTCTGCATGCTCTTGTTTTATCTAGATGATCCCTTGAAAAAGAAGGTGTATAAATAAATCTAAGAAGTCTGCTTTTCTGAAATAGTTGATCAGAACTAAATTTAATTTGACACTAAATAATCACCTCATAGCTCAAAGTAAATATTGCTGGAACAAAGATGATCTTTTTTAATAATGCAGCTTTAAGGAGGTTGGTTGCTCATACATAATTATTATCAACGTCAGATAGTCAATCTTGTATAGAGCTAATGTTGGGGTATTTAGGTAAAATCCCTAATGACCTATATGGCTTGTTTAGGTACTCTGGTGAGTGACATTGTGATGCTTGTATTTCAATACAGAATACTGAATCAAATCAAGAATTTTTGTTTGTAAAACATGTAAAAGCTCCTTAATGTTTGCTTCTTTCTGAAATGATTCATAGATTCTTGCCGTTTCTCTTTTGAGATGTATGTTTTTCAACTCAGAGTGCTTCAATTGATGACAAAGCAGCTGCCAAACTCAAGAACCTTCTGTTTACACCCTTCATTATAGTGCATATTGTCGAAGGCATCATACTAGGAGCTGGGATTCTGACCTTACTGGGCACCATAGCATATGGCGTTAAGGTCAGGCATACTCAAAATGGTAAGATGATATCTATAAAATTTATGATCACCATAGAAGTTATGATGAGTATCGATACTTCATGTTCTAAGTTATTATTTATCCTGATGATGGATATTCTATCCACAAGTGTCATTATTCTGATACTAGGTAATCAGATTGGTTAGTATTTGCTCAAAAATCATTTGGGAGACCCAGAAATACTTTTACTAAATTGTACAACTAGCAGACTTTCAACCTCTCATCCCATCTTCAAGTTGCCTCCAGGGGTCAAAGGGAAGCTGCATCTGACAGTGGTATATCCAGTTCCAGTGGGGTTACTTTACTTCTTTACTTACAATACTTTAATCACTGGATTAATACAAATCATGTTGTCGTTCATATAATGTCTCATGTAGACAAAACGGATGACAGAAATATTGTGGATGGCACCCCAACAAATAATTACGAAAATGTCAAATGATATACATAAATAGTTCATTTCCTTTTCATTTCTTCTGGTGAATACTTAGCTTTTTTTTTTTGTATTAATTTCATTTCCACTGGATGAACATTTGATAAAGCATCCAAATTATTTCTCACAATTTCTCATAATCTCCATGTATCGGTTACACTACTTGGTGCCATTGTTATTCTCTATGTTTAAGGTAGCGACACTGGGTAATGGACAACTATCAGATTTACTGGTTTTGAATAACCTGAGTATAAACATAGTTAGTACAAAAGTTATACCCCAATCTTATGTCAAGATATCTGTTCTCAGAGTCAACAAAATATAATAGTACCTTTGTTATTCCCCATATTGCACACATTTTTCGAAAATTTCGGACAGCGATATCTAAGTCATTTTTTCACTAAATAACTTCGTTTTTGTATTAAACTGTATCTATACAAATGAACTAGTGATCCGTGTCTCAAATTTCTTTTAAAATTTTCTGTTCAAAAGTTATTTAACTTAACTTTTTAATTTAACAAAACTTAAACAATTATCGAAAAACTGAGACACGGATCACTAGACGGATCAAAGACCTTCCGACAGACGAAAACCGCTTTGAAATCGGACAACAATCAACTTTGTAATCACTGTCCAAACACCCCCACTGCAAGCTAATTCCAGTGTGTCGAAAATTAGCTTGAAAGATAAAACGATCAAAATGTGCTAATTAAATGGGATTATCGCATAACTGTTCAGCCTTAATTAATTTCTTTTTGCTCAGTAGTTTAGCTGTTTGATACATCGTCAATTATTCACACTTTCCGAACATATAAGTACCTAAACTTTTGGTTTACATCCCATAAAGTCATCTAGTGTCATAGTGCACACGGCATATAACACAATAACACATAAAAAGTCACGTGACTATCTTCAAGCGTCCAGATAAGGGGCCCCACACAGGGAAATAATGGATACCGAAGCCGCACTAAGCAAATTAGAGGCCTGTTAGTTGTCAACATGTAGCCAGTTACACTGGGGACAGGAAGTCTATTACGTAATATACTAGGTGACAGCTCGGGCCCCGAGTCCAGTAAACTGTGTGATATATGACCAAACGGCACACGGTAATAAAAGCACACGTGCAGTACACACAGGAAACCAGTTTTCAGGGGACACTGATTAACCCGACCCAGACAAATCAAGTCATAATCTATATAGACAATATTTTTAAGCACAAAGTTTTTGTATTGTATTGTTGCAAAAGTAGTAAACAAAACTTTATATATGCCAATACGTTTCAATAAGGTTATTTTCAGTTAAAAGTATTCCCTCGCAATGGCTTTATTTTTATAAGCTTTTATTTGCAATTATATTTACAAATACAATTTAAAAAACAACCATTATAATTACTAATTTTAAGAAATCAATCTATTATTATAGAAGTTTACAGTTTTGGTATATTGGGGTTCGTATATTGCATGTTAGCAGGATAAGAAACCGTTTATATGTAAGAAATGATGAGACAGTGTTGATAAATAAGCAAACCAATCAAAAGTCCGATTAAACCCATACTTTTTTGTCGTGAAGATTTCAGTTAAGAATCACAATAAAGTTCTCCGCATAAAATTCACTTTCATCATTATTTGTCTCATTGAAAGTGTCCACCTTAAATTTCTGAGCCGACACAGATTGTTCATTAATTTCTGGATCCGTATACCAGCTACCAGTTCCAAGCACTTTTAAATTTTCCTTGTCCTCGTCACTGAACAGTTTCTTTTGAACTTTACTCTTTTTATTTCTTTTATTTCCCATATTTACTTCAGGTAATGATAAACATTAACCTGCTGCTATAGTAACTGATAATTATTTGACAAACGACACACTAATATCTCCCTGGCGTATAAACTGATTTCCCTAAACAGCGCCTCTGAAAGCCCCGCCTACTCGACATCACGTGATCGAAATGGCGGAATGCTTTTTCGGCTATATGGGGTCTGGTTATTCAGGGCCATAAATCGCATATTTTAAAGTGAGATATTGGATTTTTGTTTTTACAGATCATTAGAAGAAGGTGTGAAGTATTTTATTCCGTTAAAAACCCATTTTGATGCATTTTACCATTATTACCCAATGTCGCTACCTTAAGTAAGGATAACTGCATAGGAGGTTGACATATATCTCAATGACCACATGATATCTAGTTACAGTATAGTCCAAAATGTTACCAAAAGTAATGCATAGGTACATTGTGCCTTATTAGTCCCTACCGGTGTTTATAGGTATACTATAGGTTTGCCCTCCATCTGTCCCTCTGTCTGTCCGTCCAGATGTCCAGAAATCTGGATCCTTCGATAACTTAAATAACGTTTAAGATAATATTATGAAATTTGGTATGTGATTAGATGGCAGTATGGAGATTCTGCACATCTTTTTTTTTTCTCAGACCAAAATTCTGGTTGCTATGATAGCGGAAAAATAATGCACGTCACCAGTAGGGGACATATGTTTTGCATGCAACACCTGTTTCTTTTTAGCTAACCTGAGCACAAAGTGCTCAACGTGAGCTTTTGTGATCACCCTGTGTCCATTGTGCGTCGTCTGTCATCAACATTTTGCTTTAAACAACATCTCCTCTGAAACTGCTTGACAGTATTTGGTTAAACTTGGCAGGGATGATCCTTTGGTGAATCTTCACAAAAGTTGCTAAAATAAACTTGATCCATCGCCAGATTTCAAAATGTTTTAGTACAGATGTTCCCTCTACCAAGATTGCTAAAATGATTCCGATCTGTAAAAAAAATGGCCAGGAGCGGGGCTAATTTGCATTATATGTTTATAGTGAAAACTATAAACGACATCTTCTCTGAAACTGCTGCACAGAATTTGATAAAATTTGGCAGGGATGATCCTTAGGTGAACCTTCACAAAATTTCTTAAAATAAACTTGATCCATGTAGAACTCTGGTTGTTTTAGTACAGATGTTTCTTAGGTAACCCTCTACCAAGATTGCTCAAGTTATTCTGATCCATAAAAAAAAACATGGCCGCTAGGAGCGGGGCTAATTTACCTTATATGTATATAGTGAAAATTATAAACATCTCCTCTGAAACCGCTGGATAGAAATTGATTTAATTTGGCAGGGATGATCCTTGGTCAATCCTTCACATCAATTGCTAAAATAAACTTGATCCATGTAGATCTCTGTTTGCCATAGCAATGGAAAGAAAAATATTATGAAAACTTAAAAATCATCTTCAAAACTATTGGCCAGATTTCAAAATGTTTTAGTAAAAATGTTCCTTTGGTAACCCTATACTCAGGTGAGCAATCCAGGGCCTCTGTGGCCCTCTTGTTTTTACCAGGGTTCGTGAAGAGGGATTAATATAAGTTACAAAATAAAATTTGTTCCCAATCCATTTAAAAGAAATATATACAATTTAAATCCATTTGGTTGGGACATGCATCTCCTGAAATGAAACCTCTAGTTTTAGTGAATCTCTTGTGAGTCAGGTGAACTAACAGTGGTGATATGTCTATATACAGAGACAGATGGGGATGAGAGAGACAGCAGGGAGAGGAGACAGCTATGATCAGCCAGCCCACGACACCACAAACAGGGAGGACATGGATGAAACTAAACCATTGTTATCATGAATTTATACATTTGTCCATCTTTTGCCTCTCTTTCTCTCTCTCTCTCTCTCTCTCTCTTTGTTAAGGGTGTGTGTGTGGGTGGGGAGGGAGGGAGTATACCATTGTAGGAATACACACTATGTGAATTTTAGTATCAGGGAGCAGACACTTTTGCCAGGATTTTGAAGTTGTGCATTTCCCAGGGCTTTGCTGTTGTCACAGCCTTTACTAGCAGAGTGTACAGGAAAGGATTGGGTACTAGTTGACACATAATTACACTAAAGTTGCAATAATCTGATATTGTGGAAACATGAAATACTCATGTCAGCCAATGTTTTTTTTGAAAAGCTTATGCTTACTCTTTTCAGTTGTAAATACTCTAAAAGATTTATCTTTATATTTTCTTTATCCAGCACTGTATTGCTTATCAACTAAAACATATATTTTTATAACCTTCAATGCATATTTTTGAAAATGGTATTCTTGCTTCACTGCCTTTGGAGAATTCAATTTGTTAAATTTATTAAAAGTAGATGTATATTGAGTTGAGTAAGATAATGGCCAAAGGAAACAAGCAATTAATCTTTTCATTTTATTATTAATCTCTCTGTTTGCAATTTTATACCAGTACTACCAAGCAAGTGTTTGCGGAATGGCAAAGGATAAAATATCAGTAGTTGACATGATATTTTGAATGTTCATTCTTTATAAAAAAAATTCCTTATGCTGATATTTTACTTCAAGGCATTTGATTCTTGTCATTACACATTCAGTAATTTGTAACTGTATAGTAAATAAAAATAAATAATCCCAGTATAAACATCTACTCTCTTCTAGTGATGGGACTATTAATCTGAACCAGCTTCGGATCAAACTGTCAGATTAGTGAAGAGATATGATTGGATATATTTAATGAAGGGCAATGGACTTTGTGCCTGGACTAGAATTATATGTTGGATCAGGCATGGAATTGGATGGTTGCTTCTCAGACTGCCACTGTTTTACTGATTGTGATAATCTAAAAATGTGTTAAGAGATACTGAATGAAGGGTTAATCATGCAAGTCTTCCAAGTGTATGTGTGTGTGTGTTACAATCAAAATGATATAGTAATAGATAACTCATTTTTAAATATAATTTTACCTAATAGAAGAAAATGCTTGTTTTAATCTCAGGAATATTTATATATATGTTTTAATTAGAAAGTACAATAGATATGCTTAGTACCAACAATTATTACCAATGTTAATAGTTTGTTTATGCAGTTTTTTGTCCCCTACCTGTGTTTACACCAGAGGGGACTATAGGTTTGCCCTCCGTCTGTCTGTCAATCTGTCTGTCCAGAAATCTGAATCCCGCAATATCTTAAAAAACATTTTTTTTAAGATAACATTTTGAAAATTGGTATATGAATAGATGGTAGTATGGCGATTCTACAGGTCACTTTGTTTTTTTTTCTCGGACCAAATTCTGGTTGCTTTGGTAATAGAAAAATATGCACCTCACCGGTAGGGGACTCACGTGTTGCATGCAACACCAGTTACTTGTTGTTTAAATTCAATGTTATTTTAATATTCTTGTTTATATCATCCAAGCCTGGCGTGTATTTCACAGCTGAGTAGGGTGTAATAGTTATTTTTTAACACCAGTAACCTTCTTGCTTAATTTAACAAGAAATAATGCCTGGTTGTATTTTAATCTGTTGTAAAGTCTTAATATCATTTTAATCACCATTTTATCCAAAATAATTATTTGAACCAAACCACGTTTATTACTAATGGATATTTTTAAGCAAAAAGTTTACAAGTAGCAGCAGGACTTTGCCTGTTTATATGAAGTTGCAGGTTATTTTAATGAGTTTAACCTTTACTTCTTACATTGTTTCATTTAGTGATAGTGTTATATTGCTGGCTTCCTATTTTTAACTCAGTTACAATTTTGTTTCATCAAATCTGCCTGAGAAATTTGTATACCAGGTACATGTTTACAACTGGCCTAATTAGGAAAAGGTACATTATTATTGACTTAATTCGTAAAAGAGGAAGATTTTCATTGTAAACTACATTTACTATTTGTTTTACAAAATGTATTGTGGCCAAAATACTGTTTAAGTTATTATTATTTTGTATTTTACAATTGGCAAGAACTGTTATGGGAGAAGGTTTAAATAAGCTTCGGCTTCCAACCTCATCCCAAAACTGCATTGTCAAATTGTAAACTTGCTATGTACTTGATTAAATAAATATGTTTAAACCAAGAACTGTTATTTATTATTGTGCAATGTCACTGAGGGCATTTGTTACATTGTTATTTGTTTAGCATCAGAGTTTTTTCTCACAATTAAATGTTGCTGTTTGCTCATGTTTTCCAGAGATGGGTGTCTCTATTTTGTACATTCTTACGACGGCTGCTTTAGAATTATTAACCCTTTCCCTCATAGAGGATACCATGAAAAGACCTATGCGAACAGCATAAAACCAGATCAGCCTGCGAGTAACTCGCAGGCTGATCTGGTTTTATGCTGTTCGCTGCTCCTCAGTGGTCTGGTAATGAGGATTTTGTATTTAAATTTGGTAAGGTTTGAGTTTGGCTTTCTGCAGATCAGGCTTTATGTGGTACCTATTGAGTGCATCAAATTGAGTCTATATGAGGGAAAGGGTTAATTGCATGTATGTATAACAAAATGCCATATTGGGTACTGGCTGCTATATGAAAACACATGCAAGGTTTACAGAAAATATTATTGAACAGGCTATTTGGACAGGTTCACTACCACTTAAGCCGTGTATGCAACTGTTGTGACATATAAAGATAGCTCACACACAATAGCCCTGCATTCAGTAACTGTATTTTCATGGGTTGTTTTTGAATGTGATAACATAAAATGTTTATATGCAAATATTATGTTATTTTGTAATAATAAATTTCTAAAGTAAATGAGTGTTCTTTTTTATATTTGATTTGAGGATCAATCAGTGTAAGGAGATTATGGTAATTTGGATTGTTGAATGTCAATAGTCTTATATCAGAATATTCATTTACTTAAATATTTCCTAAAACAATGTCAGTGGAATGTTTTTCTACCTTATTTAGGTTTTTTAAGTAAACACTTAGTCATTCCTGGGCACAGGGACTTGCTCCTGTATGTTTAAGAAATCCACCTGTACCTAAGTATTTAAAAATACTTCTATACACGTACATATTTATGTGTACAGGAGGATTTTTACGCCCCAAAGCTATCTTTGTGTATGTGTGTTAGTGTGTGTGAGTGTCTAAGTCCGTTCGAGTATTTTCGTTTCTGGACACTGACTTTGTTTTGCATGCATGTATTTTGATATAATTTGGAATCAATGATCTCAAGAAGACGGAGTGTTACGCGAAAGATCCAGGTTTGTAACTCAAAGTCAAGGTCACAATCACAGATCAAAGGTCATAAAATGGGGTATTTTTCAGTTTCCGAAAATTAACTTTGTCCTTGATGGATGCAAATATATGTAACTTGGCATCAGTGATCTCCTCAAGAAAACAGAGTGACGTGCTAAAGATCCAGATTGTAACTCAAAGGTCAAGGTCACAGTAAACAATCAAAGGTCATAAAATGGGGGTAGTTTTAGCTCACCTGAGCACAATGTGCTCAAGGTGAGCTTTTATGATCACCCTACAACCGTCGTCTGTCTTCGTCCGTCGTCAACAATCTGCTTTGAACGACGTCTCCTCTGAAACCGCTGGACAGAATTTGATAAAACTTGGCAGTGATGATCCTTGGGTGAACCTTCACAAAATCTTTTAAAATAAACTTGATCCATGTAGAACTCTGGTTGCCATGGCAATGGAAATATGAAAACTTTAAAAATCATCTCTTTCAAAACTATTGGCCAGATTTCAAAATGTTTTAGTACAGTTGGTCCTTGGGGAACCTATACTCAAGTGAGCGATCTAGGGCCTCTGTGTCATTCGGATTTCCATGTGAAGAAGCCTTCCAGCTGGCTTGCGATAGGTCGGTGGTTCTACCCGGATGCCTCCGTGAATTCGGGGTCTTCCTCCACCTCTAATTAGCTGGACGTCACTATATGACTGAAATACTGTCGAAGTGGCAGTTAACTCAAATAGTCAAGTCTAGGGCCACCGAGGTCCTATTGTTTGGTTTCCGGATACTAACTCTGTCATGGATCGATGGATGGATATTTGCACCCAATGGCATGTTACGTTATATACAGACAGAACATATGAGAGAAAGTGCAGATTACAAGACCCATAACTCTTAACTTCAATATTTTTTTAGTTACTTCCCTTTAAAGCTATTGGGTAGGGGACACACGTTTAAACGGTTTACCAAGGAACACCTAAGTCTAGTGTACATCATGTTTGTGCTAAAATCTGCTAAAACGACAGACAGTTCTGTATCTGTTTTCTTGGTAAAGTAGGCGAGATATTGTAATCAAAATTCAAAATTAAATTAAAAAGTAGATCTTAATCCAAATGTGCACGTTAGCATCTTTTTTTTTTAAATGAAATATTGTATTTTAATTATTGTTCTATAGAAAAAAAAAGTAGGCTAGGAAAATTATAAGGATAAAGTAGGATAGCATTTTCAGCTATTGCAATGAAAAACATTTGTAATAACAAAGGTTGGAATGCCTGTATTCAATTTATATTTTATTTATTTATTTTTTGAAGTGGAGAAATCACATTTCATTTCGAAGTAAAAGACAATTGTCATTAATTTTCTAAATGGTAATTTAATATACAAAAAAATAAAGTAAAATAAAAATCCTCATAAAAAAACGTATAGATTCTAGTCTAAAAAGCGGAGTGTTAGACTAAGAAAAACTACTAAGCATACTATGTGGAAAAATAATAAGAAGTAGCAAATGATGCACCATGTAGATGCTGTAGACAGCCGGCACTTTCATGACATTAAGTTTCGGATAAACAAAAGGTATGGCATTTAAATCACGATTGACATTTGTTTTCACGACATATATTGTTTGCTGTATCACATTATATGTTTTGATGTTGTTGTTTTAATGACAATATAATGTAAATGAATTAATTGACAGGTCATAAAGGTTCGTATACCAAAAAAAAAAAATAACCAATACAATTTGCTACAGAAACAAGTGATCTTTGTTTGAAAAATTATTTTGTTTGTATTTCATACTGATGTATGGCTCAGTAAATTAAGTAATTAAGCCATCGTTGTTTTACATTTGACAAAGTAAAACCGTTCAATATATCGTGTTGTCAGTATTCAAAATGCTTTTTATATCTGTATTTTCTTAGATGCAGTCGGTATCTTAATAATGTATACTTAACGAAACTTGTAAATACTCCGATTTCAAATTTGTATAGAAAATATATTTTCCAAAACATATGTCCAGTAAATGTTAAAATGTGCATTGGCTCAATCTGTCGTCTGCTTGAATAATTTGGACGCATAAGCAACTTTGTGAAACCAATTTTCGTGGAAAGCTATAGAAAACCAAAAATCTGTTATTTTGAATACAACAAATGCTATAGACAAAACTTTAGCGGAGTACTTATAAGTTTCGTCTAGGATATATAGAGAGACACTGATGCAATACGCACGATGGGGCAGAAGAGGTTAAGTGTCTACAGTGTAGCGCCTGCTTTTTCTCAACCAGCTGAAGTCGAATGATTTGTTATATTTCTCGTGTACAATGCATTAGGCTATTTATTATTTCCTTCCATTTAGGTAGACTCAACATATGGTGATGTTTGAAACCCACAGAAATGGCAATGTCACTTTCTAGTATATCTCATAGTCAAGATTTTTGGAATTACGTATTACAATTTCCTTTATGACATGAAAGTGATGCACTCATTTTGTAAGTACATGTATGTTTTACACAGTATTAGTTGCACCATCTTTTCAAGACACACGTTTCTGTTTCATAAGATCATATACCTTCGTTTTCGCTGTACGGTAAGCACATGTCCTGTAAACACAAAACCACGTTCTTTGAATATTTGAGTATTTGCACATGTAAGCAATATGAGGAACTGAAAACGATAACATACTTTATAGTTATCCTAGCCTACTTTATTGCAACAGTAACAAAAAATATAATTCAGATCTGTTACAATATTTCATAAAAAAGATGCTAATATGTAAAATATGATTAGGTTTAACAGATTAACAGTTTTGGAAATATTTTCGCAAAATGTTGATTGCCAGTTCAGTCAATAAGTATTAAGGTACTAAGTTACAAGGACTAAAATTGGTCTAACGTTCATTAACAACTTTTAGATCACTTATTAATTTTCAGAACTGATTTGTTTGGATTTGCCCAAAACCCCTTTGGCCGAGTGGTTAGAGCGTAAGCCTCGGGAGTGGATGTTCGTGAAGTTAGCGGCCTGGCGGCGTGAACAAAGCGGCCTAGCAGCCTGGCGGCGTGAACAAAGCGGCCTAGCAGCCTGGCGGCGTGAACAAAGCGGCCTAGCGGTCTGGCGGCGTGAACATAGCGGCCTAGCGGTCTGGCGGCGTGAACATAGTGGTCTGGCGGCGTGAACAAAGTGGTCTGGCGGCGTGAACATAGCGGCCTAGCGGTCTGGCGGCGTGAACATAGTGGTCTGGCGGCGTGAACAAAGTGGTCTGGCGGCGTGAACATAGCGGCCTAGCGGTCTGGCGGCGTGAACATAGTGGTCTGGCGGCGTGAACAAAGTGGTCTGGCGGCGTGAACATAGTGGTCTGGCGGCTTGGCAGCGTTAACTCAGAAACCTAATAGAGTAACGTTCTTATGTCATTAATTCGTGTTTCTTATGTAAATATGGTATTAGAAATTTTTTTTTTATTTATATGTACATGTATGATGGTGAATTATCATGGATACTACAGAAAGTGATATTTTTATATACACGTACTATATTTTCGCATTTCATTTAAGTAAAAAAAAACAACTAATTTTACAGTTCATATTGAAATTATTTTTAATGACTTTTCTGAATCATTTTATGTTTGTAAAGCGACAGAAAGGCTGATTGAATACTAAAGGCCTGGCAGCCTTTTAGGATATAACTTGTTTATTATCATATACTGGTGAAGAAGATAAGAAAATGTTCATATCCGCATTTCAGTGTTGAATAACGGTTGAATAACACTTTTTCCACCGTAATGCCACTGAAAGGCTGCTAGCGACATGGCGGCGTGGTACTTAATATTTATTTAAAAAAGAAAATCTTAGTTTTCATCTAGTGATGTGTGAACCCCTCAAAATATGCATTTTATGGCGGAATAAATGTTTTTTGATGTCTTTCTGTCAAATATATATGTCATCCGTAAGACCGCTGAAAGTCTGCTGGCGACCTGAAGCCAGATAATCCTATGAATGATTCTTTTATTATTTATGGAAGAAAACTGTGTAAATCTGACGAGTATTGAAACAATATTATTATGTAAAATGAAAAAGAAAAAAATCCCAACCGAAAACTGTATAAACCCCTCCAATATGCATTTTATTGCGGAATATGTTTAGTTTGTCCCCTTGGGATGCTATGTTACGCTGTATACTAGTACGTCAGTTGACAATGTCTACAGCTTATGGTGAGCTATAATTATTCGTTGGTTGAAACATTAATTAAACATAATTGTGATTATACTTGATCGACATTAGCACCATTATAATCTTCGACGTATCAGTAGTTTGTTTGTTTGCTTGGATTAAACACCCACCAACATTATTTCAGTCATTTGGGGACTTTCGTCTACATGAGATTATTATATTATACTGCGGTATCACGTCGTAGACAAATGACATGATACTTGACTTGACTATTTGAGTTTACCGTTGCTTCGACAGTATTTCAGTCATATAGCGACGTCCAGCTAATTACAGGTGGAGGAAGACCCCGAATGCACAGAGGCATCCGGGTAGAACCACCGACCTACCGCAAGCCAGCTGGAAGGCTTCCTCACATGAAAATCCGAATGACCCTACCGGGATTCGAACCCACGCGATGAGGGGCTGAGTGAGTGTTAAAAGTCAGCGACTTTACCCTCTCGGCCACGGAGGCCCCCACAGTAGCAGTGACAGTAGTAGTACTACTTTAGTTGTAGTATTAGTAATAATAATGATGATGATGATGAAATGTTGTTTTTTTTTTCTTTCTAATACAGATACCTTATTTAGTACTTTCAACGGTGCCCGAGTGGTTAGAGCGTCCTCCTCGGAAACGGGAGGCTGTGGGTTCAGTCCCCTATCGCGACCTACCGAACTCGTTAAATATTGTACTGGTAGCTCCCTGTCTGGCGTTCAGCAAGCATATAAGGGTAGTTCCAGGACTGGTTCGCCGGGCGTCAGGAAAATGTGACTGGATGTGATATTATGCCACATGTCTACGATCCTCACCCCCTCCCCTGTCATAGTAGTATGATCCTTCCTCCAAGTGAAGTGAACTGAGCCCCAAACCCCACCCCCTCCTACCCAACCCCTAAAATAGTTTTAAATCCACGGTAAAATATGACACCTGTAATTTTTCAAATGAAACATTACCTCAACAGCTACAGCAGCAGCAACAAAACAAATATTAACATCAGCAACAATGATAGCACCAACAACAACTACATGAATTCGCAACACTGTGTTGATGATGATGCTGACGACGACAATGATGATGATCATCATCATCTTTTAGAAATGAGCTATATACGTCGATATGCAGCAGTTTCACGTATACAGCTTACGGTGAGATGTATACAGTTTTATAGTCGACGCATCTGGAATAATCTTATGAGCTTAATATATCATCCTAAGTATTCACCTATAAGGGAATACATGTTTAAATTAATCCTTAAACATAATAAATAGTGTAACTTTTAGGGTTATAAAGTTTTTAACAGTAAATTTATCAAATTTTAAATTATTCATTAAAACTGTTCAATAAAATATAGATTTCCATGATATAGATTGAGAAATAAAAGCACAGTGGTTATTAAAAAAAAAACAGAATGTATTCAAGCAAATACTGATGTACATACCACATGTCATTCTGTATCGAAAAGCGTATAATGAATGTTCAACGGAAAACATTACCGAATATTCGGTGTGTGTTTGTGTGTGTGTGGTTGTTGGGGTGGGGGGTGGGGGTAATTTGTTTCAATTTTTAGTAGTGGTATAATTATATGAGAGAAAAAAGACAGCAACAAAATTTTGCGATAAGAGATGGTAGACCTGCATAACAATAAATGGCTATATATCGGTCAAATCGTACATCACATAATATATACATAATGTACAAGTAATACATTTCATATATGATATGAAATTATCTGATTTTCTACCCAAATTTATTCTTCAACCTGCTACAATTGACTTGAACTGTTATGAGTTATGAGAAACGTAATGAGTCATAAATATTTTTTTTATTTTATTTTAAATCATTGTATTATTCAAATATTTGTCAGCAGACTCTCAGTGGTCTATGAGGATTTTTTTTCTTCAGAAATATATTAACAATCATGTATTCCGCTGTAAAATGCATATTTGGAGAGGTTCAGACAGTTTTCATTAATAAATAATAAGAATTTTCTTAATCATATACATAATAAATAATGTTGATTGTATTATTTCCCTCTGGAAAATCAACATATTTATTGATATACATAATAGTTTCAGACCGCCAGCAGACTTTCAGCAGCCTTACGGAGGACATAAATATTTGACAGAAAAATATCAAAAAATCATTTATTCCGCCGTAAAAATGCATATTTGGAGGGGTTCAGACAGTTTTCAGTTGTGATTTTTTTCCCCATTTTACATGATATTATTGTTTCAATACCCGTCCGCAGGTTTTCAGCGGCATAACTGAGGAAATATATCTTTGACAGAAAGATATGAACAATCATGTTTTCAGTCGTAAAATGCATCTTTTGAGAGGTTCAAACAATTATCAGTCGATTTTTTTTCATTCTATGGTCAAATATTCATCAGCAGACTCTCAGCGGTCAATGATGCATTTTTTTCCCAGAAATATATTAACAATCATGAATGCATATTTGGAGAGGTTCACACAGTTTTCATCCATAAATAATGAGATTTTTTTTTATTCATAGGATTATCTAATTTCAGGCCACCAACAGGCTTTCAGCGAATTCACGGGGGACATAAATATTTGACAGAAAGACATCAATTATCATTTATTCCGTCATAAAATGCATATTTGGAGAGGTTCAGACAGTTTTCAATTGTGAATTTTTTTCTTTCTTCATTTTACATGATATTATTGTTTCAATACACGTCCGCAGGTTTTCAGTGGCATTACTGAGGAAATATATCTTTGACAGAAAGATATAAAAAATCATGTATTCCGGCATAAAATACATATTTGGAGGGGTTCACACATCACTGGATAAAAACAAAGACTTTCCTTTTTAAATCAATATTTAGTACTACGCCGCCATATCGCTAGTAGCCTTTCAGTGGCACTACGGTGGAAAATATTTCGAAAAAGTGCTATTTAACCATTATTCAACACTGAAATGTGGATTTGAACATTTTCTCATAGTCTTCACCAGTATATGATAATAAACAAGTTATATCCTAAAAGGCTGCCAGACTTTTAGTATTCAACCAGTCTTTCTGTCGCTTTACAAACATAAAAATACTGGTATTCCGAAAAATCATTAAAAATAATTTCAATATGAACTGTTAAATTAGTCTCTTTTTTTTTTACATATATGAAATGCGAAAAAAATACATAAAACTATCCTTGATAATTTACCATCATACATGAACATAAATAATAGTTGTAATACTTATACGAATTGGTGATATAAGAACGTTACTCTATTAGGTTTCTAAGTTCACGCCGCCATGCCGCCAGACCACTAAGTCCACTCCGCCATGCCGCTGTGTTTACGCCGCCATGCCGCTAGGCCGCTGTGTTCACGCCGCTAGGCCAATAGGCTGCCAGGCCGCTGTGTTCACGCCACCAGGCCGCTAGGCCGTCAGGCCGCTGTGCCGCTAACTTCACGGACATCTGGAGTGGGAGGTCTTGCATTCGATCCTTGGCCGCGATATACCGAAGGCTCTATATAAGGGTAGTTCCAGGACTGGAAGCCCCGGTGTCAGGATAATGTGACTGGGTATGGTATCGTGACACATGTCTACAGCGTGATACTACAGTGTGGCAGCACTATAATTATACGTCTCAAGTAGACATCGTCTCCAAATGACTGAAATACTGTAGGTGGGACGTTACAAACAAACTTATACAAGTATAAGATTTTAAGATTATAAGATTTACCGGCATATAAAGAATTTCATTACCCTACCCCAGTCGGCTTTTATGATAAAGATGAAAACACATAAGTAACACAAACATGGATTAAATTCAATATAATATCAACACTTTGTACAAATTGTTTACCAAAGTAACTATGAAGATATGTATGTTAAAATAATATGTGTAAATCATAAACAAAACCATTTTCAATAGATATTTTACTAAAAGGTCATACGGTATGGAAAAGTTCGCACGACATGATTTTCTGTACTCAAGTCGGACTGTGTTCTCTATATCTGGGGCAACATTCAACTCTAAGCAACATTTAGGCAAAGTATAAAAACATGAGGCCCTTCTCAATATTTATGCATACCAGAGATTCTTTTCTCAGAACGAGGTTTAGATGGGTCAGGTATACACACCAGTACAGCTGATAATATCACTTGTATAGTTATGGCGACCACTGGTGGAAGCACATCCACAAGTAAACTGTTTAAATAAATTTTCTCATTATCATTGCAGTGTTCCAGTTTGTAATTCTAATAGAAAATATGATGCAGATAATTAACCTCTCATCACATTCCTATCTGGCTATCCAGAAACACTGTAAACTGAGTTTAAATCATTATGTTTAAGAACAAGGGTATTGGTTGATTGTACGAAATAAAAACACAACAACCATCTCCCCTGGTCTTAGGTTCTTAATTTTATATTTAAATAACAAAAGTGTATGTACACTGAAACAATCATTAGGCATTATATCACATGCTTGAAGTTACATATATAAAGTTTATCGTTTTATACTGAGTGTATGTCAGATGTATTACAAAATTCTCCGGTTCACACACTGAAAAAAGACCAGAATTATAGTCAAATAAACAATATGTAGAAAACTATGTCCAACTTGCATTTTATAAAATTACAAAAACTCTATTGAAAGAAAGCATTTCTAATGAGAATAACAGCAACAGCGTTAAGACTTGATGCAGTAGAATTTAGTGTTTCTTTATCTTGAAATCTTCAAAGATAGTTCCATGACCCTTAAGAATTCAAAAAGTCCAAATGGCTGATTTCTTGATGGGTGATATAAACCTTATGATTATGGTTATATGCAATGTAGGGACACCAGAACTGCCAACAATTCCACAAGGATACATATGCCAAGAATTTCCTTCTAAAGAGGCATAAGCGTTGCATTCATCATTTTTTCTTGTCTTTAATTCTTTAGTTGCAGGTAGAGATAATCACAATCTTTTCCGCATTTAGCTATCTTACCCATGTTAGATGCTGTATGTCTGTGCTTGCTGACTTTGTGCCGGAGCTGACCAGTTTTTTTTTTTTTTTGTTGTTGTTTCATTATTATTTCTTCAAATTTCTTTCTCAGATATATTAAGATAATATTATCTGACTGAGTCCGAAATTTACTGACTTATATTTGTGAATCATGTACAGTCAAACATGTCTTAAATAGTCAGTCAAGGGAATAAGAGAAAGTCGCCACTTAACAGAGGTGACCTTTAAATTAAGTACAAATATAAGATAAAATGCTACAGTTTGGTAATACATTTAAATTGACCGCTTATATGAAATTGGCCGCTTAGTACAGGTGGTTGCTAA
>CM037783.1:40060287-40077347 GCA_021229015.1 Solen grandis | reverse complement strand
AGGTGATATACCTGACCCATCTAAACCTCGTTCTGAGAAAAGAATCTCTGGTATGCATAAATATTGAGAAGGGCCTCATGTTTTTATACTTTGCCTAAATGTTGCTTAGAGTTGAATGTTGCCCCAGATATAGAGAACACAGTCCGACTTGAGTACAGAAAATCATGTCGTGCGAACTTTTCCATACCGTATGACCTTTTAGTAAAATATCTATTGAAAATGGTTTTGTTTATGATTTACACATATTATTTTAACATACATATCTTCATAGTTACTTTGGTAAACAATTTGTACAAAGTGTTGATATTATATTGAATTTAATCCATTTTTGTGTTACTTATGTGTTTTCATCTTTATCATAAAAGCCGACTGGGGTAGGGTAATGAAATTCTTTATATGCCGGTAAATCTTATAATCTTAAAATCTTATACTTGTATAAGTTTGTTTGTAACGTCCCACCTACAGTATTTCAGTCATTTGGAGACGATGTCTACTTGAGACGTATAATTATAGTGCTGCCACACTGTAGTATCACGCTGTAGACATGTGTCACGATACCATACCCAGTCACATTATCCTGACACCGGGGCTTCCCCGGCCCTTCCGGGGCCGGCCTTGGCCGGAAGGCCTAGCGGCATGGCGGCGTAAACACAGCGGCATGGCGGAGTGGACTTAGTGGTCTGGCGGCATGGCGGCGTGAACTTAGAAACCTAATAGAGTAACGTTCTTATATCACCAATTCGTATAAGTATTACAACTATTATTTATGTTCATGTATGATGGTAAATTATCAAGGATAGTTTTATGTATTTTTTTCGCATTTCATATATGTAAAAAAAAAAAAGAGACTAATTTAACAGTTCATATTGAAATTATTTTTAATGATTTTTCGGAATACCAGTATTTTTATGTTTGTAAAGCGACAGAAAGACTGGTTGAATACTAAAAGTCTGGCAGCCTTTTAGGATATAACTTGTTTATTATCATATACTGGTGAAGACTATGAGAAAATGTTCAAATCCACATTTCAGTGTTGAATAACGGTTAAATAGCACTTTTTCGAAATATTTTCCACCGTAGTGCCACTGAAAGGCTACTAGCGATATGGCGGCGTAGTACTAAATATTGATTTAAAAAGGAAAGTCTTTGTTTTTATCCAGTGATGTGTGAACCCCTCCAAATATGTATTTTATGCCGGAATACATGATTTTTTATATCTTTCTGTCAAAGATATATTTCCTCAGTAATGCCACTGAAAACCTGCGGACGTGTATTGAAACAATAATATCATGTAAAATGAAGAAAAAAAATATTCACAATTGAAAACTGTCTGAACCTCTCCAAATATGCATTTTATGACGGAATAAATGATAATTGATGTCTTTCTGTCAAATATTTATGTCCCCCGTGAATTCGCTGAAAGCCTGTTGGTGGCCTGAAATTAGATAATCCTATGAATAAAAAAAAAATCTCATTATTTATGGATGAAAACTGTGTGAACCTCTCCAAATATGCATTCATGATTGTTAATATATTTCTGGGGAAAAAAATGCATCATTGACCGCTGAGAGTCTGCTGATGAATATTTGAACATAGAATGAAAAAAAATCGACTGATAATTGTTTGAACCTCTCAAAAGATGCATTTTACGACTGAAAACATGATTGTTCATATCTTTCTGTCAAAGATATATTTCCTCAGTTATGCCGCTGAAAACCTGCGGACGGGTATTGAAACAATAATATCATGTAAAATGGGGAAAAAAATCACAACTGAAAACTGTCTGAACCCCTCCAAATATGCATTTTTACGGCGGAATAAATGATTTTTTGATATTTTTCTGTCAAATATTTATGTCCTCCGTAAGGCTGCTGAAAGTCTGCTGGCGGTCTGAAACTATTATGTATATCAATAAATATGTTGATTTTCCAGAGGGAAATAATACAATCAACATTATTTATTATGTATATGATTAAGAAAATTCTCATTATTTATTAATGAAAACTGTCTGAACCTCTCCAAATATGCATTTTACAGCGGAATACATGATTGTTAATATATTTCTGAAGAAGAAAAAATCCTCATAGACCACTGAGAGTCTGCTGACAAATATTTGAATAATACAATGATTTAAAATAAAATAAAAAAAAATATTTATGACTCATTACGTTTCTCATAACTCATAACAGTTCAAGTCAATTGTAGCAGGTTGAACAATAAATTTGGGTAGAAAATCAGATAATTTCATATCATATATGAAATGTATTACTTGTACATTATGTATATATTATGTGATGTACGATTTGACCGATATATAGCCATTTATTGTTATGCAGGTCTACCATCTCTTATCGCAAAATTTTGTTGCTGTCTTTTTTCTCTCATATAATTATACCACTACTAAAAATTGAAACAAATTACCCCCACCCCAACAACCACACACACACAAACACACACCGAATATTCGGTAATGTTTTCCGTTGAACATTCATTATACGCTTTTCGATACAGAATGACATGTGGTATGTACATCAGTATTTGCTTGAATACATTCTGTTTTTTTTTAATAACCACTGTGCTTTTATTTCTCAATCTATATCATGGAAATCTATATTTTATTGAACAGTTTTAATGAATAATTTAAAATTTGATAAATTTACTGTTAAAAACTTTATAACCCTAAAAGTTACACTATTTATTATGTTTAAGGATTAATTTAAACATGTATTCCCTTATAGGTGAATACTTAGGATGATATATTAAGCTCATAAGATTATTCCAGATGCGTCGACTATAAAACCGTACACAGCTCACCGTAAGCTGTATACGTGAAACTGCTGCATATCGACGTATATAGCTCATTTCTAAAAGATGATGATCATCATCATCATTGTCGTCGTCAGCATCATCATCAACACAGTGTTGCGAATTCATGTAGTTGTTGTTGCTGCTATCATTGTTGCTGATGTTAATATTTGTTTTGTTGCTGCTGCTGTAGCTGTTGAGGTAATGTTTCATTTGAAAAATTACAGGTGTCATATTTTACCGTGGATTTAAAACTATTTTAGGGGTTGGGTAGGAGGGGGTGGGGTTTGGGGCTCAGTTCACTTCACTTGGAGGAAGGATCATACTACTATGACAGGGGAGGGGGTGAGGATCGTAGACATGTGGCATAATATCACATCCAGTCACATTTTCCTGACGCCCGGCGAACCAGTCCTGGAACTACCCTTATATGCTTGCTGAACGCCAGACAGGGAGCTACCAGTACAATATTTAACGAGTTCGGTAGGTCGCGATAGGGGACTGAACCCACAGCCTCCCGTTTCCGAGGAGGACGCTCTAACCACTCGGGCACCGTTGAAAGTACTAAATAAGGTATCTGTATTAGAAAGAAAAAAAAACAACATTTCATCATCATCATCATTATTATTACTAATACTACAACTAAAGTAGTACTACTACTGTCACTGCTACTGTGGGGGCCTCCGTGGCCGAGAGGGTAAAGTCGCTGACTTTTAACACTCACTCAGCCCCTCATCGCGTGGGTTCGAATCCCGGTAGGGTCATTCGGATTTTCATGTGAGGAAGCCTTCCAGCTGGCTTGCGGTAGGTCGGTGGTTCTACCCGGATGCCTCTGTGCATTCGGGGTCTTCCTCCACCTGTAATTAGCTGGACGTCGCTATATGACTGAAATACTGTCGAAGCAACGGTAAACTCAAATAGTCAAGTCAAGTCAAGTCACTGCTACTGTACTAGATCTACTACTATCATGTCATTTGTCTACGACGTGATACCGCAGTATAATATAATAATCTCATGTAGACGAAAGTCCCCAAATGACTGAAATAATGTTGGTGGGTGTTTAATCCAAGCAAACAAACAAACTACTGATACGTCGAAGATTATAATGGTGCTAATGTCGATCAAGTATAATCACAATTATGTTTAATTAATGTTTCAACCAACGAATAATTATAGCTCACCATAAGCTGTAGACATTGTCAACTGACGTACTAGTATACAGCGTAACATAGCATCCCAAGGGGACAAACTAAACATATTCCGCAATAAAATGCATATTGGAGGGGTTCATACAGTTTTCGGTTGGGATTTTTTTTCTTTTTCATTTTACATAATAATATTGTTTCAATACTCGTCAGATTTACACAGTTTTCTTCCATAAATAATAAAAGAATCATTCATAGGATTATCTGGCTTCAGGTCGCCAGCAGACTTTCAGCGGTCTTACGGATGACATATATATTTGACAGAAAGACACCAAAAAACATTTATTCCGCCATAAAATGCATATTTTGAGGGGTTCACACATCACTAGATGAAAACTAAGATTTTCTTTTTTAAATAAATATTAAGTACCACGCCGCCATGTCGCTAGCAGCCTTTCAGTGGCATTACGGTGGAAAAAGTGTTATTCAACCGTTATTCAACACTGAAATGCGGATATGAATATTTTCTTATCTTCTTCACCAGTATATGATAATAAACAAGTTATATCCTAAAAGGCTGCCAGGCCTTTAGTATTCAATCAGCCTTTCTGTCGCTTTACAAACATAAAATATTCAGAAAATATTAAAAATAATTTCAATATGAACTGTAAAATTAGTTGTTTTTTTTTACTTAAATGAAAATCACTTTCTGTAGTATCCATGATAATTCACCATCATACATGTACATGTAAATAAATATTTTTTTTCTAATACCATATTTACATAAGAAACACGAATTAATGACATAAGAACGTTACTCTATTAGGTTTCTGAGTTAACGCTGCCAAGCCGCCAGACCACTATGTTCACGCCGCCAGACCACTATGTTCACGCCGCTAGGCCGCTATGTTCACGCCGCCAGACCGCTAGGCCGCTTTGTTCACGCCGCCAGGCTGCTAGGCCGCTTTGTTCACGCCGCCAGGCTGCTAGGCCGCTTTGTTCACGCCGCCAGGCCGCTAACTTCACGAACATCCACTCCCGAGGCTTACGCTCTAACCACTCGGCCAAAGGGGTTTTGGGCAAATCCAAACAAATCAGTTCTGAAAATTAATAAGTGATCTAAAAGTTGTTAATGAACGTTAGACCAATTTTAGTCCTTGTAACTTAGTACCTTAATACTTATTGACTGAACTGGCAATCAACATTTTGCGAAAATATTTCCAAAACTGTTAATCTGTTAAACCTAATCATATTTTACATATTAGCATCTTTTTTATGAAATATTGTAACAGATCTGAATTATATTTTTTGTTATTGTTGCAATAAAGTAGGCTAGGATAACTATAAAGTATGTTATCGTTTTCAGTTCCTAATATTGCTTGCATGTGCAAATACTCAAATATTCAAAGAACGTGGTTCTTTTCTGTTTACTTTGTGTTTACAGGACATGTGCTTACCGTACAGCGAAAACGAAGGTATATGATCTTATGAAACAGAAACGTGTGTCTTGAAAAGATGGTGCAACTAATACTGTGTAAAACATACATGTACTTACAAAATGAGTCATCACTTTCATGTCTTAAAGGAAATTGTAATACGTAATTCCAAAAATCTTGACTATGAGATATACTAGAAAGTGACATTGCCATTTCTGTGGGTTTCAAACATCACCATATTTTGAGTCTACCTAAATGGAAGAAAATAATATATAGCCTAGTGCATTGTACATGAGAAATATATCAAATCATTCGACTTCAGCTGGTTGAGAAAAAGCAGGCGCTACACTGTAGACACTTAACCTCTTCTGCCCCACCGTGCGTATTGCATCAGTGTCTCTCTATATATACTAGACGAAACTTATAAGTACTCCGCTAAAGTTTTGTCTATAGCATTAGTTGTATTCAAAATTACAGATTTTTGGTTTCCTATAGCTTTCCACGAAAATTGGTTTCACAAAGTTGCTTATGCGTCAAAATTATTCAAGCAGACAACAGATTGCCAAATTTTAATTTAAATTTAAAGGTTTATTAAGATACCGATTACATCTAAGAAAATACAGATATAAAAAGCATTTTGAATACTGACAGCACGATATATTGAACGGTTTTACTTTGTCAAATGTAAAACAACGATGGCTTAATTACTTAATTTACTGAGCCATACATCAGTATGAAATACAAACAAAATAATTTTTCAAACAAAGATCACTTGTTTCTGTAGCAAATTGTATTCGTTTTTTTTGGTATACGAACCTTTATGGCCTGTCAATTAATTCATTTACATTATATTGTCATTAAAACAACAACATCAAAACATATAATGTGATACAGCAAACAATATATGTCGTGAAAACAAATGTCAATCGTGATTTAAATGCCATACTTTTTGTTTATCCGAAACTTAATGTAATGAAAGTGCCGGCTGTCTACAGCATTTACATGGTGCATCATTTGCTACTTCTCATTATTTTTCCACATAGTATGCTTAGTAGTTTTTCTTAGTCTAACACTCGGCTTTTTAGAGTAGAATCTATACGTTTTTTTATGAGGATTTTTATTTTACTTTATTTTTTGTATATTAAATTACCATTTGGAAAATTAATGACAATTGTCTTTTACTTCGAAATGAATGTGATTTCTCCACTTCGAAAAATAAATAAATAAAAAATAAATTGAATACAGGCATTCCAACCTTTGTTATTACAAATGTTTTTCATTGTAATAGCTGAAAATGCTATCCTACTTTATCCATATAGTTTTCCTAGCCTACTTTACCATTTTTAATTTAAAAAAATACTTATTTTGACTTTCTATAGCAACAATAACTTAAAAACATATTTCAGAGCTGTTACAATATTTCATTTAAGAAAAAGATGCTAACGTGCATATTTGGATTAAGATCTACTTTTTAATTTAATTTTGAATTTTGATTACAATATCTCGCCTACTTTACCAAGAATACAGATACAGAACTGTTTGTCGTTTTAGCAGATTTTAGCACAAACATGATGTACACTAGACTTGGGTGTTCCTTGGTAAACCGTTTAAACGTGTGTCCCCTACCCAATAGCTCTAAAGGGAAGTAACTCAAAAAATATTGAAGTTAAGAGTTATGGGTCTTGTAATCTGCACTTTCTCTCATATGTTCTGTCTGTATATAACGTAACATGCCATTGGCTGCAAATATCCATCCATCGATCCATGACAGAGTAAGTATCCGGAAACCAAACAAGAGGACCTCGGTGGCCCTAGACTTGACTATTTGAGTTAACTGCCACTTCGACAGTATTTCAGTCATATAGCGACGTCCAGCTAATTAGAGGTGGAGGAAGACCCCGAATTCACGGAGGCATCCGGGTAGAACCACCGACCTATCGCAAGCCAGCTGGAAGGCTTCTTCACATGGAAATCCGAATGACACAGAGGCCCTAGATCGCTCACCTGAGTATAGGTTCCCCAAGGACCAACTGTAGTAAAACATTTTGAAATCTGGCCAATAGTTTTGAAAGAGATGATTTTTAAAGTTTTCATATTTCCATTGCCATGGCAACCAGAGTTCTACATGGATCAAGTTTATTTTAGAAGATTTTGTGAAGGTTCACCCAAGGATCATCCCTGCCAAGTTTAATCAAATTCTGTCCAGCGGTTTCAGAGGATATGTCGTTTAAAGCAGATTGTTGACGACAGACGAAGATAGACGACGGTCGCAGGGTGATCACAAAAGCTCACCTTGAGCACATTGTGCTCAGGTGAGCTAAAACTACCCCCATTTTATGACCTTTGATTGTTTACTGTGACCTTGACCTTTGAGTTACAATCTGGATCTTAAGAGCGTCACTCCGTTTTCTTGAGGAGATATGATATTTGAATCCATCAAGGACAAATTTAATGTTCGGAAACTGAAAAATACCCCATTTTATGACCTTTGATCTGTGATTGTGACCTTGACTTTTAGTTACAAACATGGATCTTTCGCTCAACACTCCGTCTTCCTGAGATCATTGATACCAAATTATATCAAAATACATTCTTCAAAACAAAGTCAGTGTCCAGAGACGAAAATGCTCGAATGGACTTACAGACACACACACGGACGGACGGTCCGATTTATCATGCCCCCAAAGATAGCTTTGGGGGCATAAAAATCCTCCTGTACACATAAATATGTATGTGTATAGAAGTATTTTTAAATACTTAGGTACAGGTGGATTTCTTAAACATACAGGAACAAGTCCCTGTGCCCAGAAATGACTAAGTATTTACTTAAAAAACCTAAATAAGGTAGAAAAACATTCCACTGACATTGTTTTAGGAAATATTTAAGTAAATGAATATTCTGATATAAGACTATTGACATTCAACAATCCAAATTACCATAATCTCCGTACACTGATTGACCCTCAAATCAAATATAAAAAAGAACACTCATTTACTTCAGAAATTTATTATTACAAAATAACATAATATTTGCAAATAAACATTTTATGTTATCACATTCAAAAACAACCCATGAAAATACTGTGTTGAACAAATCCTCAAACTGTGCGTGACCTGCCTTGGGTTCAATTGAACAGAACGTTCGCAACTGTTGAGGAGCTGGTTTCCTGCTTGTGTTCTATATGCTATGGTACAACAGGGGTGCAAACGCCTAAAATTAGGGACTTATAACAGTAACTGAATGCAGGGCTATTGTGTGTGAGCTATCTTTATATGTCACAACAATTGCATACACGGCTTAAGTGATAGTGAACCTGTCCAAATAGCCTGTTCAATAATATTTTCTGTAAACCTTGCATGTGTTTTCATATAGCAGCCAGTACCCAATATGGCATTTTGTTATACATACATGCAATTAACCCTTTCCCTCATATAGACTCATTTTGATGCACTCAATAGGTACCACATAAAGCCTGATCTGCAGAAAGCCAAACTCAAACCTTACCAAATTTAATTACAAAATCCTCATTACCAGACCACTGAGGAGCAGCGAACAGCATAAAACCAGATCAGCCTGCGAGTTACTCGCAGGCTGATCTGGTTTTATGCTGTTCGCATAGGTCTTTTCATGGTATCCTCTATGAGGGAAAGGGTTAATAATTCTAAAGCAGCCTTCGTAAGAATGTACAAAATAGAGACACCCATCTCTGGAAAACATGAGCAAACAGCAACATTAAATTGTGAGAAAAAACTCTGATGCTAAACAAATAACAATGTAACAAATGCCCTCAGTGACATTGCACAATAATAAATAACAGTTCTTGGTTTAAACATACACATATTTATTTAATCAAGTACATAGCAAGTTTACAATTTGACAATGCAGTTTTGGGATGAGGTTGGAAGCTGAAGCTTATTTAAACCTTCTCCCATAACAGTTCTTGCCAATTGTAAAAAACAAAATAATAATAACTTAAACAGTATTTTGGCCACAACAAATTTTGTTAAACAAATAGTAAATGTAGTTTAAAATGAAAACTTTCCTCTTTCACAAGATGAGTCAATAAAAATGTACATATTCATAATTAGGCCAGTCGTAAACATGTACCTGGTTTACAAATGTTCTCAGGCAGATTTGATAAAACAAAATTGTAACTGAGTTAAAAATAGGAAGCCAGCAATATAACATTATCACTAAATGAAACAATGTAAGTAGTAAAGGTTAAACTCATTAAAATAACCTACAACTTCATATAAACAGGCAAAGTCCTGCTGCTACTTGTAAACTTTTTGCTTAAAAATATCCATTGGTTATAAACGTGGTTTGGTTCAAATAATTATTTTGGATAAAATGGTGATTAAAATGATATTAAGACTTTACAACAGACTATGGTTAAAATACAACCAGGCATTATTTCTTGTTAAATTAAGCAAGAAGGTTACTGGTGTTAAAAAAAAACTATTACACCCTACTCAGCTGTGAAATACACGCCAGGCTTGGATGATATAAACAAGAATATTAAAATAACATTGAATTTAAACAACAAGTAACTGGTGTTGCATGCAACACGTGAGTCCCCTATCGGTGAGGTGCATATTTTTCTATTACCAAAGCAACCAGAACTTGGTCAGAGAAAAAAAACAAAGTGACCTGTAGAATCGCCATACTACCATCTATTCATATACCAATTTTCAAAATGTTATCTTAAAAAAATGTTTTTTAAGATATTGCGGGATTCAGATTTCTGGACAGACAGATTGACAGACAGACGGAGGGCAAACCTATAGTCCCCTCTGGTGTAAACACAGGTAGGGGACAAAAAACTGCATAAACAAACTATTAACATTGGTAATAATTGTTGGTACTAAGCATATCTATTGTACTTTCTAATTAAAACATATATATAAATATTCCTGAGATTAAAACAAGCATTTTCTTCTATTAGGTAAAATTATATTTAAAAATGAATTAACTATTACTATATCATTTTGATTGTAACACACACACACATACACTTGGAAGACTTGCATGATTCACCCTTCATTCAGTATCTCTTAACCCTTTCCCTCATATAGACTCATTTTGACGCATTCAATAGGTACCACATAAAGCCTGATCTGCAGAAAACCACAGTTAAACCTTACCAAATTTAATTATAAAGTCCTCATTTCCAGACCACTGAGGAGCAGCGAACAGCATAAAACCAGGTCAGCCTGCGAGTTACTCGCAGGATGATCTGGTTTTATGCCGTTCGCATAGGTCTTTTCATGGTGTCCTCTATGAGGGAAAGGGTTTACACATTTTCAGATTATCACAATCAGTAAAACAGTGGCAGTCTGAGAAGCAACCATCCAATTCCATGCCTGATCCAACATATAATTCTAGTCCAGGCACACAGTCCATTGCCCTTCATTAAATATATCCAATCATATCTCTTCACTTATCTGACAGTTTGATCCGAAGCTGCTTCAGATTAATAGTCCCTCACTAGAAATTTGGAGAGTAGATGTTTATACTTGGATTATTTATTTTTATTTACTATACAGTTACAGATTACTGAATGTGTAATGACAAGAATCAAATGCCTTGAAGTAAAATATCAGCAGAAGGCATTTTTTTTATAAAGAATGAACATTTAAAATATCATGTCAACTACTGATATTTTATCCTTTGCCATTCCACAAATACTTGCTTGGTAGTACCGGTATAAAATTGCAAACAGAGAGATTAATAATAAAATGAAAAGATTAATTGCTTGTTTCCTTTGGCCATTATCTTACTCAACTCAATATACATCTACTTTTAATAAATTTAACAAATTGAATTCTCCAAAGGCAGTGAAGCAAGAATACAATTTTCAAAAATATGCATTGAAGGTTATAAAAATATATGTTTTAGTTGATAAGCAATACAGTGCTGGATAAAGAAAATATAAAGATAAATCTTTTAGAGTATTTACAACTGAAAAGAGTAAGCATAAGCTTTTCAAAAAAAACATTGGCTGACATGAGTATTTCATGTTTCCACAATATCAGATTATTGCAATTTTAGTGTAATTATGTGTCAACTAGTACCCAATCCTTTCCTGTACACTCTGCTTGTAAAGGCTATGACAACAGCAAAGCCCTGGGAAATGCACAACTTCAAAATCCTGGCAAAAGTGTCTGCTCCCTGATACTTAAATTCACATAGTGTGTATTCCTACAATGGTATACCCCCCCCCCCCCCCCACACACACACACACTTAACAAAGAGAGAGAGAGAGAGAGAGAGAGAAAGAGAGGCAAAAGATGGACAAATGTATAAATTCATGATAACAATGGTTTAGTTTCATCCATGTCCTCCCTGTTTGTGGTGTCGTGGGCTGGCTGATCATAGCTGTCTCCTCTCCCTGCTGTCTCTCTCCTCCCCATCTGTCTCTGTATATAGACATATCACCACTGTTAGTTCACCTGACTCACAAGAGATTCACTAAAACTAGAGGTTTCATTTCAGGGGATGCATATCCCAACCAAATGGATTTAAAATGTATATATTTCTTTTAAATGGCTTAGGAACAAATTTTATTTTGTAACTTATACTAATCCCTCTTGACGAACCCTGGTAAAAATAAGAGGGCCACAGAGGCCCTAGATCACTCACCTGAGTATAGGGTTACCCAAGGAACATTTGTACTAATCATTTTGAAATCTGGCCAATAGTTTTGAAGATGATTTTTAAAGTTTTCATAATATTTTTCTTTCCATTGCCATGGCAAACAGAGTTCTACATGGATCAAGTTTATTTTAGCAACTGATGTGAAGGTTTGACCAAGGATCATCCCTGCCAAATTAAATCAATTTCTATCCAGCGGTTTCAGAGGAGATGTTGTTTATAATTTTCACTATATACATATAAGATAAAATTAGCCCCGCTCCTAGCGGCCATGTTTTTTTTTATGGATCAGAATAACTTAAGCAATCTTGGTAGAGGGTTACCAAAGAAACATCTGTACTAAAACAACCAGAGTTCTAGATGGATCAAGTTTATTTTAAGAAATTTTGTAAAGGTTCACCTAAGGATCATCCCTGCCAAATTTTATCAAATTCTGTGCAGCAGTTTCAGAGAAGATGTTGTTTATAGTTTTCACTATAAACATATAATGCAAATTAGCCCCGCTCCTGGCCATTTTTTTTACAGATCGGAATCATTTTAGCAATCTTGGTAGAGGGAACATCTGTACTAAAACATTTTGAAATCTGGCGATGGATCAAGTTTATTTTAGCAACTTTTGTGAAGATTCACCCATGGATCATCCCTGCCAAGTTTAACCAAATTCTGTCAAGCAGTTTCAGAGGAGATATTGTTTAAAGCACAATGGACACAGGGTGATCACAAAGGCTCACTTTGAGCACTTTGTGCTCAGGTTAGCTAAAAAGTAACAGGTGTTGCATGCAAAACATATGTCCCCTATCGGTGACGTGCATTATTTTTCCGCTATCATAGAAACCAGAATTTTGGTCTGAGAAAAAAAAAAGATGTGCAGAATCTCCATACTGCCATCTAATCACATACCAAATTTCATAATATTATCTTAAACGTTATTTAAGTTATCGAAGGATCCAGATTTCTGGACATCTGGACGGACAGACAGAGGGACAGATGGAGGGCAAACCTATAGTATACCTATAAACACCGGTAGGGACTAATAAGGCACAATGTACCTATGCATTACTTTTGGTAACATTTTGGACTATACTGTAACTAGATATCATGTGGTCATTGAGATATATGTCAACCTCCTATGCAGTTATCCTTACTTAAGCATAGAGAATAACAATGGCACCAAGTAGTGTAACCGATACATGGAGATTATGAGAAATTGTGAGAAATAATTTGGATGCTTTATCAAATATTCATCCAGTGGAAATGAAATATTACAAAAAACAAAAACAAAAACAAAAAAAAAACAGCTAAGTATTCACCAGAAGAAATGAAAAGGAAATGAAGAACTATTTATGTATATCATTTGACTTTTTCATAATTATTTGTTGGGGTGCCATCCACAATATTTCAGTCATCTGTTTTGTCTACATGAGACATTACATGAACAACAACATGATTTGTATTAATCCAGTGATTAAAGTATTGTAAGTAAAGAAGTAAAGTAACCCCACTGGAACTGGATATACCACTGTCAGATGCAGCTTCCTTTTGACCCCTGGAGGCAACTTGAAGATGGGATGAGAGGTTGAAAGTCTGCTAGTTGTACAATGTAGTAAAAGTATTTCTGGGTCTCCCAAATGATTTTTGGAGCAAATACTAACCAATTCTGATTACCTAGTTATCAGAATAATGACACTGTGGATGAAACCTCGTGGATAATGAGTATCATACCATCATACTTCTATGGTGACATAAATAGATATCATCTTAACCCTTTCCCTCATAGAGGAAACCATGAAAAGACCTATGCGAACAACATAAAACCAGATCAGCCTGCGAGTAACTCGCAGGCTGATCAGGTTTTATGCTGTTCGCTGCTCCTCAGTGGTCTGGAAATGAGGACTTTGTAATTAAATTTGGTAAGGTTTTACTGTGGTTTTCTGCAGATCAGGCTTTATGTGGTACCTATTGAGTGTGTCAAAATGAGTCTATATGAGGGAAAGGGTTAAAAAGACTTACCATTTGAGTATGCCTGACCTTAACGCCATATGCTATGGTGCCCAGTAAGGTCAGAATCCCAGCTCCTAGTATGATGCCTTCTACAATATGTACTATCAGAACGGGTGTAAACAATAGGTTCTTGAGTTTGGCAGCTGCTTTGTCATCAATTGAAGCACTCTGAAGTTGAAAAACATACATCTCAAAAGAGAAACGTCAAGAATCTATGAATCATTTCAGAAAGAAGCAAACATTAAGGAGCTTTTACATGTATTACAAACAAAAATTCTTGATTTGATTCAGTATTCTGTATTGAAATACAAGCATCACAATGTCACTCACCAGAGTACCTAAACAAGCCATATAGGTCATTAGGGATTTTACCTAAATACCCCAACATTAGCTCTATACAATATTGACTATCTGACGTTGATAATAATTATGTATGAGCAACCAACCTCCTTAAAGCTGCATTATTAAAAAAGATCATCTTTGTTCCAGCAATATTTACTTTGAGCTATGAGGTGATTATTTAGTGTCAAATTAAATTTAGTTCTGATCAACTATTTCAGAAAAGCAGACTTCTTAGATTTATTTATACACCTTCTCTTTCAAGGGATCATCTAGATAAAACAAGAGCATGCAGACGTCTATTTTTTTTTTTAAAGGTGGAAAATTAGATGAAAATGGACCAAAAAGTTATGGTCCTTGATGAGAATGTACCAACCCTTGTGATACTGAACAAGTATGTGAAGTTTGATGTAAGTTGGTTTAATAGTTTAAAAACTATGGCCAAAGTTACAGGTTTTCACTGCATTTTTAAAAAAAAAAAAAAAAAAAGCGAGATAAATTTGGTCAAAATGGACAAAAGAGACATGGCTGTTGATAGGAGTGTAGCCCTTGTGTTGGTGAAAAAGTATGTGAAGTTTGATGACAATCTTTAATAGCTTAGAAGTTATGGCCAAGGTCAAAGTTATTTACGGAATACCATGACGACAAAGCCAAATGACGATGACACCAAAATAATGACAATACCTTTTTTGCTTTGAAAAACAGAAAAGTTAAAAACGGGGGGAGGGTCCTGAGTGCAATTCAAACTTAAGGATTTAACAAAGACAATTTTTTCTTTAAAAGAAGAAAACCAGTTCCATTCCCTGGGAGCCAAACTCTTTCATGGGATCAAATTTGCTTATGCAATTATGGTAGAAAGTCATGAGATGATCATTTTTAGAAATAATAAAATCTTATAATTGTTCTTACAGATGAAAAAAAACCCCCTAAAAGCAGCCTACATCTGGCATTGTGCATGTGACATATAAGATTCCAGCCGTGACATACCAAAGTCGTATACAAGAGGGCCATGATGGCCCTGAATCGCTCACCTGATTATAAATGAGCAACTTATGTTGGATTTTTCATATTGACCTACTTTTTGACCTCACATGACCCACTTTTGAACTTGTCCAAGATTTTATGGAAACAGACATTCCAACCAAGTTTCATGAAGATATGGCAAAAATGTGGCCTCTAGAATGTTATCAAGGTTTTTCTAAGATTTGACCTCATGACCTACTTTTTGACCCCACATGACCCAAATTCACACGTGTCCAAGACGTTATGGAAACAAACATTCTGACCAAGTTTTATGAAGAATGGGCCAAAAATGTGGCCTCTACAGTGTTAACAAGGTTTTTTTTATAAGATTTGACCTCATGACCTACTTTTAGACCCCACATGACCCAAATTCAAATGTGTCCAAGATTTTATGGAGACAAACATTCTGACCAAGTTTCATGAAGATTGGCCTAAAAATACGGCCTCTAGAGTGTTAATAAGCCAAATTGTTGACAACACACGCCGGACGAAGGGCGATCACAAAAGCTCCCCTTGAGCACGTTATGCTCAAGTGAGCTAATTATGGTACTGGTATAGCTCCTTTGCTTATCACTCAGCTATCAGGGTAATTCCAGGGCTGGTTGGCCCAGTGTCAGGATAATGTGACTTGGTGTGGTATCATGCCACATGTCTACGGCATGATACTGCAGTGTGGCAGCACTATATCTGTTTCAAGTAGACATCGTCTCCAAATTACTGAAATACTGTCGGTGGGACTTCAAACCAATAAACAAATAAACATATAAGAATAAGATTAGATTAAGTTCACACAAGACAAGATGTTCCAGCATTAAATTTTCTATCTTGCAAATGTGAAATCTAACTCCATGTGTATGAATATAATAATACAACATATTTTGTCTTTCTTGGAGTAAAAAAACTGTTCGTTCTGAGGAGAAGACCCTGGCTTAGTGACTGTGTGTCAGTGTTAGAAGACTTTATCATCTTACCTCATTGAGCCAAAGCACTGGTAGAAATACAGGTTTAATCTTAAGAGTTTCCCTGCAAAAAGAATCGATCCAATTAACCCTTTCCCTCATATAGACTCATTTTGACACCCTCAATAGGTATCACATAAAGCCTGATCTGCAGAAAACCACAGTTAAACTTTACCAAATTTAATTACAAAATATTCATTTCCAGACCACTGAGGAGCAGCGAACAGCATAAAACCTGATCAGCCTGCGAGTTACTTGCAGGCTGATCTGGTTTTATGCTGTTCGCATAGGTCTTTTCATGGTGTCCTCTATGAGGGAAAGGGATAAGGCATGAGCTTCATGAAACATCTCAAATTAAAATGTCCAATTAACAAAAATATCTCAAATTGAAATATCCTAAAATATCTCTAATTGAAATGTCCAATAACTAAAACATCTCATATTGACATGTCCCTTTACTAAAATATCTCAAATTCTGTATCATCACAATTTTGAAAAATAAAATGTTGAAAATTCTGGGAGAACTTGCTCTTAAAAAAAACAGTCGAACCTCGCCAAATCGAACATCGTTAAACCGAATTCCTCGCCATTTCAAAGTTTATTTTCGGTCCCTATTTCTTCCCTTATTTTAACTAAAAACAAAATGTTTAATCCGAAATTTCCCTATTTCGATTTTTTAGCGATTTGGAAGTTAAAA
>CM037783.1:40027569-40060187 GCA_021229015.1 Solen grandis | reverse complement strand
CTCCATTTCAGCATGTATAGACCTTTCAACCCTTTATTGGTCCTAGCTGTGTTGACACTCTTTACCAAGTTATTGATTTTCCAAGCTCTCTTTTTGTGATTCACATTCGACAATCCCATTTTTTTTTTTTAGCTCACCTGAGCACGTAGTGCTCATGTGAGCTTTTAGGATCAATGGATGTCAGACTCTGTCATCAACAATTATTTCAAATGTCATCTCCTCCGAAAACCACTAGGCTAAATTTGATGACAATTGCCTGTGATGTTCCTTGCATGAAGCTCTACCAAAGTTGTTCAAATGGTTCCGGTCCATTGCATATCTGGGTCACAGGAGCTAAAAATAGATTTTAAAAGTGAAATCTTTAAAAAACTTCTCTGAAACCTCAAGGCCTAGAGCTTAGATATTTGGATTGTGGCATTGTCTTATGTACCATTACAAAGTTTGTTCAAATCATGATCCTGGGGTCGAAATTGGCCCCACCCCAAGGGTCACTTGATTATGCATAGACTTATATATAAGAAAAACTAGAAATGTCTTCTTGTCATAAACCACAATAGGCCTGGAGTTTAGATATTTGGTGTGTGGCATTATCTTATTGACCATTACCAAGTTTGTTCAAATCATGACCCTGGGGTAATTGGCCCTGGCCCAGGGGTCACTTGATTTTACATAGACTTATAATTATATAAGAAAAACTAGAAAAATCTTCTTTTCAGAAACCACAAGGCCTGGAGTTAAGATATTTGGTGTTTGGCGTTGTCTTATGGGCCATTATCAAGTTTGTTCAAATCATGACCCTGAGGTCAAAATTGGCCCCGCCCCAGGGGTCACTTGATTTTACATAGACTTATATAAGAAAAACTAGAAAAGTCTTCTTTTCATAAACCACAATAGGCCTGGAGTTTAGATATTTGGTGTGTGGCATTGTCTTATTGACCATTACCAAGTTTGTTCAAATCATGACCCAGGGGTAATTGGCCCTGCCCCAGGGGTCACTTGATTTTACATTGATTTATATAAGAAAAACTAGAAAAATCTTCTTGTCAGAAACCACAAGGCCTGGAGTTAAGATATTTGGTGTGTGGCATTGTCTTTTGGGCCATAACCAAATTTGCTCAAATCATGACCCTGGGGTCCAAATTGCCCCGCCCCAGGGGTCACTTGATTTTACATAGATTATATAAGAAAAACTAGAAAATCTTCTCATCAGAAACCACAAGCCCTGGAGTTTAGATATTTGGTGTGTGGCATTGTCTTATGGATAATTACCAAGTTTGTTCAAAACATGACCCTGGGGACCTTCAAAGTTTGGATGGCAGGAACAGTTTTTGTGTTGAATTTAGATGATCTTTCTGTCCTTCTGTCTTATGGATCATTACCAAATTTGTTCAGAACATGACCCTGGGGACCTTCAAAGTTTGGATGGCAGGAACAGTTTTTGTGTTGAATTTAGATGATCTTTCTGTCCTTCTGCATAGATTATGTATTCACTATGACTCGTCATACAATAATTTTCATTGAGGGCAATGTATCTCAGGTGAGCGATTCAGGGCCATCATGGCCCTCTTGTTTTTTTAGCTCACCTGAGAGCTCAGGATGAGCTTTTAGGATCGATGAATGTCCGTCGTCCGTCCGTCTGTGCGTTCGTCCGTCGTCCACAATTTGTTCGTTTGCACTCTAGCATCTTCATTTTATGAGCAATTATCTTCAAACTTTAAAACAATGTTTATAACCATAAAAGCTCAGCCAAGTTCGATTATGGCTGATATCGGAACATAAGTCAGGAGTTATTCCCCTTTTAAAATTAAAAAAAGCCAGATTTCACATTGTTTGCACTCTAGCATCTTCATTCCATGAGCAATTATCTTCAAACTTTATATCAATGTTTATAACCATAAAATCACGGCCAAGTTCGATTATGGCTGATATCGTACCATTAGGTCAGGAGTTATGCCCCTTTTAAAATTAAAAAAAGCCAGATTTCTCATTGTTTGCACTCTAGCATCTACATTTCATGAGCAATTGCATTCAAACTTATTGACATTGTTTATAACCAAAAAATCTCAGCCAAGTTCGATTTTGGCTGATATCGGACCATTAGGTCAGGAGTTACACCCCTTATATTATTTAAAAAAGTCCGGATTTCACATTGTTTGCACTCTAGCATCTTCATTTCTTTAGCAATTGCATTCAAACTTATTGACATTGTTTATAACCAAAAAATCTCAGCCAAGTTCGATTTTGGCTGATATCGGACCATTAGGTCAGGAGTTACACCCCTTATATTATTTAAAAAAGTCAGATTGCACTTTGTTTGCACTCTAGCATCTTTATTTTTTAGGTCATTGTCTTTAAATATTATAACAATGTTTATAACCATCAAATTTTGGCTAAGTTGGATTATGGCTGAAATTGGACCCTTAGGTCAGGAGTTACGCCCCTTTTAAAATTGAAAAAAGCCAGATTTCACTTTGTTTGCCCTCTAGCATCTTTATTTCTTATGCAATTGCCTTCAAACTTTTTGTCATTGTTTAAAACCATAATACCTTGGCCAAGTTCAATTATGACTGGAATCAACACATAAGGTCAGGAGTTATGCCCCTTTTAAATTTGAAAGAATCCAGATTGCTCTTTGCACTCTAGCATCTTTATTTCTTAAGCAATTGCCTTCAAACCTTAAGACATTGTTTATGACCATAATATCTTGGCCAAATTTGATGATGGCTTTAATCAATTTATTATGTCAGGAGTTATGCCCCTTTAAATGTTGAAAATTGCAAGGTTTCACTCTGTTTGAACTTTAATATTTTCATTTTTTAGCGCTCATTGTCAGTTGAAAAAAAGGGGAAAAATTAGTAAGATGTTATTTTTTTTCTAATATTACACCCTATTATCACATTTTTTTATTAATGTACGAAACAATTTTCAGGAAACGTATGCTTAAGCATTTTCCCTCTAGCAGTTGAATTCAGGTGAGCGATTTAGGGCCATCATGGCCCTCTTGTTTTTAGTTATAACACTAACTTTCAAAAATACACAAGGTATCTGATTGCTATTGCAGCATGTCAAAATGAAATTCCAGTGGCGAGTTTACATTGTGTCATCTAGAGGTATAACAATGCATCGCGATATGCCTTGTACTTGATGTATGCATAGGAAAAATGTTTAAATGGCAAAACATAGTAATACAATACAGATATTAGCTTGTGATGCACTGATACAGCTGACAAGTATCGCAATATGTGAATATGATATTTGTTATATGTTTATACATAATTATGCTGTTGCTGTCCTGGAAAAACTTCAGAATATTAGTGTGTATTTTTAGCTCACCAGAGTATGACGTGCTCAAGGTGAGCTATCGACATCACTCTCCATCTGTTGTCTGTCTTTCATCGTCAGTTGTCAACAGTTTGCTTTAAAAAGACACTTAACTTCTGAAACTGCTGGGTAGAAATTGATGAAACTTGAATCATCCTTAGGTGAACCTCCACTAAAATTGATCCTTGCAGAACTTTAGTTGCTATGCCATGGCAACCAACACCATTAAATTTTTAAAAAAAATTAAAAACTATCTCCTCTGAAACAAATGGTCAGAATTTAATTTCCTTTGGCATAGATGGTCACCTCATAGTCATCTACCATAATTGCTAAAATGAAGTTGATCCCTTGAAAAATGAGGCGCTAGGGGTAAGCTCTCTTTATAGAAAATTACAAAAAATTTTCTTCTGTGAAACATTGATTAGATTTGAATTTCTTTTGCTAAAATAAAGCTGATCCCTTGAAAAATGAGACCCCTAGGGTGTTGGCTAGTTTTCTTATGTAAATGTGCTTTATATAGAAAATTCTTCCTCTATGAAACCAATGTTTATGAAATTATTTATTTTGGCACATTTGGCCACCTCATGGCTGTCTACCATAATTTTTAGAATGAAGGTTGATCCCTTGAAAAAAAAGGCCTAAGGAACCATTAGTTTGAGTTTAATTTTTCTTAGAATGTCCACCATAATTGCCAAAATGAAGCAATATTTTTACATAGTAAGACTTTATTTGGAAATGTGACCTCCTACTTGCCAAATTAAATGATGAAAGTGTCCAGTGTGGTAAGAGTTTTTTTTGTTTTTTTATACGCCGCCGGAGGCATTCGTATATTGGCGTCATCTTCTTCGTCCGTACATACGTCCATCCGTATCTTGTGTGGTCGTATATTGGCGTCATCTTCTGTGTCCTTCCGTATGTCCGTCCGTATGTCCATATCTTGTGAACACAACTCCAACTACATTTCTGAATGAATCTCTTCAAAACTTGGTCAATGTCATAACTATAATGGGTAGATGTGCATGAAGTGTCGATTTTCTGGTTCATTGATATTTACAAGATTTGTGTCCCTTGAAACTTCGTCTCTGTAGCTTATTGATATTGCAGCCTTGTGAACGCAACTTCTCCTACGTTTCTGAACGAATCTTTTCAAAACTTGATCTGTGGCATTACTATAATGGGTAGATGTGCATGAAGTGGCGATTTTCCGGTTCAATAATTTTTGCAAGATTTTTGTCCCTTGAAACTTAGTCTCTGTAGCTGATAGATATTTCAGCCTTGCGAATGCAATTCCTTGTGTGTTTCTGACCTAATCTTTTCAAAACTTAGGCAATGTCATTACTATACTGGGTAGATATGCACAAAGCAGAGATTTTGATGTTCATCAATATTTGCAATAGTTAAGCCTTTCTAAACATGGACTCTTGAAAACACAACTCAAGTTTCTATACAGGTTAAAATGCATAAAGCAGGGATGATTGCTGTTTCTTTTCCATTTAATGAGTTTTACCATTCTGTAATTATAATGGTAGTTTTTTTTAGCTCACCAGAGCACAACGTGCTCATGGTGAGCTTTTGTGATCGCCTTTTGTCAGTCGTGCGTGCGTGCGTCCGTCGTCAACAATTTCTTTAAACAACATCTCCTTCTAAACTACTCACTATATTTTGATAAAACTACACAGGAATGTTCATTATGGGGCCCTTTACCAAAGTTGTCAAAAATCTAGGTCACAGGAGCTAAAAATAGATTTTAAAAATGAAAATTTTAAAAATCTTCCTCTCCTAAACCACAAGGCCTAGCCTTTTGATTTTTTGTATGTAGCATGATCTTATGACTCTCTACCAAGATTGTTCAAATTATGACCCTGGGGTCAAAATTGGCCCCGCCCCAGGGGTCACTTGATTTAACATAGGCTAAAAATCTTCTCAGAAACCACAAGGCATAGAGTTAAGATATTTGGTGTGTAGCATTGTCTAGTGGATCTCTATCAAGTTTGTTCAAATCATGACCCTGGGGTCAAAATAGGGCCCGCCCCAGGGGTCACTTGATTAAACATAGGCTAATATAGGAAAAACTTGAAAAATCTTCTTCTCAGAAACCACAAGGCCTGGGGTTTAGATATTTGGTGTGCAGCATTGTCTAGTAGATCACTACCAAGTTTGTTCAAATCATAGCCCTGGGGTCAAAATTGGCCCAGCACCAGGGGTCACTTGATTAAACATAGGCTAATATAGGAGAAACCTGAAAAAAATCTTATTCTCAGACATCACAAAGCCTAGAGTTTAGATATTTGGTATGTAACATGGGCTAATAGACCTCTACCAAGTTTGTTCAAATCATGAATCATGCATTGTCTAGTGGATCTATACTTAGTTTGTTCAAATCATGGCCCTGGGTTCATTTTGGCCCTGCCATAGGGGTCACCTGATTTTACATAGGCTAATATAGAAATAACTTGAAAATTCTTCTTTTTAGAAAACTAGAAAACACATGGCCTGGGGTTTAGATATTTGGTGAAAAAATTGGCCCCGCCCCAAGGATCACTTAATTTTACATATACTTATTGTGGAAGAAAACTAGAAAAATCTTCTTCTCAAAAACCACAAGGTCTGGAGTTTAGATATTTGGTATGTAACATGGGCTAATAGACCTCTACCAAGTTTGTTCAAATCATGACCCTAGGGTCAAAATTGGCTCTGCCCCAGGGGTCACTTGATTTTACAAAGCCTAATGATACCAGTTGAGCGATCCAGGGCCATCATGGCCCTCTTGTTCTTCTCTCCCTCTCTTACAGTTTGAATAAGCAATATAAAATCAGGAGGTCTTCGATTTGAAACCCAACCGGGGCACATTTCTCCGGTGATAGCATCACGATGTATAATATTTGTACTAGATTCGCCCTTGTCTTGCACTCGGCAAGTTGGGGTTGCTATGGGAACTCAGTACTGGTTCTAAGCAGGAACTTCTCTCCCGTGTATTGGTTGGTGCTATTCCCCTTACACATAAAAGAATGTGTCTTTTTGCGAAATGAGCTTGGGTATCACACCCGGACTCACTTGTATCCAACCACTGTCTTTTCCGAAGCTTTTTTTCAGCAAAAGAAAAAAAAAAAGAAAAAAAAAAAAAAAAAGAAAAAAAAAAAAAAAAAAAACATGATCCCTATAATAGAAGATTAACATACTGCCTTTGAGAATAGAGGCATACAGTTTTAGTCAAATTACCAATCTTTCCTTGTCCGTGAAAACACAAATTCACTACATGATAAAGGTTAAATGGGAAATCTATAAATTCCATATTATTACATGTATAGTTTGCTTAAAATATTTCGGATTTTTTTCTCATGTCTCTGTACATTTATGCATGAATGTGTATATTTAACCAACCTAATTGTATTTCACCAGACATGTGTCATACCTTCTTGTCAGCAGGCACAGCATGTGTTAATTTTGACCGGATATGTCACCTTTATGTATCGCCGGTATCGGTATATCGTCACTCACCCCCACCCCCAATCCCACTCCAAGGCGTGGGAGGGACAATCAACCTTTACACAACATGAATGTTATAACCGGTACTACTTAACAAGACAGAAAACATGAAAGATGGTCGCATGCCTATTGTGAGAACATTATCACAGAAAGAACCAGGGTGTTATGTACGTAGTGTCACTGGGTAGCTTAGTCAAAAACTGTTCCTCTATTATAATAAATATTATATAATAATTTACAAGTAACTTAGAATAAGTATGTGTATATACATACATACACTATAGAGCACTTACGTTATATAAACTGTACCGACTAAATTAATACCGACTGAATATAAGCTCTGCCGCCTACGCGTTTTAGAGTATATTCACAACATTGCGAGTGTACATAATAAAGTGCGACCCTTAATACAGAAAACTCAAAATTCTTCATCCTACTAAGGACTTCCCCGAAGACAACAGAGGAATCTACTAGACAACAACAACATGACTACAAGTTTCTTCCATTAATTAATTTGATTCATATTGTTTATTCCTATTTATGTATATCATTATTACATTATTATTCTAAAATTAAATTGTCATCATAGAAATATTATATTCCCAAGAGGAAGACATTCTTTATACGGTGACGCTATCGTATCAGTTGTCAAAATAGCGTATATGGTTCATATCGCATCGTATCGTATAGTATATTCAATCGCATCGTAACGTATTGAATCGTATCCTATTGCATTCAATCGTATTACACATGATGTACGGGATCTTATCGTAAAGCAGTGGTGTATCGTAAATCGTATTTCGTAAATCGCATAACATATATCGTATTGAATCACTCTAAGATTTTTGGCAGTCTATTTCCATAGCGAATCTTGTTGATGATGATACTAATAGTAAAAGATCTCTCTCTCTCTCTCTCTCTCTCTCTTGAGGGAGTGGGGTTCTTTACAAATTAAAGTCTAATGGACTTTTAAAAAATATAGTAATCACATAGGAGTAAGTCTTAGAGTATTCTTATGATTGATAAAACAAATAATTTTTTTTTTAGTTAAAACAGCGAGTAAAATATAGCAACAGTTCTTTTATAGGAACAAATAATTTGTGCTTAAGATTGAAAGCATGAGACCAATTTAGAAGTTGTTTGCAAATTAGATTTTCTATCATCATGTATAAGCTGCGATAGAATCTGCAACCTCTTCACTAATTACTTCTCTTCGAACAAGATGGCCTTCCGGTCTTCTTTTTTTAAAAATTAATTAATTGTTTAAAGAAGCAGCAAAACTGGTATCTCTTTCTCTCTCTCTATATATAAGGTGCAGGTTGCATGCAGTTGTTCATGCATCATTGCATTTTTTTCATCTATTTGACAGTTAACCAGAAGTTCTCTTGCACATGCTATACTTCTATTTGTTGGTTCACAAGTGCTCATTTAGCGGTTGCGATCTTATATAAAAGGGCATGGACCAATTATATTATATTCATAATTTTTTAAGGACCTGTACAATAAAGGTGACAAAATCACGCGAACATTGAATATTGTCCAATATGGATAAGATTTAGTCTGTTTAAATAATAATTTATTACACCTGTTTGATTTGTTTGACATGCATGCCAAATACTAAACAAATAAACAATTTTTGTCTTTTTTAAGATAGCAGCTGATTATCCGAGATCCTGATTGAAGTTCATAAATTAATTAATACATATATTCAATCAATAACTTTGAAAGTCACTTAATATGTATTGGAAATACAATAAAAAAATAAATAAATAAAATAAAATCCTACAAAGTTTTGTTAATGAGAAAAATAGATAGATATTTCTCTCTCTCTCGTTAGGTACTTTCTTAATATCTTAAATATCATCTGTAGTATGTGAACATTTTATTTAGTTTGGTGGGTTAAGTAAAACTTTTAAATAAATACTCCAATTTAAAGATATTGTGTTAATCAACACAAGTAGCAGAGTACTAGATACATGTATCAGTAAAGTACTGTTATTATTTGTTCTTATTATATGCCGCCGGAGGCGGTCGTATATTGGCGTCATCTCCATCTGTCCGTCCGTACGTCCGTCTGTACGTACGTCCATATCTTGTGAACACAACTCCTCTTACATTTCTGAATGAATCTTTTCAAACTTAGTCAATGTCATTACTATAATGGGTAGATGTGCAGGAAGTGGTGATTTTCCGGTTCATTGAATTTTACAAAATTTTTGTCCCTTGAAACTTAGTCCCTGTAGCTGATTGATATTGCAGCCTTGTGAATGCATTTCCTCCTACATTTCTGAATGAATCTTTTCAAAACTTGGTCAATGTCATTACTATAATGAGTAGATGTGCATGAAGTGTCGATTTTCCGGTTCATTGATTTTTCAAGATTTGTGTCCCTTGAAACTTAGTCTCTGTAGCTGATAGATATTGCAGCCTTGTGAACCAAACTCCTGAATCTTTTCAAAACTTGGTCAATGTCATTATTAAAATGGGTAAATGTGCATGAAGTGGCAGTTTTCCGGTTCATTGATTTTTACAAGATTTATGTCCCTTGAAACTTAGTCTCTGTAGCTGATTGATATTGCAGCCTTGTGAACACAGCTCCTCCTACATTTCTGAATGAACCTTTTCAAAACTTGGTCAATGTCATTACTATAATGGGTAGATGTGCATGAAGTGGCAACTTTCCGGTTCATTGATTTTGACAAGATTTTTGTCCCTTGAAACTTAGTCTCTATGGCTGATTGATATTTCAGCCTTGTGAATGCAATTCCTTGTATGTTTCTGACCTAATCTTTTCAAAACTTTGTCAATGTCATTACTATTCTGGGTAGATATGCACAAAGCAAGGATTTTGATGTTTATCAATATTTGCAATAGTTAAGCCTTTCTAAACATGGTCTCTTGAAAACAAAACTCAAGTTTCTAAACAGGTTAAAGTGCATAAAGCAGGGATTTTTTTGGTACAGGGATTTTTACAAGAGTTATATGGAGAAAGAAAAAAGGATTGATATTGATACTGCTATTTGACCTACTTTCATATTGGAAGCCTTTTAGGGTTCTATCTCTGTTCATCTAAATTAATTGGTCTCACAGACTTCATTATGAGCTTATGCTTACAGAAATGTTAAAAGCAATTTAAAAGGACCCTCTTGGTCTTTATATTTTTTAGGCGGCGTATATTGTGGCAGCACTGGCACTCTTGTTGTCATTGTTATTATTACACATAATCATAAAAATATATTTATAAATAATCTTCATTAAAAAAAAAAAATTCTCTCTTTACATGTGCCAGTGGTCTCGATGGAGATCACAGAGTCCGTCGCTTTTTCAGGGGGACCGCAATTTAGTATGTCCCCCTTTCCTGTCGCTCGCTATGTTTATTTTAGATGAACACACAGATTACCAGTTATATGTGACGATAAATATTGTTAACAACATGAAGTTTTTGCACTTTTGGCTTTTTTACCTTGACCTTTGAACTTTGATCTATATTTGAAATGTTTTACAAAAAAGTTTTTTGTTGGCCATAACCTTTTACTATTTGACAGACATCTTTTATATTTGGTATGCATATTCATCTTTGCAAGCGTTATTTAGATATACCTCAATATTTTATCTATTGACCTTTACCTTTGACCTTATTTTGCCATAACTTTGGACAAGTTTTATAATATACTTAACGAAACTTGTAAGTACTCCGATTTCAAACTTGTAGAGAAGATTTATTTTCCAAAACCTTTGCCCAGTAAATATTAAAATATGCATTGGCTAAATCTGTTGTCTGCTTGAATAATTTTGACGCATAATCAACTCTGTGAAACCAGTTTTCGCGGAAAACTATAGAAAACCAAAAATCTGCTATTTTGAATACAACAAATGCTATAGACAAAACTGTAGTCGGAGTACTTATAAGTTTCGTCTAGTATAGATATTACATTGTCATTTTTGAATATTTTTTTTTTTAAAAACTTCGTATACTGGTTTGCCATCATATGAACCTGTGCAGGTATGATTTTGGTCATGATCTTTAGGCAGATAAAATGAACATTTTTTTTTAAATGTCTTCAAATTTTACAGTTTTTTTTGTTGATTATCAAAACTCAGTGGATTAGCATTTGTGATTTTTTTTTATATATTTTACATCTTTGTGTTGTATACATTCTATTCCATGTATAAGTCAAGGTAATCCTTCAAAGTCAAAGGTCAAATTTAAAGGGTATGGTACTTCAACTTTGCATTTAAAGGCTTACAGTTTTGGTTGTTATTTTCAAGGTCATTTTTTTTAAATGTTTAACAAAAATATGTAACGTTGGCAAAAACAGACTAGCGTTGGCACCCACATGCAGTGTTCTTGTTGAAAATTTATAATGGTTCCTTGAAAGATTAATTTGCACATAGCGTACAAAATATAAATTCTTGGAATCAAATAAAAGAAATCAAATTCAACGAAACATCGTAGAAATTGTATTGACAGGCAGAGAAGAAACTTCTCGCCATTTGCACTTGAAAGAATATTCACTTTATGGAGAAATATGATATGTTGTTCAACCTCTGAACTTTTCAAAATGGCAGTTTAGTGCAGCGCTGTGTTATATTTTTTTTTTCAAATTTAAAATAGGGAAAATTCAATCAGTTTCGAAACAAAATTTGGGTATTGAAATAAAGTTAAAAGAGTAATTTTTTTCCAGTAATATATATGATATAAAAAATCATTGAACTACGTAGAAATTAGTGTCAATTTTCGGCACTTTATTTCAGCGTAGGATTGTCCTACAACCTTGCAACAATTTCCAAATTCATTTGGGTTGTGGTTAAATCATAACCAAACCAATTCATGACCTTTTGTGAATGTGTAACCATTTTCAGAAGATAAAAAAAACATCAATACAGTTAAAAAGTGAATATTACCAACTTAAAAACCATAGTAAAAGGTCTTAATAATTATTAGATCTAATCGTTTATATTTCAGTTGAATATTTTATAAAAATATTGGGTGATATTATATTCTCAGAAGAATGATATTCTATAAATAATATAAAGGTCCTGCTATACCTCAGTGCTATACTAATATGTCAGGAGAAAACCAGGATTTTTTTTTTTGAAATAGCTAAATAATGGTAATGGCAAAATTCGGATTAAACATTTTATGATTATTTAAAAATAAGAAGGGATGAAACAGGACCTAAAATAAGCTTTGAAATGGTGAGGAATTTGGTTTAATGATGTTCAGTTTGGCAAGGTTCGACTGTGCATGTTTATATCAGGTCAGTGTAAAAACTGGTCATGCAGCCTTGGAGGCTATAAAATCTAAGGGTTTAATTGGCCTTGTCTAAATATACCAGATGCAGATGGGGTGCTGATACAACTGTAATACTATGGAAATATGTTTTCCTGTTTGCATAAAATGTATTTCTAATTTGAAAACAACTTAAAACTTATAAATTTGATTTATACAACAAAACATTATATTATCATACTACAGCTTCTTGAATATTGTTTTGGTTTTGCTTTTATTGGTTAAATTGAAAATAATTTTATTCATTTATGACTTAACCATATATATTAACCATATATATTATTCAGGGATTTACACTTATTTATGTTGGCAATTTATAAGAAAATATAAATTTTCTGTGTGTAATTTTCTGCTCAGTTCTTCACATTTCTGCCTCATTGAAAACCAAAAGTCAGAAAATCTTCCTCAAAATTTTTTTTAAGTTCTTTCCATGCTCTTGAAATATTTCTAAGTACTTTCCAGCCTCATCATGGCTTGAAAAAAATAGTAAGTTCAAACATTTCATGCTTTTCTACCTATTTTTCCATGCTTTCCAGCCTAGAATAATAATATAAGTCCAGCCTTTTCCATACCTTGCTGGAAAAATATTCCAGCATTTGAAAATATTCCATGGAATCTTTTCATTTTGTTGTACAAAGTGCAATACCCCTTCAGAATTTAACAGTAAAAATGAACTGTGCTAACTAAATTGTTTCAACTGGTTCAGCCACTGTAAAATCACATTGACATTTTACCAGCTGATTCCATGAACACTTGAGCTACCTCATACAACTGCACAAGAGATGCCCACAGCTTATGAATATCCTCAATAGTGACCTTAATTTGAGACTGTACATCCTCAGAAAGTTTTTATGTCAATAAAGCCTTTAATATGGTTTCCATGTGTTTGTTCTTTGTTGTTGCTTCTTTTTTTAGGTGAGCTTTTGTGATCGCCCTTCGTCTGGCGCCTGTCGTAGAGGCCATATTTTAAGGCCAATCTTCATGAAACTTTGTCAGATGTTTGTCTCCATAAATCTTGGACAAGTTTAAATTGGGTCATGTGGGGTCAAAGTAGGTCACAAGGTCAAATCTTAAAAACTTGTTAACACTCTAGGGCCACATTTTTGCCCAATTTTCGTGAAACTTGGTCAGAATGTTTGTCTCCATAAAGTCTTGGACAAGTTTGAAATTGGGTCATGTGGGGTCAAAGTAGGTCACAAGGTCAAATCTTAGAAAAGCATTGTTAACACTCTAGAGGCCACATTTTTGACCCAATTTTCTTGAAACTTGGTCAGAATGTTTGTCTCCATAAAGTCTTGGACAATTTAAATTGGGGGGGAAAAGGAAAAAACACTCTAGAGGCCTTTTTGGGCCATATTTTTATGAATCTTGGTTGGAATGTCTGTTTCCATAAAGTCTTGGACAAGTTCGAAAGTGGGTCATGTGGGGTCAAAAAGTGGGTCAATATGAAAAATCCAACATATGTTGCTCATTTATAATCAGGTGAGCAATTCAGGGCCATCATTGCCCTCTTGTTCAACAATGTCATCCATGGAGATGTTAAGCACTTTCAAATATTTCTCTAGTGTCCTTGACCACCATCCAATTTGGCATAATACCATTAAAATGTGGTTTTAAGTTAAGATGTCTATATGAAGGCATTAGAAAACACAGTGGAAAAAGAGCAATATCATCTCTTTCTACAATGTTATCTTTTTTAGCAGAGTGCACCATGCAAAGTTTCTGTTTTGTAGATTTTCCTGTTTTTGTCATAGTTTTAATTAGCTGTATAAAAAATTCTGCCTCTTTTTAGCTCACCTGAGCAAGCTCAAGGTGAGCTATTGTGATCCCATGAGCGTCTGTCCTCCGCCGTGCGGAGTCAACAATTTTTAGCTCGACTATTCGGAGAATATGAGAGCTATTCTACTCGCCCCGGCGTCGGCGTTGGCAGACATATCTAAGAAACCAGTAGGTGTATTGCAATCAATCTTCACACAAGTCTTTCTAGGCACAAAACAAACCTAGAGAACCAAGAGGGACAACTCTTGATTGAATTTTACTCAAATTATGGGCCTTTTTCAACTTAGAAATTTGCGTTAACATTTTTGGTTAAAGTTTTTCTGCAACTAAGTTAATATCATAACTCTGTAACCACTTGGTGTATTGGATTTAAACTTTACACAAGTCTTCCTAAGCATGAAACCAACCTGCAGAACCAAGATGGACAACTCTTGCTAGAAATTTACTCAAATTATGGGCCTTTTTCGACTTAGAAATTTGCGTTAACATTTTTGGTTAAAGTTTTTTGCAACTAAATTAATGTCATTTCTCAGTAACCCCTTGGTGTATTGAATTTAAACTTCACACAAGTCTTCCTAGGCATGAAATGGACCTGCAGAACCAAGATGAACAACACTTGCTAGAATTTTACTCAAATTATGGGCTTTTTTCGACTTAGAAATTTGCGTTAACATTTTTGGTTAAAGTTTTTCTGCAACTAAGTTAATATTATTACTCAGTAAGCACTTGGTGTATTGAATTTAAACTTCACACAAGTCTTCCTAAGCTTGAAATGGACCTGCAGAACCAAGATGGACAACACTTGCTAGAATTTTACTCAAATTATGGGCCTTTTTCGACTTAGAAATTTGCGTTAACATTTTTGGTTAAAGTTTTTTGCAACTAATTAATTCATTACTCAGTAAGCACTTGGTGTATTGGATTTAAACTTCACACAAGTCTTCCTAAACATGAAATGGACCTGCAGAACCAAGATGAACAACTCTTGCTAGAATTTATTTAAATTATGGGCCTTTTTTGACTTAGAAATTTGCGTTAACATTTTTGGTTAAAGTTTTTTGCAACTAAATTAATGTCATTATTCAGTAACCCCTTGGTGTATTGGATTTAAACTTCACCAAAGTCATCCTAGACATGAACCAAACCTGCAGAACCAAAATTTTAATAAATTAAATTAATTAAATTTAATTAATTAAGTTAATAATAATTATTAAATACTTATAGAAAATTAAAAAATTGCATTAACTTTTTTTTATTTAATACAATAACTATTATATATTCATTTAAATAATATTTAATTTAACAAGACAACCAACATATCAAAGATGAACTTTTCCTTGAATTTTTTTTTTTGAATTATGACCTGAGTTTTACTGAGAATTAAAGAGAACATGCTGCTAAATTGAGTCACATAAATTATTTTAATACCGCTTTAATACAATGGTATTGCGTCACTATCAAATACCCAAATAGTCGAGCATGCTGTCTTTCGGACAGCTCTTGTTAGTGTTTACACTCTATCACCTTTATTTCTTGAGCAATCATCTTCAATCTTTAAGACAATGTTTATGACCATAATGTCTCGGTTGAGTTCGATTATGGCTGAGATCCGTCACTTAGGTCAGGAGTTATGACCCTTTTAATATTAAAAAAAATGCCATATTTCACGTTGTTTACACTCTAGCATCTGCATCTTTTGAGCAATCATCTTCAAACTTTATGGCAATGCTTATGACCATAAGGTCTCGATTGAGTTCGATTATGGCTAAGATCCGTCAATTAGGTCAAGAGTTATGCCCCTTTTAATATTAAAAAAAATGCTAGATTTCACTTTGTTTACACTCTAGCATCTGCATCTTTTGAGCAATCATCTTCAAACTTTATGGCAATGCTTATGACCATAATGTCTCGATTGAGTTCGATTAGGGCTAAGGTCTGTCAATTAGGTCAGGAGTTAAGCCCCTTTTAATTTTAAAAAAATGCCATATTTCACTTTGTTTACACTCTAGCATCTTTAACTTTTGAGCAATCATCTTCAAACTTTATGGCAATGCCTATGACCATAATGTCTCGATTGAGTTCGATTATGGCTGAGATCGGTCAATTAGGTCAGGAGTTAAGCCCCTTTTGATATAAAAAATGCCAGGTTTCACTTTGTTTACACTCTAGCATCTTCATCTTTTGAGCAATCATCTTCAAACTTTATGGCAATACTTATGACCATAATGTTTCGATTGAGTTCGATTAAAGCTTAGATCTGTTGATTAGGTCAGGAGTTATGCCCCTTTAAATATAAAAAAAATGCCATATTTCACTTTGATTACACTCTAGCATCTTCATTTTTTTAGCAATCTTTTTCAAACTTTAAGACAATGTTTATGCCCATAATTTCGCAATGGGGTTCAGTTATAACTGAAGTTAATTTAGGAGTTATGCCCTTTTCACCATAAAAAAGCCAGATTTTACTTTTACACTCTAGCATCTTTATTTCTTGAGCAATCATCTTTCTCAGGTGAGCGATCAAGGGCCATCTTGGCCCTCTTGTTTGAAGAGCAATTTTATGACAAGAAGCTGTGGGGGGGGGGGGGGGTATTCATCACCTTTAGTGATAGCTCTAGTTTATTTTATTGAAAACTCTTGTTTTGATTAGGCAAATGGTTTTTAAGTGAGTATTCTAGGACCACTTTGGCCCTCTTGTTTTCTGTATATTGTCTGAAGTGTCATTACAATTTTTAATATGGCAATGGCCCCACTAATTTCAGGTGGGGAGGGCAAATTCCGGATGATAACAGAGCAGGACCCAAGGACTGGGGACATGGTTGGCAAGATCGTCACTACTGCCAGTAGCCCAGGACAGTTTACCAAGAAGGCTGAGTTTACTCTGGTTGTGTCAGCCCAGGATATTGCAGCAGGGTCAGGATTTCCACAGAAGTCTGAGTTTGCCCTTGTGAAGGTTCTGGTGGGACTGAGGCCCCCACAGTTGTTTGAGAACCCGTATGTTGCCAAGGTGTACGAGAATAGTGGCACTGGATACAGGTTGGTTCATGCTGCAATCATTCAGTGGGGTCAGTGGGTTACATACTAGTTGTCAAAAATGGTACTGGTTTAGCTCCCTTGCTTGACACTCAGCATATAAGGGAAGTTCCAGGACTGGTTGGCCCAGTGTCAGGATAATGTGACTGGATGTGGTATCATGCCACATGTCTACAGCGTGATATTGCAGTGTGGCAGCACTTAAATTGTCTCATGTAGACATAGTTTCCAAATGACTGAAATACTGTTAATGGAACGTTAAACCCAGCAAACATACACTTTTGCATCGAACCCTTTTAGGCATTGCTTTGAAACTTGGAATTCTTGTTAATGACCATCAATATCAAACCTCAATATAGACAAATATAAAATTCTTAAGTTAGCTATTTGCTCCTTGGGCTGATTTTGGCTGTGCAATCTGGCACAATTCCAGTACTTTCATTCACATTTTCTTGTTTTCAGACTGTACATGTAATCAATGAAAACCAGAGTTTCACATTCTCAAGCATTTTCAAGTAAATGGATATCTACTTGTATATTAATTTGCCATCCTGGCAGTTAATGTCAGGATAGGGCATAAAGCAGTGTTTATATACTGTGCTGTACATATACTGTTTGTAAACAGCTTTATAAGCTCACCTGAGCACAACATGCTCAAGGATCGCCCTTCGTGCGTATCAACAATTTGGCTTGTTAACACTCTAGAGGCCATATTTTTAGGCCAATCTTCATGAAACTTGGTCAGAATGTTTCTCTCCATAAAATCTTGGACAAGTTTTAATTTGGGTCATGTGGGGTCAAAAAGAAGGTCACAAGGTCAAATCTTAATAAAACCTTGTTAACACTCGATAGGCCACATTTTTAGGCCAATCTTCATGAAACTTGGTCAGAATGTCTGTTTCCATAAAATCTTGGACAAGTTCAAAACTGGGTCATGTGGGGTCAAAAAGTAGGTCACGTGGTCAAATTTTAGAAAACCTTTACACTCTAGAGGCCACATTTTTGGCCCAATTTCTTGAAACTTTCAGAATGTTTCTCTACATAAAATCTTGGACAAGGTTCGAATTTGGGTCATGTGGGGTCAAAAAGTAGGTCACGAGGTCAAATCTTTTATGAAAACCTTGTTTACACTCTAGAGGCCACATTTTTGGCCCAATGTCCTTGAAACTAATTCTGAATGTTTCTCTACATAAAATCTTGGACAGGTTCGAATTTGGCTCATGTGGGGTCAAAAAGTAGGTCAATATGAAAAATGCAACATATGTTGCTCATTTATAATCAGGTGAGCGATTCAGGGCTGTTATGGCCCTCTTATTTTATTGCCTGATTAAAGACCAATTACTTAATCATCTTAGATTAAACAATCAAAATATATTAATCAAAAGATGTATATACAAGGGCTGTCCCAGTAAATCATAGAAAGGACCATTTGTAGAATAAATAATAAGGGAAAATCAATGAGAAGGTAACGTAACTTAAATTTACCTTTTCTTGATATTCTGTGAAACATCCTGAATCGCTAGATCATCCACAATGTGCAGTGGGCGCTTTTTCCTTATATAAGCAGGATGCAGCACGCTACCTGAAATCACATTTATTTGATCAATTATTTTGGAACATTCACTTTATACAGATAAACTGTTATTAGTTAGTGTCCAAGTCATTTGACTTGTAAATATAATAATTTGTGTATAGATACATCTATAAATATCATTAATGCTATATACGCCTGTTTCATCAGCAACATTATGTATTGTTCTGCGTCTTTGTCAGTGATGGCTTTTCCTTTTGAAATATTTCTCTCATCACTGTATGCAGTGTACCTGCATTGTACTGGACTGGACCTTTGCCCATGCCATTTAAAACCTGACTATTTAGAAAGTCTTGTACCTTTCCAGGGCTCGAATTTAATACTCGCAGACTTGCAACTGCAAGTGAGAAATGAATTTTGCGAGTTCATTTTCTAGTTGCTCACATTTTTATGCAAGTACAAAGTTTTGAATCCAATCGAAATCGGCATCATGTTTTCTTTATCAGAACAAGTAAAATCCATTGCATGGAGCCGTAATTTAAACCTAGGCACACCTGCTAGACTGACATCCAATGCTTTTGTATATATAGTACCTATTTTTTTTTTTTACCTCCTTAGAAAATAAAAAGTACAGTGGTGCTATCGTATCAGTTGTCAAAAATAGCGTATATCATTCTTATCACATCGTATAGCATCGTATACTTAATCACATTGTAACATATCGATTCGTTCCTGAGGCATCCAATCATATAAAGCATAATGAAGGGGATTGTATTGCATCGTATTGTATAGCAATGGTATATCGTAAATCGTATATCACACATCACATAATGTGTATCGTATCAAATCACTCTAAGATTTTGGTCAGTTTAAGTTTCGTGACACTCACTTTTAAGCTCGTCTGTTTTTCGAGAAAAAAAAATACGAGCTATTGTCGTCCGCATTGTCGTCATTGTCGTCATCAGGCGTTGTCCAGAATCTAAACATTGGCCATAACTTTTTTACTATTCCATGTAAAACTTTCATTTTTGGATTTCATATCCATTGCAAAAGGTATCAAATTTTTCCGCACTGATATTTCACATGTGAATTCCTTGTGCCAAGACCTTTCCATTAATGTTACACTTTTGGACTTTTGACCTTGACCTTTGATCTTTGACCTATTTTTGAAATATTTAACAAAAAACTTTTATGTTGGCCTTAACTTCTTTACTTTCTGACATACAATTTTTAGCTCGACTATTCGAAGAATATGAGAGCTATTGTAGTCGCCCTTGCGCCGGCGTTGGCGTTGCAGCTTTTGGTTAAAGTTTTGCGTGCAAGTTACTATCATCCTTATATCTCAATAACCATTTATGGTATTAACTTGAAAGTTTATAAATATGTTCAGGGGCATCAGACAACCAAGGTAGATAACTCTTGACTGAATTTAATATGAATTATGGCCCCTTTTTTGCATGCAATAGAAAATTTGGTTAAAGTTTTGCGTGCAAGCTACTATTTAGTTTGTATCTCAATAACCATTCATGGTATTGACTTGAAAGTTTATTAATATGTTTAGGGCCATCAGACAACCAAGGTAGACAACTCTTGATGGAATATATTACAAATTATGGCCCATTTTTAACTTAGAAATTTTGGTTAAAGTTTTGCATGCAAGGTACTTTCATGCTAATATCTCAGTATCCAGGCATTGGATTGATTTGAAACATCTTTAATATGTTTAGGGGTATCATACTTTCATGGTAGATAACTCTTATTGGATTATTTTACAGATTATTGCCCTTTTTGACTTAGAAATTTTGGTAAAAGTTTTGCATGCAAGTTACTTTTCATGCTTATATCTCAGTATCCAGGCATGGGATTGTTTTGAATTATCTTTAATATGTTTAGGAGTAATCATACTATCAAGGTAGATAACTTTTGATGGAATATATTACAAGTTATGGCCCCTTTTTTAACTTAGAAATTTTGGTTAAAGTTTTGCATGCAAGTTACTTCCATGCTAATATCTCAGAGTCCAGGCATGGAATTGATTTGAAACATCTTTAATATGTTTAGGGGTGTCATACTATAAAGGAAGATAACACTTGATGGTATATATTAAAAATTATGACCCCTTTTAACTTAGAATTTTGTTTAAGTTTTTGCATTCAAGCTACTATCCAGCTTATATCTCAGAAATTGCTTGTGGAATTGACTAGAAAGTTAAGGAGTGTCTTCAAGGGCATCAGAAAACTAAGGAGGATAACTTTGCAAATTATGGCCCTTTTCTAACTTGGATTTTTGGTTACAGTTTTGCATGCACAGTGTTATTGTGCTTTTGTGTCAGTAACTAGGCATGGGATTGATTTTAGACATCATAAAAATATTAAGGGGTATCAGACTATCAAGGTATACCATTTTTGACTATTATTATGTACAGGGTATGTGAAGGGCAAGAATTGAAATAGATTTCATTTGATTTACCAACAAGCATTTTGAATAGTCTAGCGTGCTGTCCTCTGACAGCTCTTGTTATTTTTGGTATGCATATTCATCTTTGCAAGGGCTATTCAGATATACCTCAACAATTCATCAATCAACCTTGACCTTTGACCTATTTTTGCTGAAACTTTTGAAAACTTTAAAATGCCTGTCATTTCAGAACTGTTACCAACAGGGCACTGATATTTCACATGTGAATTCCTTGTGGCAAGACCTTACCATTAATGTTACACTGTTGTACTTTGACCTTGAACTTTGACCTATTTTTGAAATGTTTAACAAGAAACTTTAACATTGGCCATGACTTTTTACTTTTTGACATACATCTGTTATATTGGTATGCATATTCATCATGACAGTGGTTTTTCAGATATACCTCAGTATTTTATCTATCGACCTTGACCTTTGACCTTATTTTGCCATGACTTTGGACAAGTTTTATAATAGATATTTCTTTGTCATTTTTCAATATTTTTTTTAACAAACTTTGTATACTGGTTTGTCATCATTTGAACCTGTGCAGGTGTGATTTTGGTCATGATCTTTAGGCAGATAAAAAAGAACATTTCTTTTTTTAAATGTCTTCAAATTTTACAGTTTTGTGTTGATTATCAAAAACTCAATGGATTAGTAATTGTGATTTTTGTTTACATATTTTACATTTTTGTGTTGTATACATTCTATTCCATGCATAGGTCAAGGTCATCCTTCAAGGTCAGATGTCAAATTTAAAGGGTATGGTACTTCAACTTTGCATTAGAAGACTTACAGTTTTAGTTGGGATTTTCAAGGTCAACTTTTTTAAGTGCTTAACAAAAATATGTAACGTCAGCAAAAAACAGACTAGCGTTGGCACCCGCATGCGGTGCTCTTGTTTATTTATTATTTATTTATTTATCTTCTTTTTTTTTTTAGAAGATAATTATTCTTCGTGTATCTAAATTTTGCGTATGTGTATTAATTATGTCTCATAAATTGTTGAATTATAGAAACATTTTTTTTTACATATTATGTACCGGTATATTCATGTGTAGTGACCAACGTGACGTCGTGCGTTGTTAAGCAGTTTAATGCACATGTGAAAATTATGTATGCGAAAGCATTATATTGATATTTAAGTATATGCTGAGCTACATTCATGTCTCTATGTTTACTTGATGTGTTAGATCAAAATTTTCTTGATTAACATGTCTGAAACTAACACATTAAATCTGACCTAATTATGAATGATCAAACTCCGATTTCGTCTAAGGTGTTGCTTCTGTGGAATAACTTATTTTTCTGCAGTGTTCACAACTTACACATGTAGAGTGTTGTCGGGTATTTCCGGATATCGGCTATTCTCGGATACTTCTGCATTTCATCCCCAAATTGTAAAGATATTCATATTTTAAGTGCATGCCCATGTAACTTGAATCCCCCTTTCCGTCTTTTGATATTTACAAACCATGTACATTTAAACCTTAGGGAGAAATAAATCTGTTTGAAAGGTATGTATATTAACTACGTCCTGTTACATTGTGTAGTAAGAGAGGTGCTTAGAATTGATTTTTTTCTAGCACGAGTTAAATGTTTTGATATCTTTGTGCAGAATAGACATAAATTGTGACAAAATGTGGTTGCAATGCGTCATGTGCTTTTCAAAATGTGGGAAGGCTGTGTTACTGATATACAAAAATATCCGAAATACCCGACTGAAAATTACGTATGTTGGGTCTGCCGAACACCTGTGCAAATAAGATATATCTTAACAATATAAGGACAGACAGACAGACAGACAGACAGACAGACAGATAGATAGATTGCATCAGACAGACGGGCAGACGGACATACAGATAGATTACAGATGATAATAAAAGGAGAAAATATACATCAACTCTTATTTTCGTTAATATTTGTAATACTTAGTATTGTCTGATATAGGAAGTAAATAGGTCTATGCACATGTGATTATGATGACCCCCCCCCCCCCCTCCCCCTCTCTCTGTATGTATATATACAGGGAGAGAAAGAGAGAGAGAGAGAGTAAAAAAGAATTAGAGTCTATGAATAGCTGAGCAGTTACAATTAAAACATAAACTAAAAAAGGAGATACAAGCATAAAATTTAAGTAAAAACAACCCCATTTTCTCAAAACTCATGAAAATTTACCATCACTAAGCTGTAGGTGTCCGGAATTACCCAAAACCGCTCTGCCTACATTGTAGTTCTAATGTGCACTTTTTTATTTCCTACCTTATTTAGCCCTCTCTCTCTCTATCCACACATGCAAACATTAAAATAAACAAATCCTAATTTTCACAGAACATAATTTCTTCTCTCTTTCTCTCTTTCTCTCATAGGTTTGAATAAGCAATATAATATCAGGAGGTCTTGGATTTGAATCCCAACCGGGCATATTCCTATGGTGATCACATCAAACCAAAGACGTATACAATTTGTACAAGATTCGTCCTTGTCATGCACTCGGCAAATTGGGGTTGCTATGGGAACTTGGAGAACTCAGTACTGGTTCACCCGTGTATCGGTGCTATTCCCCGGACACATAAAAAAACTTTTCACAAAATGAGCTGGGGTATCGCACCCGACTCCCTTGTATCCAACCACTGTCTTTTCCGGTGCTGTCTTTTCAAAAATAACAACGAAAAAACACAGGACCCTATTCATGTTGCTATTATAATCAGAAAATGATTCCTGGCCATTATCTGTGTAAATACAAGTTCACTACATGCGACATGATAAAAGCTAAATGGAGAAAAATCTCTTTAATTCCATATTGTTACATGTGCATAGTTCGCTTAAGACATATCTTTGATTGATTTTTTTTTTCCCATGTCTCTGTACATTTATGCATGTATGTGTATGTTTAATCAACGTAATTGTATTTCATAACACCAGACGCGTGTTTATTTTGACCAGATATGTCACCTTTATGTATTGCTGGTACCACTATACCGTCACTCAACCCCCACCTCCAATCCCACCCAAAGGCAAGGGAGGTACACTGGACATGTACACAACATGAATGTTATTACCGGTACTAATCAACATGACAGAAAACATGAAAGATGGTCGCAGGCCTATGGTAAAAACATTATCACAGAACGAACCAAGGTGTTAAGTAGTATCACTGGGTAGCCTAGTCTGAAACTGGTCCTCTATTGTAATTAATATTATACAATAAATTACAAGTAACTTAGAATTACTATGTGTATATACATACATACACTATAGGGCACATATGTAACATAAACTGTACCAACTATATTAAAACTGTCTGACACTGCCGCCTACGCGTTTTAAGTGTGTATATTCACAACATTGCGAGTGTACATAATAACAGAAAACTCAAAATTCTTCATCCTACCAAGGAGTGCTCCGAAGACAACGGAGAAATCTACCAGACAACAACAACAACATGACGACAATTTTCTGCCATTAATTAATTTCATTCATATCTTTTTTTTTTTAGCTCACCTGAGCACAAAGTGCTCAAGGTGAGCTATTGTGATCGCCCTGTATCCGGCGTCCGTCGTCAACAATTTTCTTTAAACGACATCTGCTCTGAAACCACTGGACAGAGTTCAATGAAACTTGGCAGGAATGTTCCTTGGGTGAGGCTCTACAATAGTTGCTAAAATAAAGTTGATCCATGAAGAACTCTGGTTGCCATGGCAACAAAAAGAAAAAAAAGAAGAAAACTTTAAAAATCATCTCCTTCAAAACTACTGGCCAGATTTCAAAATAATTTGGTACAGATGTTCCTTGGGTCAACCTCTACCAAAGTTGATAAAATTATTCCGATCCGTAAAAAAACATAGCCGCCAGGGGCGGGGCTTATTTGCCTTATATGTATATAGAGAAACCTTTAAACAACATCTCTTCTGAAACCACTGGACAGAATTTGATTAAACTTGGCAGGGATGATCCTTGGGTCAACCTTCACAAAAGTTTCTAAAATAAACTTGATCCATGTAGAACTCTGGTTGCCATGGCAACAAAAAAAAGAAAAAAAAGAAAACCTTAAAAAACATCTTCTTCAAAACTACTGGCCAGATTTCAAAATAAATTGGTACAGATGTTCCTTGGGTCAACCTCTACCAAAGTTGCTAAAATTATTCTGATCCGTAAAATAACTTGGCCGCCAGGGGCGGGGCTTATTTGCCTTATATGTATATAGAGAAACCTTTAAACAACATCTCTTCTGAAACCACTGGACAGAATTTGATTAAACTTGGCAGGAATGATCCTTGGGTCAACCTTCACAAAAGTTGCTAAAATAAACTTGATCCATGTAGAATTCTTGTTGCCATGGCAACAACAAAAAAAAAATATGAAAACTTTAAAAATCATCTTCTTCAGAACTACTGGCCAGTTATGTCGGGGGTTGTGCCCCTTTCGTTGCTAAAAAGGCTATATTTCACATTGTTTGCCTTCTAGCATTTTTATTTCTTAACCAATCATCTCTAAAATTTGTGACAATGTTAAGTGTCATAAAATTTTGAATTTTGGCTGATATTTGCCCTTTAGGACAGGAATTATGCCCCTTTTGAAATGATAAAAATGGCTTATTTGGCTTTGTTTGCACTCTAAGTAATTTCTGAAAACCTCAAATTTCACTGTTTACGCCTCAGCATCTCTATTTCTAAAGCAGTATGTTTAGCATGTTTGGCATTGAGGGCTATTTATCTCAGGTGAGCGATTTAGGGCCATCATGGCCCTCTTGTTTTATTTTATACACATTATACTATTATTTATTTATTTTTTATAAATAAAATATGCATTATAGAAATTTAGAAATATTATTTTCTGAAGAGGAAGACATTCTATCAGTATGTTTCCATACCGAATCTCGTTGCAGATGATATTAATAGTAAAAAGTCTTGTTTTTGGGGGGGTTTTTGGCTCTAAAATTTACAACTAAAGGACTTATGGACTTTTTTTTTTTAAAAAGTGTATAGTAATCACATACGAGTAAGTCCTAGAGTATTCTTATGATTGATAAAACAAATAAAAATATTTTGATTGTTAAAACAGTGTGTAAAATATAGCGATTTAGCAAATATAGTTATTTTGTAGGAACAAATAATTTGTACTTAAGATTTAAAGCATAGGACCACTTTAAAAGTTGTTTGCAGATTAAGTAGATTTTCTGCTATCTTCTTCGGAGAAAAATGGATTGGAGGTTAAACGTCACACAAGAAATAGAAATGAATTTGTTTTGTAAGTATGTTAACAGTTGATTAGCTAGTTTAAAATCTAGCAATTTAAATTTTATATCAAACTTTATGGATAGGTGGGGACAAATCAGAACAAAGATTTGCACGAGTGCTAGATGATGTCTGTAAGTTTGAATTATTTACTGATTTCCTGCACGGAATTGAAGTTCATAAATTTTTCAAGGACCTATTCAATAAAGGGGACAGGACAAAATCACACCCTCAAAACTTAAACCAAAAAAAAAAAAAAAAAAGTATGTTTACAGTTGAGACAGTTGTTATTTTCAAAATAGACGCTCAGATTATCCGAGTTCCTGATTAAAATTAAAAGATTAATTAATTCATATATTTTAATCACTTAGACAGATACTTAATATATACTGGGACGACAATAAAAAAAAAGCCTGTGCAATTTTCAAAGCGTATGGAAGATTTATTTATTGATGAAAAATCTCTCTCTCGTATGATACTTTCTTAATACTCTAAATATCATTTGTAGTATGTCTTCTGTGGATTTGTGTAAAACTTGATAAACATATTTTCCTGATGATTTTGTGTTAATTAACAATTCAACAACAACACATGGTACATTTGTAAAGAACTAGATATCAGTAAACTACTGTTATCATATTTTTTTATTGTGATTACTGTCATTATGATAATAAAATAAACAAAATATATGTTATAAATCATTTTTATTAAAAAAATCTTTCTCTTATTACATGTGCTAAACGATGGTCTTTACAAAGTGGAACGACAGAGTCTGTCGCTTTATCTGAGGGATATCATTATTTAGTGTGTCCCCTTTTCCTGTAGCTCGCTATGTTTATTTCAGTCGTTTATTTCAGATTACACACGGTTAACTAGTTATATGTGACAGTAAATATTGTTAACAACATAATGTTTTTGCAAATTGCTGAACCTGTAGTCAAATAAAGATTACAGATATTATAATAATGTCATGTAAACCGTGCTTACCGTGTATCGTATATCATAAAACATAAATTGCAGATCGTGGATCGCATATCGTATGGTATCAGATTAAGAACGCATCGCATCTTAACATATTGAATCACACAGGTGAATCATACCTGCTATCGCATATCATATATAAATCGTATTTTTTGACAACTGAAACAATAGCACCACTGTATAACAGTAACAATCAAATAACCAGATATTATTGATATATTTACAATAATTATACTTTGTTTTATGAAGTATTTGTTACTGATTTAACTTAAGTGTCTCACACTGAGAAGAAAATGATTTTTCAGTTTGCCTTCATAAAATATATACCATTCATGAAATTGAAAATGAATGATGAATTTTGCTAGTTGAAATTTCAGCTACTCACAAAAATTGTGAATGGCAAGAAAAGTTAAGTTCGAGCCCTGCTTTCCTAAGTTAAAAGATGTTCAGAAGAAACTTCATATGTGGATAGATTTCATTGAGGGGAAGTGCAAAAACCAAGAACTGTAACTCTCAAGTGCATAATTTTGGAGTTATTTCCCTTTGTAAATTTTTATCCAGACAATAACAAAAAGAGGATAGAAAGTTTCAAAATGAAACTTCATAATTATGTGGATAGATCTCATTTAAGAGAAGTGCAGTGCCTAAGAACTGTACCCCTCATTCGCATCATTTTGGAGTTAATGGAACAATTTTTTTCTTGTTTAGCAAATACATTTACATGTCTCAGACCTACATGCTACTTGTATTAAAATCTCTGTGACAAAGTGGCATGCAGGGGGTATTTGTGCCATGACAATGACATTTCTAGTAATTTTTGATAACTAAATATACTGATAGACAAATATTCATGTGTGTGAAATATAATGGAAGAATGGTGTGTGCTGTACATGCACACTTGCATGTGGTATTTTTAGCTCACCTGAGCACAAAGTGATCTCCTTTTGTCTGGTGTCCATCACCCAAGCGTGCATCTGGTGTCAACAATTTTCTTTAAACAACATCTCCTCCTAACCACTGGACCAAATTTAATGAAAAATGCCTGTGATGTTCCTTGCATGAAGCTCTACCAAAGTTGTTCAAATGGTTCCAATCTGTTGCATATCTGGGTCACAGGAGTTTAAAATAGATTTTTAAAGTGAAATCTTTAAAATTCTTCTTCTGCGAAACCATGAGGCCTGGAGCTTAAATATTTGATGTGTAACATGGCCTAGTAGACCTCTACTAAGTTTGTTCAAGTCATGACCCTGGGGTCAAAATTGGCTTCGCCACAGGGGTCATTTAATTTTACATAGACTTATTTAGGATGTGTAACCTATAACAGGTTGGGTTTTTTCCCCTCTTTGGAAAATTATGCCCCTTTGATTGTTTTGGTAGCTCATATACAATGCCAGCCACTGCTTCAGAACTACTGGATGTATTTCAGTAAAACTTGTTTGCATTCATCATTGCACATTGTAGATGTGTGTAATCTATAACAGGTTGTGTTATCTTCCATTTTTGGAAAATAATGCCCATTTGACCATTTGGTAGCTCATGTACATTGCCAGCTACTATCATAACAATCTGATGGCTACTCCTTTGTAACTACTGGATGTATTTCAATGAAACCTGCTGGGGTTAATCGTGTAGATGTGCGTAATCTATAACAGGTTGGGTTATTTCCCCTTTTTAGCTGACCTGAGCTCAATGTGCTCAAGGAAAGCTTTTTTGATCACCCTGCGTCCGGCGTTGTGCGTCATCTGTCTTCAACAATTTGCTTTAAACGACATCTCTTCTGAAACTGCTGGACAGAATGTGATAAAACTTGGCAGGGATGATCCTTAGGTGAACCTTCACAAAATTTGCTAAAATAAATGTGATCCACGTAGAACTTTGGTTGCCATGGCAATGGAAAGAAAACAGATTTCAAAATGTTTTAGTACAGATGTTCCTTTGGTAACCGTATACTCAGGTGAATAACCCAGGGCCTCTATGCCCCTCTTGTTTTCATTTGATGTCCGATCGTCATGATATTCTAGAAATACTTTTCCCCCATTCATTTTTATTAAATGTACAACTTGTGAATTGCGCTTGATCGATTAGGTTAGTGTATGTGGACCTGGCGCAACACAAATGCATTGAAATCATGATCTGTGCGCTCAATACTATGCCGTGCGATTGACTTTGACTTTTCTCCACTTTACACTTCAACAAAAAAACGATATTCCATTCGACCTTATCGCCTGTCAAAAGAACATCGCTTCGGTTGACGAATATAAACCACGCCTCACTAGCAAGAGGAATCAAGTGCACATTTTTATCAATCTATAAATAGAGATTGTGACGTCTCTAGGCTTCATTCAGACCGGTGTTTTATAACTCGCATTGACTGCTGGTATATATATGTCACGTGTAATCTTGTGAGGAAATAATGAATGAGTTTAAATAGACAACTATGTAGTTTCTAACGAAATAGGTGGCACTTAAATTAAGGGTGTTTTAGCAAGAATAATTTTGTCTCATGAATTAATAAAACACAGCAGAAGTAGTAGTTACTGTCAAACGGAGCGTAATGTTTGTCCTTGTCAATATGGTCTACGAACGTGTGGCTTTTAACGACATCTAGCCATTTTAATTGCGGTACTCCTTATATAAAATCCTCGAATATCATTGCAAAACCTTTCCAAAACGCACCGCTGACACCCTTTATAGGGATAATGATTTTTTTAAAGTCTGTCTCGGCTGACACTTCCATCACGACTGAGCAAAAATCAATAACCAGGTGAAGCCAAGGGGCTGAGCTACGTTCTGATTGGCATACGCAATGCCTTTTGTTTTCTACAGTTTTATCGATGTAGAATTATTGGAAAAGTCAAAGTCAATCGCACGGCGTAGTAAAATAATATTTTTTTCAGCCATGTTAGCGTTTAGCACTAAAAACGTATCGTCTGCTTATTGCAGCGTTATTTTGATGGCATCACAGAAGATTTTGAATGTCAGTTGTTATTTGTTTGAAAATGGCATACATTTGAATATTGGTCGTTGAAAAAACAACATATTTCTACAGTTTTATCGATGTAGAATTATTGGAAAAGTCAAAGTCAATCGCACGGCGTAGTAAAATAATATTTTTTTCAGCCATGTTAGCGTTAAGCACTAAAAATGTATCGTCTGCTTATTGCAGCATTATTTTGATGGCATCACAGAAGATTTTGGATGTCAGTTGTTATTTGTTTGAAAATGGCATACATTTGAATATTGGTCGTTGAAAAAACAACATATTGAAAATGGCGAAGTTAGAGGAAGAAAAAGTGAGTCAATGGCGATCCAGTTCTGTATGCAGACCAGCATGACCCCAACAGACACTTACAAGAAACTGAAATGCACAGATACAGTGGTGTTTTTCAACTGGCATAATTGATTTAGTGACGGTTGGACTGATGGTGCACAGCATGGACAAAAACCATACATGAATGTCGGTAACATTAAAGCAACAAAGGACGTCATTGACAGCGACAGATGTAAGACAGTGAGAGAAGTGTTGGAGTGTACTGAGATTAGTAAGTCTAGTGTTCAGAGGATACTAATTTCACAGTTGAAAATGTTGCATGTTAGAGCTCGTCGGGCTCCCAGGTTATTAACAGAAGAAGAAAAACAGATTTGAGTTTCAGCCTCCAGGACATTTCTTCTTAAGTTGAAAGTGACAGCATATTTCTGTCTAGTATCATCACCACGGACTGGAGCTGGGTCCATTACTATGAACTTGAGGACAAACAGATGTTGATGTGTAAAAATCATTACAGTCCCACACCAAAGAAGGCGAAGGCTATGAAGTCCATGGGAAAAGTGATGTGCAACATCTTGGACATCAGAGCGGTTGTCCTGGTACACATTGTGAAGCCTGGACAGAAGGTGAATGCAGACCACTATTCAAAGGTGAATTATTTCTCATAATTAAATGATTTTTACCATAATAAAACACATATGGGCACTGTTGCTAACCAAATATGTAATAAAACAGCACCCTTAGCTCTCATAAAGTAAACACATGTAAAATAGAAACAACAACAGGCCCTTCACGAAACTTAGTAGTTCGTTTCACTTCAGACATTACGCCGGGACCTCATGAATGCATTGCACAAGAAGCGCTCAGCCATGTACAAGAATATTGAGAATGTAATTCTTCGACAGGACAATGTGCCCAGTCATACCACTGCCAGGACACAGCTGGAGATCAATGTGCTGGGTCTACAAAGAGCTGTGCACCCGCCATACTCACCGGACGTCGCCCCACTGGACTTTGCTTTCTTTCTGCAGTTGAAGACACATCTTTGGGGAAAACATTTTCTGGACAGAGAAGATTTGATGTATGTGATACAAAAGTTCAAATGTTCATTCGAAAGTGAATGTTTAGGTGACATGTTTTAAAAGTGGGTAAAACATCATCACAAGTGTATCACACACAACAGAGAATACTTTGAAAAAGAGTAAACGTTATGTGCATGACGTTGATGGGTAGAGTAGACGACGTCTTTGGCTTGAGCCGGGTCCACATATCTTATAGTTTTGTATAGGTATTATTTCCTAAAATTTTGCATGTACATCCAGAATATGTGTAAATAATATACATTGTACTTGAAAATTAGAAGCTTATGCAATAGTTACTATTTTTTCAGTAAGCCCAGTCCACGATTTACTGGGACAATCCTTGTAAATATTGTCCGACTGACCATGAAAAACCAATAATCTTTTGGTTGTATATTATTAACAGTGTTACTTTACGTAGAATTTCATACACTTATGTAAATCACCTCCAATACATTTATTTCAGTGAAGATAGTTTCATATTTTTAGCTTTTCTCATAATTATCAAGATAAGTTCTGAACTTCATGACATGCCCATGTTATGAAGTCAAACATCATATATATAATATAGCTATATAAATATTATGGCATATGAGGGGGGCATATATGTTTTACAAACTTGTATTTTTGTTGTTGTCAAAAGATCTGTGCTAAGAATATGTACATGAATAAAAGATACAATCAGTTAGATATGTAGACTTCTGTTGAGTTATGGATGTGCTTTGATATGTTTTGAAGTAACTTGTGCAATAATTGATGTAATAGCCCATGGTCCTATACTGTCATTACATGGTTTTGATCCCCCCCAAAAATAAGTCCTGCTGATGGTTGGTTAGTTCTTATTTAGTCTGTAAAGAAACTTAAAAATTGTATTTTTAGTCCCCTACTGGTGTTAACACAGGAGGGACTATAGATTTGCCCTCCGTCTGTTCATCTGTCTGTCCCTCCGTCCGTCTGGATGTCCGTTAATCTGGATCTCACGACTTAAAATCTTAAAAACCGTTTAAGATAATATTTTGAAAATTGTTATATGAATAGAAGGCGATGTGGAGATTCTGCATGTCACTTTGATTTTTTTCTCGGACCAAAATTCTGGTTGCTATGGTAATGGAAAAAAATTATGCACCTTATCGGTAGGGGACTTTTGTGT
>CM037783.1:39988326-40027469 GCA_021229015.1 Solen grandis | reverse complement strand
TATAAAGAGAATATCTGACACCATTTTTCACTATTTTTAGCTCTGACGTCACGTGACATCATAGGGTGCTGAAAATGCTGTTGCTCAAAAGCGCATACTTTACTGCAATAACTCTGAAGTTTTCATTTTTCTGAACAACTGGCATCATGTCGAAATCATTGCCCCAAATTAAAATTAAGTGGTTTGCTTATGACTTCCTATGACGTCACGAATCAAAATATTTGTAGAAATGCTGCAGAACTGCAAACTGTGTAAGTTTCAACTTTCTATCGCATCCTGAAGCTCTTTAATCCTAAAATGAAATTTTCGGTCCTATGTTCGAATCTTATTTCAGCCACAGAACTTCGGTCTTTCGGAATTTCGGTCAGCTGACAGGATATGCACACCTTAGTTTCAAGATGAAGAAAATCCGACCGTAAATGATGGCTGTAGAGTGCGAACACCTTTTTTCACTATTTTTTAGCTGTGACGTCATGTGACGTCATAGGGTGCTGAAGATGCTTTTGTTCAAAAGCGCATACTTTACTGTCATAACTCTGAAATTTTCATTATTCTGAACAACTGACATCATGTCGAAATCATTGCCCTAAAATGAAAATTAAGAAGTATGCTTATGACGTCACATGACGTCATATGATGTCAGGATTCAAAATATATGTAGAAATTCTGCAGAAATGCAAACTGTGTAAGTTTCAACTTTCTATCTCATCCTGAAGCTCTTTAATCCTAAAATGAAATTTTCGGTCCTATGTTCGAATCTTATTTCAGCCACAGAACTTCGGTCTTTCAAAATTTCGGTTAGTTGACAGGATATGCACACCTTAGTTTCAAGATGTACCATCTGTGAAAATTTGAAGAAAATCCGACCATAAATGATGGCTGTAGAGCGCGAACACCAATTTTCACTATTTTTAGCTGTGACGTCATGTGACTATAGGGGCTAAGATGCTTTTGTTCAAAAGCCCATACTTTACTGTCATAACTCTAAAATTTTCATTATTCTGAACAACTGGCATCATGTTGAAATCATTGCCCTAAAATGAAAATTAAGAAGTATGCTTATGACGTCACATGACGTCATATGACGTCAGGTCTCAAAATATATGTAGAAATTCTGCAGAACTGCAAACTGTGTAAATTTCAACTTTCTATCTCATCCTGAAGCTCTTTAATCCTAAAATGAAATTTTCGGTCCTATGTTCGAATCTTATTTCAGCCACAGAACTTCGGTCTTTCAGTTAGCTGACAGGATATGCACACCTTAGTTTCAAGATGTACCATCTGTGAAAATTTGAAGAAAATCCGACCGTAAATGACGGCTGTAGAGCGTGAACACCATTTTTCAATATTTTTACCTGTGACGTCATGTGACGTCATAGGGTGCTGAAAATCATTGAAATCAAAATTTCCTCACGTGACTAATAAGCCATAAAAATTTCATCGTCCTAGGACTATTGCAACATATAAAAATAAGCGTTTAGTTAGGAAGAAGAAAAGAATAATAATAACTAGAACCGCAAAGCGGCATCTTGGTTTTCGCTTTTAACTTGACTAGTAAGAGTACTGGTTTCAACTGCAGACATGATTGATATTAACTTTATTCGAATAATTTTGTGAATTGATCAAATGAAGTCCGATCTTCAAAAACATCATTAGAACGATCTCTTCACGAAGTAAAACTTTTGTTCATACACTTTCTATACAATATTTCTAGATTTGAAGCTATTTTGTGCCGATAAAAATAACAAGAGGCCCATGATGGCCCTAAATCGCTCACCTGAGATAAATAAGTTGACCCAAGGAACATCTGTACCAATTTATTTTAAAATCTGGCCAGTAGTTTTGAAGAAGGTGATTTTTAAAGTTTTCATATTTTTTTTCTTTTTGTTGCCATGGCAACCAGAGTTCTATATGGATCAAGTTTATTTTAGCAACTTTTGTGAAGGTTGACCCAAGGATCATTCCTGTTAAATTTAATCAAATTCTGTCCAGTGGTTTCAGAGGAAATGTTGATTAAAGTTTTCCCTATAAGCCCCGCCCCTGGCGGCCATGTTTTTTACGGATAGGAAATTTTTGTAGCAACTTTGGTAGAGGTTGATCCAAGGAACATCTGTACCATTTATTTTAAAATCTAGCCAGTAGTTTTGAAGAAGATGATTTTTAAAGTTTTCATATTTTTTTTTCTTTTTGTTGCCATGGCAACCAGAGTTCTACATGGATCAAGTTTATTTTAGCAACTTTTGTGAAGGTTGACCCAAGGATCATCCCTGCCAAGTTTAATCTAAATCTGTCCAGTGGTTTCAGAGGAGATGTTGTTTAAAGGTTTCTCTATATACATATATGGCAAATAAGCCCCGCCCCTGGCGGCCATGTTTTTTTACGGATCCGAATAATTTTAGCAACTTTGGTAGAGGTTGACCCAAGGAACATCTGTACCAATTTATTTTAAAATCTGGCCAGTAGTTTTGAAGAAGATGATTTTTAAAGTTTTCTTCTTTTTTTTCTTTTTGTTGCCATGGCAACCAGAGTTCTACATGGATCAAGTTTATTTTAGCAACTTTTGTGAAGGTTGACCCAAGGATCATCCTTGCCAAGTTTAATCAAATTCTGTCCAGTGGTTTCAGAGGAGATGTTGATTAAAGTTTTCCCTATATACATATAAGGCAAATAAGCCCCGCCCCTGCCGGCCATGTTTTTTATGGTTAGGAAAATTTTTAGCAACTTTGGTAGAGGTTGGCCCAAGGAACATCTGTACCAGTTTGTTTTAAAATCTGGCCAGTAGTTTTGAAGAAAATGATTTTTAAAGTTTTCATATTTTTTTTTCTTTTTATTGCCATGGCAACCAGAGTTCTACATGGATCAAGTTTATTTTAACAACTTTTGTGAAGGTTGACCCAAGGATCATCCCTGCCAAGTTTAATCAAATTCTGTCCAGTGGTTTCAGAGGAGATGTTGTTTAAAGGTTTCTCTATATACATATAAGGCAAATAAGCTCCACCCCTGGCGGCCATGTTTTTTTACGGATCGGAATAATTTTAGCAACTTTGGTAGAGGTTGACCCAAGGAACATCTGTACCAATTTATTTTAAAATCTGGCCAGTAGTTTTGAAGAAGATGATTTTTAAAGTTTTCATTTTTTTTATTTTTTTTTGTTGCCATGGCAACCAGAGTTCTACATGGATCAAGTTTATTTTAGCAACTTTTGTGAAGGTTGACCCAAGGATCATCCCTGCCAAGTTTAATCAAATTCTGTCCAGTGGTTTCAGAGGAGATGTCGTTTAAAGCAAATTGTTGACGACGCACGACGATGGACGCCGGACGAAGGGCGATCACAAAAGCTCACCTTGAGCACTTTGTGCTCAGTTGAGCTAAAAAAAACAACCCCAAAACTGGTAATATTCATTTGGTTGCCACAGAACAACAGTTCTACACGGATCAAACTTATTTTAGCAAGATTAGTAGAGATTTACCCAAGGCACACCTGTGCCAAAAAAATCTAAAATTTGGACTTAAGTTTTGGAGAAAAGGTCTCTACAGTTTTCACAGAACATGTGTACCAAAACATTCTTTTAAGTTTTCACTATATACATTTAAGGCAAATAACCCCCGCACCTGGTGGCCATGTTTTAGCAACTTTTGTGAAGGTTCATCCAAGGATCATCCCTGACAAGTTTAATCAAATTCGGTCCAGTGGTTTCAGAGCCAATGTTGTTTAAAGCAGATTGTTGACAACGTAAGACTGACGACGACAGATGCAAAGTGATCACAAAAGGTCACCTTGAGCACATTGTGCTCAGGTGAGCTAAAAAACAAAGGACACAAACTTAACAAAACAGGAGTAAAGGGCTTTTCTAAAATCAAACAATTGTACCACTTACAAATTAATTTACAATATTTCTTTAGATTCTGAATATTTATGTTTAAAAAAACAAACAAAAAACCAAACAAGAGGGCCATGATGGCCCTGGATCGCTCACCTGGTATCATTAGGCTATGTAAAATCAAGTGACCCCTGGGGCAGAGCCAATTTTGACCCCAGGGTCATGATTTGAACAAAGTTGGTAAGAATCGACTAGACAATGCTACACACTACCACACTCTACTTGGTAGAGGTCTATTAGCCCATGTTACATACCAAATATATAAACTCCAGACCTTGAAGATTTTTCTAGTTTTTTTTTCCAATATAAGTCTATGTAAAATCAAGTGATCCCTGGAGCGGGGCCAATTTTGACCCCAGCGTCATGATTTGAACATACTTGGTTGTGATCTACTAGACAATGCTGCACACCAAATATCTAAACCCCAGGCCTTATGGTTTCTGAGAAAAAGATTTTTCAAGTTTTTCCTTTATTAGCCTATGTTAAATCAAGTGACCCCTGGGGCGAGGCCAATTTTGACCCCAGGGTCATAATTTGAACAATCTTGGTAGAGAGTCATAAGATCATGCTACATACCAAATATTTAAACTCCATGCTTTGTGGTTTCTGAGAAGAAGATTTTTCAAGTTGTTTTCCTATATCAGCCTATGTTAAATCAAGTGACCCATGGGGCGGGACCAATTTTAACCCCAGGGTCATAATTTGAACAATCTTGGTAGAGAGTCATAAGACCATGCTACATACCAAATATCTAAACTCCAGGCCTTGTGGTTTGAGAGAAGAAGTTTTTTTCTATATTAGCCTATGTAAAATCAGGTGACCCCTTGGTGGGGCCAAATTTGATCCCAGGGCCATGATTTGAACAAACTTGGTTGTGATCTACTAGACAATGCTGCACACCAAATATCTAAACCCCAGGCCTTATGGTTTCTGAGAAAAAGATTTTTCAAGTTTTTCCTATATTAGCCTATGTTAAATCAAGTGACCCCTGGGGCGGGGCCAATTTTGACCCCAGGGTCATAATTTGAACAATCTTGGTAGAGAGTCATAAGACCATGCTACATACCAAATATCTAAACTCCAGGCCTTCTGATTTCTGAGAAGAAGATTTTTCAAGTTTTTTTCTATATTAGCCTATGTAAAATCAAGTGACCCCTGGGGCGGGGCCAATTTTGACCCCAGGGTCATGATTTGAACAAACTTGGTAGAGATCAATTAGACAATGCTACACACCAAATATCTTAACTCTATGCCTTGATTTTTCAAGTTGTTTTCCTATATCAGCCTATGTTAAATCAAGTGACCCCTGGGGCGGGGCCAATTTTGACCCCAGGGTCATAATTTTTACAATTTTAGTAGAGAGTCATAAGACCATGCTACATACCAAATATCTAAACTCGAGGCCTTGTGGTTTCTGAGAAGAAGATTTTTCAAGTTTTTTCCTATATTAGCCAATGTTAAATCAAGTGACCCCTGGGGTGGGGCCAATTTTGACCCCAGGGTCAAAATTTGAACAATCTTGGTAGAAAGTCATAAGATCATGCTACATACCAAAAATCAAAAGGCTAGGCCTTGTGGTTTCGGAGAAGAAGATTTTTTAAATTTTCATTTTTAAAATCTATTTTTAGCTCCTGTGACCTACTTATTCACCCAATCAAAATAATTTGAACAACTTTGATAGAGGTCATTATAAGGATGATTCCTGTGAAGTTTGGTCAAAATCCATCCAGTGGTTTAGGAGGAGAAGATGTTTAAAGGAAAAGTTGACGCAAGACGCACGCATGCACGCACGGACGGACGGACGACGGACGCCGGACAAAAGGCGATCACAAAAGCTCGCCATGAGCACGTTGTGCTCAGGTGAGCTTAAAAAAAACCAGAGGTCCATGATGCCCTGAATCGCTCATTCAAGGGCCATAACTCCAGACCTAATGGGTTATAGATATCAGCCATAACTGAACTTGGTGGAGAGGTTATGACTATAAACATTGTCATAAAGTTTAAAGAAGATTGTTAGAGATATGACAATGCTAGAGTGTACAGAAAGTGAAATCTGGCATTTTTTAATATAAAAAGTTGCATAAATCCTGACCTAATTGGCCAATATCAACCATAATCAAACTTGGCTAAGAGATTATGGTATTAAATAAACGATGTCATTTAGTTTGAAGGTGATTGCTTAAGAAATAAGGATGCTAGAGTGTACTGAAAGTGAAATCTTGCATTTTTTTACCATTCAAGGGCCATAACTCTAGACCTATTGGGTGGATATCAGCCATAATCGAACTAGACGGAGAGGTTATGGCTATACACATTGTTATAAAGTTTGAAGAAGATTGCTGGAGAAATGAAGATGCTAGAGAGTACACAAGAAAATGTTGACGGATGGATGTACAGACTGACGGACGTCCTGACGTACAACGGATGCTGGACATTGACAGACCTCAATAGCTCACCTTGAGCACTTTGTGCTCAGGTGAGCTAATAAAGATGATACAGTATACACAAATCATAATCAGGCACTTATTTTATCATTCAAGGGCCATAACTTAAGACATAATAGTATGATATCAGCCATAATTAAACTGGGCCAAGAGAAAATGGCTATCAACACTGTCATAAAGTTTGAAGAAGACTGATTAAGAACTGAAGATGCTAGAGTGTACACAAAGTGAAATCTGGTAATTTTTATCGTTCAAGGGAAATAACTTCAGTCCTAAAGGGTGGATATCAGCCATAATCAAACTCGGCCGAGAGATTATGGCTATAAACATTAAACATTGTCATAAAGTTTGAAGGAGATTGCTGAAGAAATCTAGATGCTCCAGTGTACACAAAATGTTGATGGATGTTCGGACGGACGAGGGACGCAAGACATTGACTTGACCACAAAAGCTCACCTTGAACACTTCATGCTCAGTTGAGCTAAAAAAAAATCATTTGTAATTTTTAAATAATCAAACATTGTATATGATTAATAGCAATACTGTAAAACTAACTAGATAACAGTATATGATCCTGGATTTGTTCATACATGTCCTGATCTGACTATATTGGAAGAATTCACTATTGAGATCACCTTGCTATTAAGACCACTTTTTTCTGGAACCAATGGTGGTCTATATAGCAAGGTTTTATAAAATGATACTATTTCTCAATGTGTAGAAAATAACAAACAAGAGGGCCATAGAGGCCCTGAATTGCTCACCTGAGTATAGGGTTTGTAGTGACCATTGGTGCTACTCCTGATAAGCCCCGCCTACTGGCATGGCCAGCATCAATGCATGAAACCCTCACAGAATAGACTGTTTGATCTGAGAAGTTAGAATGTATGTATGAATCAAGTATGCTGTGTTTACAGTTATAATAAATGAAGAAAAAAAAAATCCGGTCTTTGGGTCCAGACTTAACCCTTTCCCTCATAGAGGACACTATGAAAAGACCTATGTGAACAGCATAAAACCAGATCAGCCTGCGAGTAACTCGCAGGCTGATCAGGTTTTATGCTGTTCGCTGCTCCTCAGTGGTCTGGTAATGAGGATTTTACAATTAAATTTGGTAAGGTTTAACTGTGGTTTTCTGCAGATCAGGCTTTATGTGATACCTACTGAAGGCGTCAAAATGAGTCTGTATGAGGGAAAGGGTTAATCCTTTATACAAGGACTAAGGTGTATACAATTAACCACATACCCACATGTGGAGAAAATTACAGGGTTACCAAAGTAGCATTTTGAAATCTGGCCAGTAGAGTTGAAGGAAATGATTTTTAAAATTTTCGTAATTTATTTCTTTCCATTGCCATTGCAACCATGGATCAAGTATATTATTTTTAGCAACTTTTGTGAAGGTTCACCCAAGTATCATCCCTGCCAAATTTAATAAAATTCTGTCCTATGGTTTCAGAGGAGATGTCATTTAAAGCAAATTGTTGACAACGGACGACACATGATGATGGACACTGGATGCAGTATGATCACAAAAGCTCTATTAGCCCCGACCCCGGCAGTTTTCTTACAGATCGGAATAATTTTAGCAATCTAGGTAGAGGGTTACCCAAGGAACATCTGTACTAAAACATTATGAAATCTGGTCAGTAGTTTTGAAGTTGATTATTTTTAAAGATTTCATTTTTTTTTTTTTTTTTTTTTTTTTTTTGTCACCATGGCAACCAGATTTCTACATGGATCAACTTTTGTGAAGGTTCACCCAAGGATTATCCCTGCCAAGTTTAATCAAATTCTGTCTGGCGGTTTCAGAGGTGATGTTGTTTAAAATTTTCACTATATACATATAATGCAAATTAGCCTCGCCCCTGGCGGCCATGTTTTTTTATGGGTCAGAATAATTTTAGCAATCTTGGTAGCTGGTTACCCAAGGAACATCTGTACTAAAATATTTTGAAGTCTGGTGAGTAGTTTTGAAGGAGATGATTTTTAAAGTTTTCATTTTTTTTTCTTTCTGTTGCCATTGCAACCAGAGTTCTACATGGATCAAGTTTATTTTAGCAACTTTTGTGAAGGTTCACCAAAGGGTTATCCCTGCCAAGTTTAATCAAATTCTGTCCAGTGGTTTCAGAGGAGATGTCGTTTAGAGCAAATTGTTGACATTGCACGACGGACACAGGGTGATCACAGTGAGCTAAAAATTGAGTTGCCAGCATTTTGCGACAAATCTATATAATATATCAATGTTTTCCTTATCTTTAAGATTTCACTTAGATTGAATCTAAGAAAAAAAATAAGTTTAAGTAATATCTTAAGGAAACAAGACAGCATGCTCGACTATCTGAATGCTTGTCAATAAATATAAATATTGCAATTAATGGCAAAATGAAAATCTCTGTATTATCAAAATATACACAAGAGCAATAAACATGTGCTCCAAGTTTTAAAGCAATATCTCAAAGAGTTCAGAGAAAAAGTGAGTTTGTACTTAAAGGTAAATTAAGTCAGAAAAGGGGCATAATTATGTCAAATTTCAAGGTGATGGTCAAAAACTGCAGATATTCAAAGTTTCAAAGCAACACCTCAAAGAGTTAAGTAAAAAAATGAGGTGGTATGAAAATGTTAACCAAGATTCTGAATAAAAAGGGGACAAAAATATGTCAAAATTCATAACAGTGCCTGATCCCCCACACAGGTAGCAATTTCATGTGTGAATTATGAGTGACATTCATGAAAAGAAATTGAAGATAATTGCAATGTTAAACAAAACATTTTTTCGAAATCCAAAAAGGCTCATTAATATAAAAAAATATTTGGAAGAATAACTGTTCCTGTTTCTGCTAGAAATTTGAGGGACATCCATCGAGTAAAAGTGGAGATAATTGCAATGTTAAACAAAAGTTTTAACATTTTTTGAAGTCCAAAAGGCCCATTAATATGCAAAAATATTTGGAAGAATTACTGTTCCTGTTTCTCCTAGAAATCTGAGGGACATCCATCGAGTAAAAGTGGAGATAATAGCAATGTTAAACAAAACCCGAATGTTTCTTGGGATTCTGACGAAGACACCTACACTGATGCTGACACAGACACTGGGGTGACTACAATAGTTAATTTATTTATTTCACATTGATTGGGAAATAAGTTCTTACAACTTAAACTAATCCCTCTCGATGGTTCCTAGGTTGGACCAGTACTTTGCGTCTGGGAAGGTTGTGAAGAATTTTTGCCTCCAACGGGGTTTGAACCCACTAGCTCATCCTATTCTTCAAATAGTCTAGCTAAAAGTTAGGGAAAGCAACTTACTTACTTAAAGATATCTATTAATTATGACCCCTGGATTTCCCACATTAGAGACTGCATACAACTGTAAATTCTGAAGGATCTTTAATGAGACACTCTGTTAGGAAACAAAACAAAGACCTGTATTTTAATCTTAAGAATGATACACTGGGCATCTTTTGTCAGATGCTGTCCTCAATGAACTGCTGTTGTCATAGCAACAGGGACAAAGCAACAAAGTCATAAACACTACCACTATTAGATCAGGATAACAGGCATGATTGTGACAGCTTTTAATTCCTTTCTGATACATCTGCTCCATCATTAATTCTGCAACCCAGATTTAACCCAAAATACTTCTGCATACCACAAGAAGATGATGCTTTTATCATAGCCAACTTCATCCAAGGGAACACATGCACAAGAACTGCCTCCCATGCCCATGTGGGACCAGTCTGATAAAACAGTGGGGAGCAGTCCATGAATTTTCCTATCTGTTTGTTATCAGCTAGCTACTTTGTGGTCCCCAGTCAACCATAGAGATATTGATTATTTTCTGAACACCATTGTGCTTCCTCTCCATGAGCTATGCCCATACTGACAGCCGCTTTTGGCCTTTTATTTTCCAGCTGGAGAAAACTTACCCCATATGTTATCATTATCATCATAAGAATGAGATGTCTGTCTTTGAGACTTGAAATATCTGCTAAAAATTCTGCAAATATCCAGAGTCCTCGAATTTCAGGTTTGAAAACTGATGCCTCCTGTCCTTTGCCCCCCTAATTCTTTTTGAAAAATAAAACCTTTCATGCTTTTACTTTTGGTTGAACCCGTGCAGAAATATTTCCTTGCGATTCCCAGGATATGTTGATGTCAAAAACCTGGTAATCCTGAAATACCAGGATTCCTGGTAATTCCTAGGTCCTAGGATTTATCAGGACTTTTTAGCAAAGAAGGTAATACCAGGAAATTTCCAGGAATTTTATTTTATACAAATTCTAGGTTCCAGGAAATACAAAGACTCATTAGTTTCTTTCACAAAATCCAAGTTCCTGTTTATCAAAAATCTATAACTGCCATTACTGTGATGATCACTTAGAATATTATCACAGTTTTATTGCCTTTCAATTTTTTAAAATGTTTCACATAAAATTCAATCGTTTTCTAGCACAGTTAACTGTTGCATGGACATCATTTCAAACTGTTGCATACATGCAGTTACATCATTCAGCAGTAAAATAATAAGTTGTTCAGGAATTCACTGTTGTTCTTTAATTAATTTATGCAATGTAATTATAAAATGATTGATAAAGTAATAAAAGAATTACTTCATGGTAATTTGTATAACAGTGAAACATTTTTCATTGTCATACAATTTACCATAAAATAACTATTTTGTTAACAGCTCATACCATAATTTCTTGCTGACAATGTGAGCTGTTATTTTTATACGTTTTCAAGCAACCACATAAAGAAATGGAATTTCTTGTCTGATCACTATTTTATAAATGACTTCAACAAAAAGAGCCATGGTGGCCCTAAAATGTTCACCAGAGTACCATCAGCCTAATTAAAACAATTCAGGTAACTTAATTTTACCTGGTTACTTTCAACAGCAACAAAGAATTCTATATCAATTTTAAAAGACAAGAGGGCCAAGATGGCCCTAGATCGCTCACCTGAGAAAAATATCATTCATTGCCTGTACAAAAACAGATTGCTTAAGAATAAAGATGATGAGGTGAAACAATGTTCAGGAATTTTCTGACCCCATCCACAAAAGATATCATCATGACAAACATTCTGCCAAAGTTTGAGGATGATTGGACCAAAAATGTTGCCCTCAGAGTATAAACAAGATTTTTCTAAGATTTGACCTACTGACCTACTTTTCTGTCCAGCCCAATCCATTTTCAAACTGGTTCGAGATATCATCATGACAAACAATCTGACCAAGTTTGAGGAAGATTGGATCAAAATTGTGGCCTCTAGTGTGTAAACAAGATTTTTCTAAGATTTGACCTACTAACCTACTTTTTTATCCAACCTTACCCATTTTCAAAAGGGTTCAAGATATCATCAAGACAAACATTCTGACCAAGTTTGAGGAAGATTGGATCAAAATTGTGGCCTCTAGTGTGTAAACAAGATTGTTCTAAGATTTGACCCACTGACCTACTTTTGGATCCAACCTGACCCATTTTCGAAAGGGTTCAAGATATTATCAAGACAAACATTCTGACCAAGTTTGAGGAAGATTGGATCAAAATTGTGGATTCTAGTGTGTAAACATCAAAATTGTTGACGGACGACGGACAAGCAAGTTTCCCAAAAACTCACCCTGAGCTATGCTCAGGTGAGCTAAAAACTAGCCAGCCAAATGAAACTAAATTCTAACCAGTGGTTTCACAGATGAAGAATTTAGAAAATTTCTATAAAGAGTACTTAAGGAAACAAGCTGCGGTCCTAGGTGCCATATAAGGTAACCATTTGTACTAACTGAAAATAAGTTTTGACTAGGGCTGCGTATTGCCAGGCCAATGCCAGTACGATACATACCACCATAGAAGTTGAGCAATATAAAACAATACAATAAGACTGTCATATTGAGTTACTGAAAAAGTAAACATGAAAGGACTGACCAAAACGTTTGAGACATTGGGACTTTGACTTATGTATAAGGCTATATCAACAGTCAAACTATCAAGTCTTTGAATTCTAGATAAGGCTTCATTGCATCAACATTCGGTCATTAACATAATTTTCTACAAATGTACATGAAGCAGATATTCCATTGTATTCAGGTGTGTTCATAACAAAACATAGAGATATTTTTCTCAGAAAACACATTTGTTTATAAGCAAGATATGCAAACAAAACAAAATATTACTGAGGTAATTCAAATATAAGATTGGTATTGATTATAGAGTTAATAATTGCAATAAGCATTCTGAAAGTATTACTTAGGCAATACTAAGTCCCCTACAGGCAAAAAGAAAAATAAGAATGCCCACCTAAGTCAATTATTTGATCAATACTTTTGATGAAAGTCAAACAACGATAAATATCAACAAGAGGTCCATGAGGCCCTGAATCACTCACCTGAGAAACATTGCCCTCAATGCCAATTATTGTATTACGAGTCATAGTGAATACATAATCTATGCAGAAATACAGCAAGATCATCTGAATTCCACACAAAAACTGATCCTGCCATCAAAACTTTGAATGTCATAGCTCTAATAAGTCTATATAAAATCAAGTGACCCATAGGATGGTGTAACAAAATGACCAAGGGCGGACAACTCCCTAAGGTAGAATAAATACCAAACAACTTTCTTTAAAATTATATTTAATATAAAAATATAAACAATGAGAATATTAGAAAAAGAATTAAAGAATATGAAAAAAAAACTGCCGGCTAACTGTCTCTTTATCTGTTGGTACAATAATAAATAATAACTGCACTGAACGTCCTGTTTTCACTTTAAACCTGCATATTAACTACATAATAACTTACTGATACAAATGCACTTCAATGTGCCACATTCACAAAATGATTACTAAATTCACAGTACTCATACACTATAACACGTGCTCTTGTCGATGAACACTGACTTCCTGTCGTCGCTGTCCCTTCAGTATGTGATCCACTTAGTCCCCCGTAGACACCCGGTCGTCCATATGACGCATGAGTAGATTCTCCCGTCCTTGCGACGTAGTCCACCAATGGGGTCCCGTATCGACTGTGACCACCAAGATTAAATAAAAAACTAGTCCCAACGTAGACACCCTGTCGTCCATATGACGCATGCGTAGATTCTCCCGTCCTTGTGACGTAGTCTACCAACGGGGTCCCGTATCGACTAACCTTCCGGTTTACATAGGATCCATGCCCCAACTAAATACGGCTACAAACAATAAATAGCTCTTATTTACTTATCACGCCAAATATAATGTGCAGACACTGTATTACTTCATAATACTACGTTCATACCAAATAACAAATCTCTGGTATTTCATACATGCATTTTATACCATACAACAATATTATGGTTTTACATAAGCGCATTAACGTAGAGAACTGCCCTTGTTCGCAATTATATCCAAATTAATTTTTATTAAAAACAGAACCGTCCTCGTTAGCTCCAGACAGATATTCCATACAACTCCACGTTTCTTAATTCCAACACAAATACTGTTGGACAAATGCTTCCATGTATATTCAGGTAATATCAAAATTAAGGACATACCTATAAACTAACATAATTATTCTCAAAATTACATCAAATATACATAATAATGCGGAGCTATGTACTTAGATTCCTTGGCCTATAGAACCAAAACTTCAAAAACTACCGAGAATTAAATATGATTGTACACTCGTTTCCCTGAGAAGAAACAATACAACAATCTACAAAATAAATGTTTAAAATAAATCTAAGTTTCATATCTACCTGCAAAACTGAAATACAAAATAAAATTTTACTCACACAATCTCCGTAATGAAATTTGGTCAGAATACTCTAGACTGGACCAGGTATCCTCCGTAGCTCCCATCGATATCTGACACTGAGGCTTTATACAAATCAGCTTATATACTAAAACCCCCTGATTTACTCTTATAAAACAAATATCACGTGAATCGTGCAATAAATTGTAAATCGCTGAATCCCGCGCATCCCGAGAAATACTGACAACACTGAGGTATACTGATAAAAAGGGCTAATGTAAAGAAACTATAGGTTTAAACTTCTAAACCTTAAACATCTCTCTTAATACACTTAAAACTTAGCAAAACAGTAGATATAACTATTTCAAACCCTAATCATATCTCATTCTGAACAAAAGGTAATAAAAGAAACCTGTGATAAACCTTATATAACCAAAATCGGTTAACACAGTTCCACTCTGGCCTACGTGACAAATACAACGTACTCTAAATCTATGCTTATTTTCAGGCCACGTCAACATTATTTTGTGACAGATGGGGCCAATTTTGTCCCTAGGGCAATGCCGCATACCAATATTTCCAATAACTCGAGGCCTTGTGGTTTTTTCTAGATTTTCTTAAAATCAAGTGACCCCAGGGGTGGGACCAATTTCAACCCAGGGTCATGATTTGAAGAACTTGGTAATCATCCATAAGACTATGCCACACACCAAATATCTAAACTCAAGGCTTTGTGGTTTCTGACAAGAAGATTTTTCTAGGTTTTTTTTGTGGACCTTGGGGCGGGGCCAATTTCGACTCCAGGGTCATGATTTGAACAAACTTGGTAATGGTCCATAAGACAATGCCACACACCAAATATCTAAGAAGAAGATTTTTAAAGATTTCACTTTAAAAATCTATATTTAGCTCCTGTGACCCAGATATGCAATGGACCTGCACCATCTGAGCAACTTTGGTAGAGCTTCATGCAAGGAACATCCCAGGCAATTTTCGTCAAATTTGGCCAAGTGGATTGGGAGGAAATGTTGTTTAAAGAAAATTGTTGACGCCAGACTCACACATACACACAAAGACAATGGACAAAAGGCGATCACAATAGCTCACCATGAAAAAGTAAGGAAAACTGCTATTTTAAAGTCCAAGGCCTGTAATTTCGTCAAAAATCAGTTAACGGGAACAAAACTTGAACCTGATCTGTAACTCATGGTGGTAGACTCACATACCAAATATTAGATCAATATCTGCAAGCACTTAGAAAAAAAGTATGGAAAACTGCTATTTTAAAGTAATTTTTTAAATCCAAGGCCTGTAAGTTCGTCAAAAATCAGTGGACCAGAACGGAAACTCAAACTTGATATGTGTAATCCATGGTGGAAGACTCACATACTAAATATTAGATCAATATCTGTAAGCGTTTAGAGAAAAAAAGTCTGGAAAACTGCTATTTAAAGAAATTTTCTAAGTCCAAGGCCTATAATTTGTCAAAAATCAGTGGACCGGAACAAACTAAACCTAATCTGTAACGCATGGTGGTAGACAAACATATCAAATATCAGATCAATATATGCAAGAGTTTAGAAAACAAGAGGGCCATGGGTGGTTGCTCACCTGAGAACCAGGTATTAATGATCAGGGTTTTCCTTGACACAGAAATCCTGCGTCATTGTCGCATTTTTTCACCAAATGACCCCCAAAATAAATTCTTATGCGTCCAAGTGGACGCAAGTGTGCTCGGACATTCAGTCTGTTTACATCTCGATTTTCTGAAAATCTATTTTCACTTTTCGGTCGACTTTTGTTAAGATTCCTATCGCTTACACAGCCAACATAATGAAAACCAGTCTGTAGGTAAGACCGGTTTACATTTTATCAAGCCCTTTTCTTTAGATTGATTATCACGACAAAGTTCCAGTCTGATTTAAGACTGTGTTTCATACATTTTAATTTTATTTCAACATACCAAAAGCGCTTCTGCATCGAAGATTGTTTTAAACGAAAACTTGGTTTCGGACAGCCAATATCCTAAACAAAGGAGGCAAATTCAATTTTAGTTAACTTTCGGAAGATTTTGTAGATGATAACATTATCAGACAAATACTTGATAATTCAGAGTTCATGAAGCGACACATAGCGATGCCTAGCGCTTCGCCGCTGGTCTTTAAGTTAGTAAAATAAGCTGTCCTTCTGCATATTCTAAATGCATCGAACACTATTTAGCAACTCTAAATCATTTAATGCATTACCCATGAATATAACAGGGCACTACTACGATTTATTTTTATTTCTAAAAATATGTATATTTTTTTATATGAATAAGGCCTAAAGCTTACCAACGTAAAAACGTGAGAAATTATTTCGTTTTTTTATTTATTTATGGATTCTTATCAAAAACAATACAATATGACATGTTTGAGTGCATAATGAGCTAAATTTGCGCATCCCTTAATTTTATCAATATTTGGTAGTTTTTTAATGGATGACCCCCAAAAATTTAGTATGACCCCCATTTATGAAAGTAAGGGGGTCAAAATGACCCTCATCTCTGGAAGAGGAGGGAAAACCCTGAATGATATTGTGGAAAATGGGCTCTGCCCTCTGCCAGCCATAAATCAAGTGAGTACTTTATAAGGACAAGAAGAATTTTCAAATTTGTACTATTTACATATAAGGAAAATGGGCTTAGCCCCTGGCAGCCATATTTTTCAACAGATCAAAATAATTTGAACAATCTTGGTAGAGAGTGACCTAAGGAACATCTGTGCCAAATAACTTTGAAATCCAGGAAATACTTTTGGAGGAGAAGATTTTTGAAGCTTTTACTATATATATATATATATATATATATATATATATATATATATATATATATATATATATATATATATATATATATATATATATATAGGGATAATGGGCTCCGCCCCTTGGCGGCCATGTTTTTCAACAGATCAAAGTAGTTCTACTGTACTAAAATAACATTGGATTTTAATATGCTTGACAAATATCTCTTGTTGTTACATTATATATCTTTTTGTGTGTGAAACCATGAAATGGAAGATTTATGTAAATAAATGAATATAAACTGGAGCAAAAATCTTTCAACACAGTGCCACTTTTCAGGCAACCTTCCCAGGATAAACTGTACAGTGTAAAATATTAGTTTTCCAGGTCTGTTCCATAAGAACTACAGTAAAACTTCCCCAATGTAATTATCAGTCATGTTTTCTCTTCGGAATAACAGGTCATCTTCTAGTTCAGGCTTCTGCACCAAGACAGGACCTTCTTGTTGTAACAATGCCTCCTATAGTCGGGGACTCTCTTTGATGCTGGCAACAAGGGAACTTATCTGTGTACTTGAAAAGCATGGGCACAATGTGATATGGCAGATTAGGTGCAAGATTTCCCCATTCTTTCAGATTTCTGAAGGGGATATGCTTTATACAATAGTATATGATATTATCGAAGGTCAAAGTTAAATTCCACCCACAAAACTTTACCTTGTCATCAAAACTGAAGATCATTCTCTATATAAATCTATGTAACAAGAGGGACAAGATGGCCCTGAATCGCTAACCTGAGAAATATTGCTTTCATTGCCTTTTACAACATAGTCATACTGAATACAAAATCCATGCAGAAGAACAGCAATATGAGCTTAATTCCACTCAAAAAGTTTACATGTGGTCCAAAAAACCAAGTTAACCCTAGCGTGGGACTAATTTTGACTCCAGGGCAATGATTTGAAAACTTGGTTCAGGTCGACAACGCCATGTTACATACCAAATATCTAAACCCATGATCTTGTGGTTTCTGACAGGGATATCTTTTAAAAATCTTTCCTATGTAAGTTTGTGTTAAATCAAGTGACCCCTGAGACGGGGTCAATTTTGACCCCAGGGCCATGATTTGAACAAACTTGGTGATGTCCATAAGGCAATGTTATACACCAAATATCTAAATTCCTGGCCTTGTAGTTTCTGACAAAAAGATTTTTTCTAGATTTTCCTATTTATATGTAGAATCAATTGACCTCTGGGACGAGGCCAGTTTTGACCCCAGGGCCATCATTTGAACAAACCTGGTAGATGTCCACAAGAGAATCAGTAGAACCGATGGATGCCACCCAAATAAATGCTAAATAGCAAAAGGCAAAAACTCCAAAATTATGCAAAACAATAACTCCAAAATTATGCAAAACAGAGTTGTGGTTCTTGTACAATGCACTTCTCCTCATTAAGATCTATCTACCTATGAAGTTTCATGTCGATACCTCTTATAGTTTTTGTACTTTGCTCCAGACAAAATTTAAGCATGAATAATAACAAAGGGCAATAACTCCAAAATAATGTAAAACAGAGTTATGGTTCTTGTACACTTCACTTCTCCTCATTGAGATCTATCTACCTATGAAGTTTCATGGTGATACCTCTTATACTTTTTGTGCTATTCTCCAGACAAAATTAAAGTATGAAAAATAACAAAGGGCAATTACTCCAAAATTATACAAAACATACTCCAAAATTATACAAAACAGAGTTGTTGTTCTTGTACACTGCACTTCTCCTCATTGAGATCTATCTACCTAGGCAGTTTCATGTAGATACCTCTTTTAGTTTTTGTGTTATGCTCCAGACAAAATTATGACAGACGAACGGGACGGGACGAACGGACAAAGCGGCAACTCTATGCACTCCCTTTGGGACACATAATAATAAGACAATGTTACACACCAAATATCTTAACTCCAGGCCTTGTTTTCATTCTTAATATCTTAGTCTATATAAATCCTCTGGGGCAGGGCCAATTTTGATCCCAGAGCAATGACTTGAGAAATGTCCACTAGGCCTTGTTACACACCAAATATCTAAACCCCAGACCTTGTGCTCTCAGACAAGAAAGTTTTTGATTTTTTCCCTATTTAAATCTATATACAAGAGGGCCATGAAGTCCCATGAATTGCTCACCTGAGAACCAGGTATAAGTGGGTGTAAAAGAAACATCATATATCTTATTATATTTGCGAGTTTATTTTAGCAACTTGAAGATCTAACCAAGGATCATTCATGTCAAGTTTCATCAATTTCTACCCAGTCGTTTCAGAGAAGATGACGTTTGAAGAAAATCGTTGATGATGCACAACAGAATGAGGGTGATCCCAATAACTCACCAGAGCACGTGAGTAACTGAGCTAAAAACAATTATTTAGCAACGAGATTTCCTTATGTCTTTGTCAAACATGAATCCCAAAACCCCCGATAAATTTATTTCAAGTGTACATTCCTCATTATAGAGAGAGACCCAAGGAACATCTTTGCCAAAATCTATTGCAAATCTGAAATCAAGACAAGATTTTTCAAGTTTGTTCTTTAAACATATAAGAAAATCAGTCTCTGCCTCTAGAAGCCATGTTTTTCGACAGATAAAATTAATTTTTACAATCTTGGAAGAGAGTGGCCAAAGGAACACCTGTGCAAAAATATCTAAATCCAGTCAGTACTTTAAGATGAGAAGATTTTTGAAGGTTTCAAATTTTTTCCCCTTTTAGTTGCCATGGCAACCAGATTTTGGCATGGAATTTAATTCTTTGACCAAATTTAGAAGACCAGCCAAGCAACATTCCTGTTAAATTTTATGAAAATTGGCCCAGAAGTTTAGGAGATGTTGTTTAAGTTAAATGATGACAACAGATGACGGACATTCATCTGTCACAATAACTCACCTTTTCTAACAAGAGGGCCATATTGGCCCTAGAAAGCTCACCAAAGTACCATCAGCTTAATTAAACAATTCAGTTGAACCTTGATTAAAATTTCAGATAAAAACTAGAGATTTCACTGAAGGTGATTAATACCCCAAATGCTTTGATACAGAAGAAGCCTGCCTCCAGGGGAGCATAAATAGCCTGTATACATAGTATAATGGTTATGATGGCAAGTACAATCTTTAACTAAAGTGGATTGAGAGTCAATTATGATTGTTTGGCATAGTAGTTTGAAAGTGTAGAGTTACACTTCCTGAACACTGCAGTCATTTTAAGTTTCAAGTTGTTGTTGTATTGGGGTTTACCGATGCTGCGATAATATTTCAATCATATAGCGACGTCCAGCTAATTACAGGTGGAGGAAGACCCCGAGGACACAGAGGTACCCGGGTAGAACCACCGACCTACCGCAAGCCAGCTGGAAGGCTTCCCCACCTGAAAAATCCGAAGTGCCTACAGGGATTCGAACCCACAGCCGCGAGGGGCTGAGAGATTTGTAGTCCACGACAGTAACCAGTCGGCCACGGCGGCCCCCTGTAAGTTTCAAGTAAATACCATGTATAGTATTTGAGTTTTGTTCCGGACAAGAAAAACAAGAGATCCAAGATGGCCCTGAGTCGCTCACCTGAGTAAGATGGCTGTGTTAGGTATAATGACAAAAAATCTGGCATCTAAAGTGTTTTTATAATATTTGACTAAGTGACCTAAATTTTGATCCTACCTGAATTTGCACTCAACTGGGAAATCATGAAGTCATCATTCATATCAAGTTTAATGAAGACTGGGACAAAAATGTAGGCCTCTAGAGTGTTCACAAGATTTTTCTAAAATTTGCCCTGGTGACCTACTTTTTGACCCTATGTGGCCCAGTTTTGAATTCATCCTAGATTTGATGTAAACAAACATTCTGACCAAGTTACATTAGGGATAGGCTAAAACTGTGGCCTCTAAAGTGTTCACAAGGTTTTTCTAAGATTTGACCTGGTGACCTAGTTTTTGACCGTAACGTAATCCAATTTCTAACTCGTCCAAAATATCATGTAGACAAACATCCTGACCAAGTTTCAAGAAGATTGGGCCAAAACTGTGGCCTCTACAGTGTTTACAAGGTTTTTCTAAGATTTGACCTGGTGACCTAGTTTTTGACCCCACTTGACCCAATTTTGAACTCATCTGAGATATCATGTAGACAAACATCCTGACCAAGTTTCATGAAGATTGGGCCAAAACTGTGGCCTCTAGAGTGTTTGACGACAGACGATTGATGACACATGACAGACAACGGACAAAAGGCGATCACAATAGCTCACAAGTGCTCAGGTGAGCTAAAATGCAATTTTACAAGGGAGATAAAAATGGCACCAGATAGAGATACAGTTCTTGGACCTTGCACTTTTCCTAGTCACTATTTGTTTACATATTAAGTTTCAAGTCAATACCTTGTATAATTTTCGAGTTATGTTCCGGACAAAGAAAAACAGAATTAAACAAAGGGAGATAATTCAAAAATGGGACCAGGTAGAGTTACAGTTCTTGGACACTGCACTTCTCCTTATCGCCATCTGTCTATGTTTTAAGTTTCAACTCAATAAATACCTTGTATAATATTCGAGAAATGTGCCGGGCAAACAAAACAGAATTAAGGGATGTAATTCAAAAATGATGAATATTTATGCTAAGTATCAGGTGAATTGGACTAAAAGTGAAGGAGGAGTTCACAGGACAAGATTTTGCAGACAGACCGCTTGACCATTTAAACTATTTTTGTGCAGTATCACCCAATGATCATTCCTATTGAGCTTCATCAAAATCTGCTCAGCAGTTAAGGAGATGCCATTTAAATAATTATTTTCTATTTTTAGCTCTGGTGACCATTTTGTTCAGTACTACCTAAGAATCATTCCTGACATGTTTCATCAAAATCTGCCTAGCGATTCAGGAGGAGAAGTTGTTGAAAGCAAAAGTTGACGACCCAAGACGGCCAAAGGACGATCACAATACCTCATCTGAGCTCAAAAGGGGAACAAGTCCAAAAACTGATGCCAGACTTATGAACCTTGTACATTACTCTTCCTCTAATCAATTCTTTCGATAAAAGGCATAAAAGAAGAGAAGTTTGACAATACAGAGGTGCTATCGTATCAGTTGTCAAAAATAGCGTATATTGTTTGTATCGCATCGTATCGTATAGTATACTCAATCGCATCGTAATGCATCGAATCGTATCCTATCGCATTCAATCATATTACACATAATAAACGGGATCGTATCGCATCCTATCGTAATGCAATGGTATATCGTAAATTGTATATCATAAATCGCATAACGTATATCGTATCGAATCACTACAAGATTTTTGGCAGTCTAAGTTTTGGGACAATCTTTATTTATTAATTATTATATTTTTTTTTAAAGAAAATAATTCTTCTTCGTGCCTCTAAATTCAACATTTTACGTATGTGTATTTATTTTTTATCATTAATCATATTATGTAGTATAACCTTATTATTTGATTAGTTATAATAACATTCTTTTACTTTTAACGTACCAGTACTTGTACTGTATATACATGTATAGTGGCCTACGTGACTTTCTGCGTAGTTAAGCAATTTAATGCACGTGTGAAAAATATATTTTCGAAAGCATTAAATCGATATTTAAGTATACGCTGGGCTACAATCATTCCTATAAGTTTACTTGATGTATTTGATCAAAATTTTCATGGTTAGCATGTCTGAAAATTAACGATTTAAATCTGACCTAGTTATGCATAATCAAACCGATTTCGTCCAAAATGTTGCTTCCTTGGAATAACTTATTTTCAGGGACCTTTTTCTTCTGCAGTGTTCCCTTGGGTGCTCTTATCAAAAACACTGAAAGAGATGATCGTAACTTAATTATATACCTACATTATAGTTTTAATGTGTATTTTTTTTATTTCTTACTTTATTTACCCCCCTCTTTCTCTCTCTCCACACATGCAATCATATTAAAATAAAATAAAAAAGTCATAATTCGCACAGAACATATTTTTTCTCTCCCTTTGTTTCAGTTCGAATAAGCAATATAATATCAGGAGGTCTTGGATTCGAATCTCAACCGGGGCACATTTCTCCGGTGATAGCGTCAAACCAAAGACGTATAAAATTTGTACTAGATTCGCCCTTGTCTTGCACTCGGCAAATTGGGGTTGCTATGGGAACTCGGAGAACTCAGTTCTGGTTCTATGCAAGAACCAGTCCCCCGTGTATCGGTCAGTGTGTCTTTTCGTGAAATGATCTAGGGTATCGCACCCAGACTTTCTTGTATCAAACCACTGTCTTTTCCGATGCTTTTTATTTCAGCAAAAAAAAACAAAAAACAGGACCCCTACATGAGAAGATTAATATACTGCCTTTGAGAATACAGGCATATGGTTTTAGTCAAATTACCAATCTCTCCTTGTCCGTGAAAACAAAAAGTACCATGATAGTAAATGGGAGAAAATCTATAAATTCTATATTATTACATGTATTGTTCGCTTAAAATATATCTTTGATTTTTTTCTCATGTCTCTGTACATTTATGCATGAATGAGTATATTTAACCTACGTAATTGTATTTCACCAGACGCGTGCCATACCTTCTTATCAGCAGGCACAGCATGTGTTTATTTTAACCAGATATGTCATCTTTATGTATCGCCGGTATCGGTATACCGTCACTCACCCCCACCCCCAAGGCGAGAGAGGGACAATCAACGTTTACACAACATGAATATTATTACCGGTACTAATTAACATGACAAAAAACATGAAAGATGGTCGCAGGCTTATTGTAAGAACATATCACAGAAAGAACCAGGGTGTTATGTAGTGTCACTGGGTAGCTTAGTCAAAAACTGGTCCTCTATTATAATAAATATTATACAATAATTTACAAGTAACTTAGAATAACTATGTGTATATACATACATACACTATACAGCACTTACGTAATATAAACTGTACCTACTAAATTAATACCGTCTGACTATAAGCTCTGCTGCCTACGCGTTTTAGAGTATATATTCACAACATTGCGAGTGTTCATAATGAAGTGCGACCCTTAATACAGAAAACTCAAAATTCTTCATCTTTCCAAATAGCGCCCTGAAGACAACAGAGGAATCTACCAGACAACAACAACATGACTACAAATTTCTTCCATTAATTAATTAATTTTATTCATATCTATTTATTCCTTTTTATGCACATTATATCATTATTATTTTAAAATTAAATATTCATCATAGAAGTATTATATTCTGAAGAGGAAGACATTCTATACATCAGTATATTTCCATAGCGAATCTTGTTCCTCTCTCTCTCTCTCTTTGTTTGCAGATTAATTAGATTTTCTGCTATCATCATGTATAAGCTGCGACAGAATCGGAGACCTCTTCACTAATTACTTCTCTTTGAAGGAGATGGCCTTCCGTTGTGCTTTTTTCAAATTAATTAATTGTTTAAAGAAGCGACAATACTGGTATCTCTTTCTCTCTATATATATAAGGTGCATGTTGCATGCAACTGTTCATGCATTATTACATTCTTTTTGGCTATTTGACAGTAGCAGAAGTTCTCTAGTACATGCTATACTTTTATGTGTTGGTTCACAAGTGCTAATTGAGCGATCGCGATCTTATATGAAAGGGCATTGACCAATTATATTATATTCATAATTTTTTAAGGAGCTGTCCAATAAAAGTGACAGGACAAAATCATGCGCACAAAATTTAAACCATAAACATTAAATATTGTCCAATATGGATAAGATTTAGTCTGTCTAAATAATAAAAAAATATCACAGCTGTTTGGATTGTTTGACATGCATGCAAATCAGGAAAAAAAAATCGTTTACAGGCGAAGAAAATACTTTAAAAAAAAAAATAGCCGCTGATTATCCGAGTTCCTCGTTAAAGTTCATAAATTAATTCATATATTCAATTAATAATTTTGACAGTCACTGAATATATATTGGAAATTCAATAAAAAATCAAAGCTTACGAAATTTCGTTAATGAGAAAATAGATACGATATTTCTCTCTCTCGTCAGATACTTTCTTAATACCTTAAATATCATTTGTAGTATGTGTACATTTTATTTAGTTCAGAGGATTAATGTATAACTTGAAAAAAAATGCTCCAAAAGATATTGTGTTGATTAACACATGTGGCAAAGTACTAGATAAACTATCAGTAATTTTTTTTGTTAACATTTGTTTTTGTTGTGATTGTTATCATTACACGTAATCATAAAGAATATATTTATTAAAATTTATTAAAAACAAGAAAGTCAGTAGAACTGACAGATGCTCCCCGAAGAACGTCATTGTTACAAATAAGGCCTTGGTCAATGGGTGGGAGGATATGTTGAAATCCCCATTCCTAAATCATATCTATTCTCCTCATCAGATGAGATGTTTTACCAACTCTAATTTGGAGACTTAGTAACAGTTTACTATTTAATATGATAATATGTGTTACTCATCAGATCTTTCATTGATTTTTTTTAAGTTTTTATACTATCAAAAATTAAGTCATACATTTCAATGTGTGCTCATATCAAAGAGGTTAACCAACACTCTTGACATATGACTGGATATTTGAAATAGTGTATAATGGCCTAAACAACAATTAGCTGACATGATTATGATTGACATTACTAGCATATTGAATTTTGTGGGGTTTTGTTTAAATGATATCTCCTGTTAAATTAGGCAAATGACATGAATATTAGTCAACAACATGGTAGTAGGGGCCATAACTCTCTTAAAAATTGAGGAACCAGGTCACGCCGACGATATGCGTATCTACTCTTTGTGATAAAGCTTCCCATAAAGTTTCATTGAATTCAAGCCATTAGTTCCTGAGAAATAGCCCGGACAAGAATCATGCAATATGTACTATAGGCCGAAAAGTCAATGGGCCATAACTCTGTGAAAAATTAGGGAACCTGGTCACGCTGACGATATGCGTATCTACTCTTGGTGATAAAGCTTCCCATTAAGTTTTGTTGAATTCAAGCCATTAATTCCTGAGAAATAGCCCGGACAAGAATCATGCAATATGTACTATAGGCCGAAAAGTCAAGGGGCCTTAACTCTTTGAAAAATTTAGGAATCGGGTCATGCTGACGATATGCGCATCTCCTCTTAGTAATAAAGCTTCCCATAAAGTTTCATTGAATTCAAGCCATTAGTTCCTGAGAAATAGCCCGGACAAGAATCATGCAATATGTACTATAGGCCGAAAAGTCAATGGGCCATAAATCTGTGAAAAATTGAGGAACCAGGTCACGCGACGATATGCGTATCTACTCTTGGTGATAAAGCTTCCCATAAAGTTTCGTTGAATTCAAGCCATTAATTCTTGAGAAATAGCCCAGACAAGAATCATGCAATATGAACTATAGGCCAAAAAGTCAAGGGGCCTTAACTCTGTGAAAAATTTAGGAATTGGGTCATGCTGACAATATGCGCATCTCCTCTTGGTAATAAAGCTTCCCATTAAGTTTCGTTGAATTCAAGCCGTTAGTTCCTGAGAAATAGTCCGGACAAGGAAAGTGTGACGGACGAACAGACGGACGGACGAACGGACGGACGAAGCGGCGACTACATGGGTCACCTTTCGGTGAGCATAAAAATCATTCTCTCATGCTTAACGTTGGTCTCGATGGAGATCGCATAGTCCGTCGCTGTTTCAGGGAATTCTCAATTTAGTTTGTCCCCATTTCCTGTCACTCGCTATGTTTATTTCAGATGGACAAACGGTTTACCAGTTATAGGTGACGATAAGTATTGTTAACAACACTAAGTTTTTGCATATTCCTGAACTTGTAATCAAATCAAGCTTGCAGGTATAAAAAATGTCATGTAAACCGTGTTTACTGTGTATCATATATCGCATAACGTAAATCGCAGATCGTGGATTGTATGGTATCAGATTATAAACGTATCGCATCGTATTGTATCAAATCATTCAGGTAAATCAAACTTGCTATCGCACATCGCAGATCGCATATCATTCGTATTTCAATCTTATATCAGTCGTATTTTTTGACAACTGATACGATAGCACCACTGTATGTGTGACAGATGAAAACAAATGTCTCCCCTATATGGGGAGTGACATAAATGTGACCATAGATTTCTGAGGAGAAGATTTTTTAAATATTTTTTTCATAAATAAGGATCATACATATAAAGTTTCATAAATTTCTACAAAATGGTTTCAGAGGAGATGTGTTTTAAAGACAAGAAGGCTCACCAGAGTACCATCAGCTTAATTAAACAATTCAGGCAATTAGATTTTACCTTGATTGACCTTAAGCCGCAACCAGATTCAAATTTCAGATACAAACAATTCTTAAGTTTCAATGCAGACTAAATAAGACAAGAGGGCCATAATGGCCCTGTATTGCTCACCTTAGTTCCATTGTTCTAAAGCCAATATTCAGCATTATGGTAATCAATGAAAGAACTAAAAACAAATATATGTATAAATCTATTTAAAATCAAGTGTGCCGGGCTGGAACAATTTTGACCCCAGGACTATGATGTGAATAAACTTGGTAGATATCCACTAGGCCATGTTACACAGCAAATATCTAAACTCAAAGCCTTATGGCTTCTGACAAGAAGATTTTTCTAGTTTTTTCCTACTGTGAAATAATTTTATTTCGTGGGGATGAAATTTCGTGGATTCGGTGAAAAAAACAAACATGTTCATGGGGACAAGAATTCATGGATTCATGTGTTAGAAAAAACTTTTTTTTTTATTTATTTCGAAGTTACTTGGAAGTGGATTTGAATACCTTAAGTTGAAAAGAATGCAGCCTAATTTTGGTCATAATATGTTAATGACATGGCTTTTAGAATATGTTATGATCTGTTTTATAGTACTTACTTTAAGGGAACATTAATCAGACAAAAGTAAGTGTAAATAAATCTAAGCTTGTGGCCATATAATCTTCATAACATTTCGGCCATGTATTGCTTAGGATAATAACCGAGGTCACCACAGTTGTGGCACAGCATGATATCCCGGACCCACTCGACATCAACTGGGGCTAACCAGGATGTCATGTATAGCCTAGGGGGCAAGTGGACAATGGGGGCATAGCAGGTGTCAATCAGTCGTCTTGATGACAACGACAAATCACTGTGTTATATTGGCCATAATGCAGAGTGGACCTCTCCTACCCATGCCGCTTATCTATGCAGGAATAACACTCTTATACTCACAAAAATTATGACACAATTTGTAATGAAGCAAAACTTCACAAATGAAAGGATAAGACGAACAATATATATACATGTACATATATCATGTATATATCATACAAGAGGGCCATGATGGCCCTGAATCGCTCACCTGATTATAAACTAGAGCTATCACTGAAGGTGATTAATACCCCCGCAAAATACTTTAATGCAGGAGTGGCCAGACTTCAGGCAGAGCATAGATAAGAACCTGTATACATAGTATATTGGTTGTGATAGTAATAAGTAAGTAAAGTTTTTATTTAAAGTTGATAGAGAGTCAATAATGGTTGTTTGTCACAGTAGTTTAAAAATATAAGGTTACAGTTCTTGGACACTGCACTTCTCCTAGTCGCCATCTGTTTACATTTTAAGTTTCAAGTATATACCATGTATAATATTCGAGTTATGTTCAGGACAAGAAAAACAAGGAAAAGTAACACAGGGAAATAACTCTGTAATTACTCTAGATAGAGTTATGGTTCTTGTGCACTGCACTTCCTCATATTGTGGTTGACCATTGTATGAAATTGTTTTGAAATCCAACCAGTAGTTTACAAGTTATACTCTGGACAAGGAAAAAATACAAAGGGCAATAACTCTGTAATTACTCTAGATAAGTTATGGTTAAAGGGCAATACTCTGTAATTACTCTAGATAGAGTTATGGTTCTTGTGCACTGCACTTCCTCATATTGTGGTTGACCATTGTATGAAATTGTTTTGAAATCAAACTTGTACTTTTCAAGTTATGCTCCGGACAAGGAAAAGTAACAAAGGGCAATAACTCTGTAATAAGTCAAGATGGAGTTATGGTTCTTGTGCACTGCACTTCCTCTCCATGTGCTTGATCATTGCATGAAGTTGTATTGAATTCCAACTTGTGGTTTTCAAGTTATGCTCCGGACAAGGAAAATGCAACGGACCACTGGGTGACACCTATATACCCCCCCCAAACTTTGTTTCGGGGGTATAATGAGCAACATATGTTGGACTTTTCATATGGTCCTACTTTTTGACCCCATATGACCCAACTTCAAACTTGTCCAAGATATTATAGAAACAGACAATCCGACCAAGTGTCTTGAAGATATGGCCAAAACTGTGGCCTCTAAAGTGTAAACAAGGTTTTTTCTAAGATTTGACCTCATGACCTACTTTTTTGACCCCACATGACCCAAATTCAAACTTGTCCAAGATTTTATCAAAATAAACATTCTGACCAAGTTTCATAAAGATTGGGCCAAAAATGTGACCTCTAGAGTGTTAACAAGGTTTTACTAAGATTGGACCTCATGACCTATTTTTTGACCCCACATGACCCAAAATCTAACTTGTCCAAGGCTTTATGGAAACAAACATTCTGACCAAGTTTCATGAAGATTGAGCCAAAAATGTGGCCTCTAGAATGTTAACAAGCCAAATTGTTGACGACACACGCCACACGACGGACGAAGGGCAATCACAAAAGCTCACCTTGAGCACGTTGTGTAACCAACTCAAAATTACTTGCAGTTGTACATAAAACACAATTAGTAACACAACTAACATTATGAAGTTTTGTTTGGAGATTTGTTATTTGATACATTATATTCCAGATATAGTATAAACATTATATTAATCATTGAACTCAATTTACTCAAGAGTCTGTTGGGGTAAGGGAGAAAGTCGTCATTATCGGCAAGCTGTTTGACATGGTTAATGAAAACTTTTCGTGGGGACATAAATTTGCGGATAGAGGCATCCACGAAATCAATGAAAATTATTCCCCCACGAAATATAATGATTTTAGTGTATGTTTATATAAAATCAACTGACCCCTGGGGCAAGGCCAATCTTGACCCCAGGGTCATGATTTGAACAAACTTGGTAGAGGTTCATAAGACAATGCTACACACTAAATATCTAAGTTCTAGGCCCTGCAGATTTTAAAGTTTGCAAATTTCAAAATCTACTTTTAGCTCCTGTGACCTACTTTTTCAACCAATCAGAACAATTTAAACAATTTTGATAGAGGACCTCATAAGGATCAAGCAACCAGAAACCATAATTATTCATAAAGCTCCTTAGGGAAAAAATTTCCTTAACTTCTAAGATTTCCCTTAAAATCACATAGATTTCCCTTAATTATGAAGGATTTCCTTTAGTCTTATTTATAAAACACCTTAGGAGATTTATTCCAGTTAAGGATTTTTTTTCCTTAAAAACTAAGGAGCTTTATGAATATGGCCCCAGAGTGCTACATGGATCAAGTTTATTTTAGCAACTGTTTTGAAGGTTCACCAAAGGATCATCCCTGCCAAATTTAAATCAAATTCTGTCCAGCGGTTTCAGAGGAGATGTTGTTCAAAGATTTCACTATATACATATAAGGCAAATTAGCCCTGCCCATGGCGGCCATGTTTTGTAATGGACTGGAATTATTTTAGCAATCTTGGTAGAGGTTACCCAAGGAACATTTGTACTAAAATATTTTGAAATCTGGCCAATAGTATAAAAGGAGATGATTTTTAATGTTTTCATTATTTATTTATTTCCATTGCCATGGCAACAAGAGTTCTACATGGATCAAATGTATTTTAGCAACTTTTGTGAAGATTCACCCAAGGATCATCCCTGCCAAATTAAATCAAATTCTGTCCAGCAGTTCCAGAAGAGATATCATATAAATATTTCACTATATACATATTAGGCAAATTAGCTCAGCTCCTGGCAGCCATGTTTTTTTTACCAATCAGAATAATTTTAGCAATCTTGGTAGAGGGTTACCCGAGGAACTTCAGTACTAAAACATTGTGAAATCTGGCCAGTAGTATTGGAGAATATGATTTTAAACGTTTTCATAATTTATTTATTTCCATTGCCATGGCAACCAGAGTTCTGCATGGATCAAGCTTATTTTAGCAACTTTTGTGAAGGTTTACCCAAGGATCATCCCTGCCAAGTTAAATCAAATTCTGTCCAGCGGATTCATTGGAGATGTCATTTAAAGATGTCACTATATACATATAAGGCAAATTAGCTCCGCCACTGGCAGCCACATATTTTTCAGATCGGAATAACTTTAGCAATCTTGGTTGATGGTTACCCAAGGAACATCTATGTTAAAAAAATTTAAAATATGGCCAGTTGTTTTGAAGATGATTTTTAAAGTTTTCATTTTTTTTTCTTCCTGTTGCCATGGCAACCAGAGTTCTACATGGATCAAATTTATTTTAGCAACTTTTGTGAAGATTCACCCAAGGATCACCCCTGCCAAATTAAATCAAATTCTTCTGTCCAGCAGTTCCAGAGGAGATGTCATATAAAGATTTCACTATATACATATTTGGCAAAGTAGCCCGCCCCCTGGAGGCCAGGTTTTGTAATGGATCAGAATAATTTTGGCAATCTTGTTAGAGGGTTACCCAAGGAACATCTATACTTAAACATTGTAAAATCTGGCAAGTAGTTTTGGAGGAGATTATTTTTTAAGTTTTCATAATTTATTTCTTTCCATTGCCATGGCAACCAGAGTTCTATATGGTTCAAGTTTATTTTAGCAACTTTTGTGACGGTTGACCAAAGGATCATCCCTGCCAAGTTAATTAAATTCTGTCCTGCCGTTTCAGAGGAAATGTCGTTTAAAGCAAATTGTTGATGACGGACGATGCAGGACGACAGATGCAGGGTGATCCTAATAGCTCACTATGAGCACATTGTGCTCAGGTGAGCTAAAAAACAAACGTGATAAACATGTGAACCAATCACTATTTAAATATCTCAATCATTCATGAGTTATCACGAGGACAAGGTACTTCTTTTGCAAATTTTAAGTCGAGTAGGGGACACAACTTTGTCAAAAATTTACGGATTTTGCCCAATGTCAAACTTGACTGTCATTATTTTCTGATATTTTCTGTGTACCAAAAATTATTTAAATAAGACTGTCAACCTGTTTGGGAATTATTGGAGATGTCATGAATTCCTTTAACAACACAATGCTCCATTAACAAATAGTTAAAACCATTGGATTGGATGGAACTTGAAAGTTAGGAGGTTTGAATGTGAAGTATTGATTTAGGATGGTTTTATGTTTCCCTTTTTGGTTTCTGAAAGACAGTTTATTGATCACTGCAAGCTTGATCACTGGAAATGTGGTAGTGTTTTCCATGTCACTTAGGGACGAAATTAGTTTACTAATACCAGTATCCTTCTTCTCTCACTAGCTAATTCTCCACAAAAATGGAAGACACGGTACCTTATGGTCATGTCCTAGAAATAATACTATCATTGAAAATGGTGAATACCTCCAGATACTGCTTTGTCACAGTTACTGTTACAATGTTAGACAGTCTTTATAAAGTTGAAGGGTAAAAATAAAATCACACAAAAAAACAGGTAAAGCTTGATACACTTATACAATTATTACCGATAAATAATTTTTGGTTGGTATTAAAAAAAAATGTAAAGTTATATCAAAGTCTGACCAAAAGTTGCTGAGAAATAGAGCAGATAAAATATATTCATTCATATGGCAAGAGGGGAATAACTCAAAGAAAATTGAAGCAATCATGACATGCCTACAATATGAGCAAGTAGACAGGGATTATATAATAAATTATTGTTGTGGAGCTAAATGAAAAGTAGCTAAGAAATAGTGTGGAAAAATATATTTAATAAATATAACAAAGGGCCATAACTCATATACAAGAGCAGTGTTCTGCCTAGGCCGCGCCCTTGCGCCATTGGCGCTAAATAAATGCAAATGGCGCATAAATATCCCCACAGATGGGCCATTCGGCGCGCTAAAATTGTGAACTGATCCGATCACGAAATAAAACATTTGAATTCATAAATTTGCGTTGCCGAAACTTGCCAATCATTTTGTTTACCTTTAGTTATACGAAGCGTCTATTTTCATATCAGCCAAGCGTCTAAGCCATCTCAAAGCGTAATCTCTTTTCTAGAGAGTTCTGATTGCTGTTTTGATTGGTGTTTAGCCAATCGGTATCCTGTGGCGCTTGGCTTCGGCGCATCTTTCAAAAACGGCAGGCGGCCAAAGAAAAATGAAATCTTATTAGTTTTCTTTTAATCGATGGTAAAAAAACAACTAGCCACTCTAATGAAAACAATGCATCCAGGATGTGAGCATGGAACAACCAGTGTTAGTAGCGAGGTAAATTCTTTCCCCAAATGCAAAATGTGTTCTCCACCTACATCAACTGCATCTGATACAGATGAAAAAATAAAATGAAGACAGTCCCACTTATCGTGATAAAAGGAAGAAACAAGAGGCCCATGATGGCCCTAAATCGCTCACCTGAGATAAATAGGTTGACCCAAGGAACTTCTGTACCAATTTATTTTAAAATCTGGCCAGTAGTTTTGAAGAAGATGATTTTTAAAGTTTTCATTTTTTTTTTCTTTTTGTTGCCGTGGCAACCAGAGTTCTACATGGATCAAGTTTATTTTAGCAACTTTTGTGAAGGTTGACCCAAGGATCATCCCTGCCAAGTTTAATCAAATTCTGTCCAGTGGTTTCAGAGGAGATGTTGTTTAAAGGTTTCTCTATATACATATAAGGCAAATAAACCCCGCCCCTGGCGGCCATGTTTTTTTACAGATCGGAATAATTTTAGCAACTTTGGTAGAGGTTAACCCAAGGAACATCTGTACCAAATTATTTTGAAATCTGGCCAGTAGTTTTGAAGGAGATGATTTTTAAAGTTTTCAAATTATTTTTCTTTTTGTAGCCATGGCAACCAGAGTTCTTCATGGATCAACTTTATTTTAGCAACTTTTGTAGAGCCTCACCCAAGGAACATTCCTGCCAAGTTTCATTAAATTCTGTCCAGCGGTTTCAGAGGAGATGTCGTTTAAAGCAAATTGTTGACGACGGATGACGGACAACGCACGACGACGGACGAAGGGCGATCACAAAAGCTCACCTTGAGCACTTTGTGCTCAGGTGAGCTAAAAAGGAACCCAGATCTTTTGAAAAACGTGGTTAAATGAATTTACATGGTTAGGATACTATGAAATATCAAACTCTATGTTATGTAAACTGTCTGAAACATAAGAAATCTCTCTGTGACTACTACACATGCGTGTAGAAATTGGTAAACAAGCAAAAGAAAGTTACTCTAAAAGGCCCTTGGTTGATATGGCCCATAAAATTTGAGAATGGCCCACATTTTCTTGGCCCAATGGGCTCTGTGGCCCAAAGTTTTTGAAGGCTGGGCAGAACACTGCAAGAGGGCCAAGATGGCCCTGCATTGCTCACCTGAGTAAGATTGCTGTGTTCAGGCATGATGACAAAAATGTGGCATCTAAAGTGTTTTTTTTTAATATTTGATTAAGTGACCTACATTTTGATCCTACCTGAATTTGCACTAAACTGGGAATTCATGCAATCATCATTCTTATCAAGTTTAATGAAGCCTGTGGCAAAAATGTAGGCGTCTAGAGTATTCACAAGGTTTTTCTAAGATTTGACCTAGTGACCTAGTTTTTTACCTAACATGACCTAATTTCAAATTCATCCGACACAGCATAAAGACAAACAACCTGAAAAAGTTTCATGAACATTGGGCCAAAAATGTGGCCTCAAGCATGTTCACAATATTTATCAAAGATTTGACCTGATCTAGTTTTTGACCCCACATGACCCATTTTTGACACATCCAAGATATCATGTAGACAATCATCCTGAGCAAATCTAATGAAGATTGAGCCAAAACTGTGACCTCTAGGGTGTTCACAAGGTTTTTCTAAGATTCTGACCTAGTTTTTAGCCCCACAAGACCCAGTTTCAAACTCATCCAAGATATAATGTAGATAAACATCCTGACAAAATCTGATTAAGATTTGGCTAAAACTGTCCTCTAAAGCGTTCACAAGGTTTTTTAAGATTTGACCTGGTGACCTAGTTTTTGACCGCACATGACCCATTTTCAAACTCATCCAAGATATCATGTTGACAAACATCCTGACCAAATCTAATGAAGATTTGGCTTAAACTGTGGCCTCTAGAGTGTTCACAAATTTTTCAAGAATTTGACCTGGTGACCTAGTTTTTGAGCCCATGTGACCAATTTTCGACTCATCCAAGATATCATGTAGACAAACATCCTGACCAAGTTTCATAAAGATTGGGCCAAAACTGTGGCCTCTAGAGTGTTCACAAGCAATTGTTGATGACAGACGGCGCACAAAGGACATTCACAAAAGCACACCCTGAGCACAAGTGCTCAGGTGAGCTAAAAATCAGGATGGTCATGATGTGCCAACGATATGCTCAATGAGGCTTGGTACTTTAAATCCTAAAAAGTATGATCAAAATCCGAGCAAAGGTAGCTGAGAAATAGCAGTGTTTTCTCCAGAGCGCGTTTCTGCGTTTTTGACACATTTTATTCAGCTCTGATGCAACATTATCCAAAGTGCGCGCTTTATGTGACGCAGTAAATTCATAGGTGAATATTTATTTATCTCACTTGCTGTTAGCCATAACTGAAACTGACTACACGTTGTGTTGGAAAATACTCATCAAGGTTACAATCAAGGCAATTCCGATAAGAATAGAACAACACCTCTAGAATTATCTGACCAGTTACTTGAACACACAAACAAATCAATGATGTATAATGCAGTTACGTAGATGAAAGCACAGGTATACTCTTCCTTTATGCACTATTCCGACGCTTGTTTTCTTTCAGCATAAGCGCCTAGATGATACTGTTTTTACGTCGTCATATTCCGCATTTCTGAAATGTCTGCTCCAAAGCAAAGCAGATTAACAGTGTTCTTTACGCAAAAACAAAAAAAATGATGAAAGTACTCCAGAATCCAATGCATCCACATCATTGTCTGCTGCAGATATGGACTTATTTTTGTTGAATGAGCCTACCAGCTCTGGTGCTTCTAATCTTCTAGAGAACAAGAGGGCCATGATGGCCCTGAATCGCTCACCTGATTATAAATGAGCAACATATGTTGGATTTCTCATATTGACCTTCTTTTTGACCCCACATGACCCACTTTCCAACTTGTCCAAAATTTTATGGAAACAGACATTCCGACCAAGTTTCATGAAGATATGGCCAAAAATGTGGCTTCTAGAGTGTTAACAAGGTTTTTTTCTAAGATTTGACCTCATGACCTACTTTTTGACCCTACAAGACCCAAACTTGTCCAAGACTTCATGGAAAGAAACATTCTGACCAAGTTTCATGAAGATTGGGCCAAAAATGTGGCCTCTAGAGTGTTAACAATGTTTTTTTAAGATTGGACCACATGACCTACCTTTTGACCCCACATGACCCAAATTCGAACCTGTCCAAGATTTTATGAAAAAAAATAATCTGACCAAATTTCATAAAGATTGGGCCAAAAATGTGGCTTCTAGAGAGTTAACAAGGTTTTTCTAAGATTTGACCTAATTTTTGACCCACTGGCCCAAACAACTTGTCCAGATTTAGGAATTTGACCAAGTTTCATGAAGTTTGGGCCAAAAAAGTGGCCTCTAGAGTGTTAAGGTATAACTTAGATTTAACCTAGTGACCTACTTTTTGACCCCACATGACCCAAATTCGAACTTGTCCAAGATTTTATGGAGAGAAACATTCTGACCAAGTTTCATAAAGATTGGGCCAAAAATATGGCCTCTAGACTCTAAACAAGAGGGCCATGATGGCCCTGAATCGCTCACCTGATTATAAATGAGCAACATATGCGGTTTTTTTTTTGGTTGGTTAAAAAAAAATGTAAAGTTATATCAAAGTCTGACCAAAAGTTGCTGAGAAATAGAGCAGATAAAATATATTCATTCATATGGCAAGAGGGGAATAACTCAAAGAAAATTGAAGCAATCATGACATGCCTACAATATGAGCAAGTAGACAGGGATTATATAATAAATTATTGTTGTGGAGCTAAATGAAAAGTAGCTAAGAAATAGTGTGGAAAAATATATTTAATAAATATAACAAAGGGCCATAACTCATATACAAGAGCAGTGTTCTGCCTAGGCCGCGCCCTTGCGCCATTGGCGCTAAATAAATGCAAATGGCGCATAAATATCCCCACAGATGGGCCATTCGGCGCGCTAAAATTGTGAACTGATCCGATCACGAAATAAAACATTTGAATTCATAAATTTGCGTTGCCGAAACTTGCCAATCATTTTGTTTACCTTTAGTTATACGAAGCGTCTATTTTCATATCAGCCAAGCGTCTAAGCCATCTCAAAGCGTAATCTCTTTTCTAGAGAGTTCTGATTGCTGTTTTGATTGGTGTTTAGCCAATCGGTATCCTGTGGCGCTTGGCTTCGGCGCATCTTTCAAAAACGGCAGGTGGCCAAAGAAAAATGAAATCTTATTAGTTTTCTTTTAATCGATGGTAAAAAAACAACTAGCCACTCTAATGAAAACAATGCATCCAGGATGTGAGCACGGAACAACCAGTGTTAGTAGCGAGGTAAATTCTTTCCCCAAATGCAAAATGTGTTCTCCACCTACATCAACTGCATCTGATACAGATGAAAAAATAAAATGAAGACAGTCCCACTTATCGTGATAAAAGGAAGAAACAAGAGGCCCATGATGGCCCTAAATCGCTCACCTGAGATAAATAGGTTGACCCAAGGAACTTCTGTACCAATTTATTTTAAAATCTGGCCAGTAGTTTTGAAGAAGATGATTTTTAAAGTTTTCATTTTTTTTTCTTTTTGTTGCCGTGGCAACCAGAGTTCTACATGGATCAAGTTTATTTTAGCAACTTTTGTGAAGGTTGACCCAAGGATCATCCCTGCCAAGTTTAATCAAATTCTGTCCAGTGGTTTCAGAGGAGATGTTGTTTAAAGGTTTCTCTATATACATATAAGGCAAATAAACCCCGCCCCTGGCGGCCATGTTTTTTTACAGATCGGAATAATTTTAGCAACTTTGGTAGAGGTTAACCCAAGGAACATCTGTTACCAAATTATTTTGAATCTGGCAGTAGTTTTGAAGGAGATGATTTTAAAGTTTTCAAATTTATTTTTCTGTTTTTAGCCATGGAAACCAGAGTTCTTCATGGATCAACTTTATTTTAGCAACTTTTGTAGAGCCTCACCCAAGGAACATTCCTGCCAAGTTTCATTAAATTCTGTCCAGCGGTTTCAGAGGAGATGTCGTTTAAAGCAAATTGTTGACGACGGATGACGGACAACGCACGACGACGGACGAAGGGCGATCACAAAAGCTCACCTTGAGCACTTTGTGCTCAGGTGAGCTAAAAAGGAACCCAGATCTTTTGAAAAACGTGGTTAAATGAATTTACATGGTTAGGATACTATGAAATATCAAACTCTATGTTATGTAAACTGTCTGAAACATAAGAAATCTCTCTGTGACTACTACACATGCGTGTAGAAATTGGTAAACAAGCAAAAGAAAGTTACTCTAAAAGGCCCTTGGTTGATATGGCCCATAAAATTTGAGAATGGCCCACATTTTCTTGGCCCAATGGGCTCTGTGGCCCAAAGTTTTTGAAGGCTGGGCAGAACACTGCAAGAGGGCCAAGATGGCCCTGTATTGCTCACCTGAGTAAGATTGCTGTGTTCAGGCATGATGACAAAAATGTGGCATCTAAAGTGTTTTTTTTAATATTTGATTAAGTGACCTACATTTTGATCCTACCTGAATTTGCACTAAACTGGGAATTCATGCAATCATCATTCTTATCAAGTTTAATGAAGCCTGTGGCAAAAATGTAGGCGTCTAGAGTGTTCACAAGATTTTTTCTATAATTTGCCCTGGTGACCTAGTTTTTGACCCTATGTGGCCCAGTTTTGAATTCATCTGAAATTTGATGTAAACAAACATTCTGACCAAGTTCACTAAGGTCAGGCTAAAACTGTGGCCTCTAGAGTGTTCACAGGTTTTTCTAAGATTTGACCTGTTGACTTAGTTTTTGACCCCACGTGACCCGATTTCAAACTCATCCAAGATATCATGTAGACAAACATCCTGACCAAATTTCATGAATATCGGATCAAAACTGTTGCCTCTAGAGTA
>CM037783.1:39960262-39988226 GCA_021229015.1 Solen grandis | reverse complement strand
TCATCATTGGAAAAAAGAATGTCTTACCTCGTCAACAAAAAAAGAATTTTGAAAATCTGTCAAGAATTGATGAATTTATAGAGAATTTCAATACATGACCCAGAATAAAAACAGAGAAAATTTGACAGAATGAGCATCTCTGGTAACCTATGTTCTATAATTAGATGCAGCTCTGCTAGCTGGCTTGCAACAGGTCAATGTACAGTGTATGTGTAACTATGAGAGAAATGTGTCAACACTGGTCTGAATGACCTGTGTTAAAGCGCTCAAAGAATCATGGGTAAGAGAGAGAGAGGGAGAGAGAGAGGATGAATTGTGTCTATATTCTACATGTATTATTATTCCTTCCACACACTCACTATTGAATTGGATAGCAAAACAACTAAGTACATGTACAAACATTCACATTTTAAACAAGTTTTAGCTTACAAAAGTTCCTTCTAGTGCATTACTGAACTTTGAGGCATAGAGTGAAAGCTGATATATGTTTAACCAAATGGCTTGTTACGTTACCAAAATTTTTGATAACAAATAAATTGTAAATCATTTATACTACTGAGTACTATTGTTCTCATAATAATAAGCAGGATTCCCAACTGTCTCACCTGATTTTTAACTGTTTAGTATAAAAAGTGGGACACTTTGGAAGACATTTTTTGAGCGCACATTCAATAGTTTATTTCCAAGATTTACATAGTAAATAACATTGGACAAAGCATATAGTAACAAAATATATTGGTTATGGCGGTTGTTTTCAATTAATTATGGTATTGAGTATAATAATATATATCATCAAGCAAAAATTCACCCACCCGCCATTGTGTGGGCATCTGTTTTTGATTAGGCAGGCTGCCACAGTCTGTCACAGGTATTGTTCAACAGTGCATATGTTGCTACATGGGGTTGTATATAGTCATTCACAGTTTGTAAAAAAGTTGTGAACATACCAAATACCAGAAATGATCCTAAAAGTTCTCTATTATTCTTTTTTTTATTCGAGCAAATATAAATCTTTCTTTCTCTGTTGATTTATTTTGTCTACTTTATTTTGTTCTTTCTTTCTTTCATTTTTTCATTTATTTTGTTCTTTCTTTCTTATTTTATTTTAGTTGTAAAATTATCATAAAAAGGGACAGTAATTTTTTAAATAAGTTATGTATCACTCATTACTTTCATTCTCTCATTTCTTCCCTCAACACATGTTTATATGTCGGAAATCAACACAAATTTTATTACTTGTTTATTCAATAAGAGAAATTCTGTTGAATAAAATGTAACGAAATGTCTCTAGCAAAAGCAAATAAAAAACAAAAAGATCTTGCATTGTCAGAATTATGTCCTTCAGGCTCATTTTAATTACTACAAAAATGCGTATCTCTATATTTTCAATATCAAAACTTTAATTCTGCAATAAATGCCGTATGATCCTATAATCATGCAGTTACAAAATTGACTCCAAGTAATAAATGTAATAAAGAATAATTATGTAAGGGATCATAAACTAAACAACCCACATATTATCACTATCATTCATTATATGTTTGGGGCCTCCGTGGCCGAGAGGGTAAAGTCGCTGACTTTAACACTCACTCTGCCCCTCACCGCGTGGGTTTGAATTCCGGCAGGGTCATTCGGATTTTCATGTGAGGAAGCCTTCCAGCTGGCTTGCGGTAGGTCGGTGGTTCTACCCGGATGTCTCCGTGCATTCGAGGTCTTCCTCCACCTGTAATTAGCTGGACGTCGCTATATGACTGAAATACTGTTGAAGCGACGGTAAACTCAAATTGTCAAGTCAAGTCATTATATGTTTATTGCTTTGTGTAAAACTAGCCTACTATCTCACTTCCATTGTAGCAGGTAATTTAGTTATGCATCAACCCATCAGAGGTTTTACCGTAACATATAGGTACTATATTGGCTAAAGACTCCCTGCAGTGATGACCAGCAATTAGCAGGTCTGATCACAGCAGATGGGGGCTTGGCTCAGTGGGACATCACATTCCTTTCGAGATGCCTTTAAGTCTTGGTCACATATAAAGCACTTTGAATTTTGTTGTTTTTCTGGTATTTTAACTTGGCTGATCAGGTTTGAAACTGTTGATCGTCACGAAAACCATTGCATTTGCAGTATGCAAATCTAGTTTTACATAGGCTGATACAGGAAAGTCTAGAAAAAACTTCTTGTCAGAAACTACAAGGCCCTGAGTTTAGATATTTGGTGGGAAACATGGCCTTATAGACATCTACCAAGTTTGTTCAAATCATGGCCCTGGGGTCAAAATTGGCCCTGCCCCAGGGTTCACTTATTTTACATAGACTTAAATAGAAAAATCTTCTTGTCAGAAACCACAAGGCCTGAGTTATATTTTGTATGTAATATGGATTAATGGAAACTATCAACTTTGTTCCCATTATGGCCTTTGGGTCAAAATTGGCCCAGACCCGGAGGTTATTTGATTTTACATAGGCTTATACAGCAAAATCTAAAAAATCTTTTTGTCAGAAACCACAAGGATTGGAGTTTCGATAGTTGGTGTATTACAAGTTTGATCAAATCATGGCCCTGCAGTTAAAATGGCTTCGCCCCAGGGGTCACTTTATTTTACATAGAGAGTCTTTAAAAGATCTTGTCAGAAACTACTATGGGTTTAGGTATTTGGTATTTAACCCTTTCCCTCATAGAGGAAACCATGAAAAGACATATGCGAACAACATAAAGGTTTTATGCTGTTCGCTGCTCCTCAGTGGTCTGGAAAGGAGGATTTTGTAATTAAATTTGGTAAGGTTTAACTGTGGTTTTCTGCAGATCAGGCTTTATGTGGTACCTATTGAGTGCGTCAAAATGACTCTATATGAGGGAAAGGGTTAACATGGCCTTGTGGATCTGAACCAAGTGTTCAGGTCATGGCTCTTGGGTGTAAATTGGTCCCGCCCTAGGGGTCACTTGATTTTATAGCTATGACCATCAAAATTTGGACCATAGGTACAGATTTGTGTGCAGTTACGATTATCATGCTGTACTTCTGCATGGATTTTGTATTCAGTATGTTTAATAAAAAGGCAATGAAGGCAATATTAATCAGGTGAGTGATTCAGGGCCATCATGGCCCTCTTGTTGTTTGTAAAGGAAGACATCAAAAAATGTTAATGAAAAATATGTAGAAATGTTAAAAGGCCTTTGATCATGGAGGGAAATAGCGCAACAGATCTGTACATGTGGTATTTTTCAAAATGTCAGATCAAATAATTTACATAATAACATCTGCAAAAAGAGTGCTCTGTAAGTTTTATCAGCCCAATCTGTCTGTGGTATTGTTCATCTCTAAATGCAGAATTGTGTCTCTCTACATCAAACTGGTTGCATGCACACAATATACTCTTACTTTATTAAGCTTGTAAAACATCAGTTCCTTAACTTATTAATGTGCTGACACTTTGAATTTTTCTTTGAAATATTGTCTTAATGTTTAGATATAGACTTGCTTTGTTTTCATCATCAAAAAAATTGAAAATCCATGTAATTCTGATTACCAGCTCCTGATAATGAGACATTTATTTGATTTTTTTTTTGGAGGTAAAGTTCCAAAAACTGTAATTAATTGTCTCACATGGTATTTTCTTTTCATGCCCTACCAACTGAAAATTGAGGTTCATATTTTCAGTCTGTGCAATTGTTAGTTCATCCATCTTTCACACTTTAGGTTTACCTTTGTATTTACTTTCTTTTTTTTAAGCGCGCCAGGACAAAGTCCTCAAAGAGCTTTTAAGTTGGGGTATGTTGTTTCTTGGGTGGATGGGTGGTATCAAACTTTAATTTCTCCACTATAACTCCTGAATAGGTAGACATATTTTTAGCACACTTGTTCATCCCAATAAAATGAAGGCCAAGTTTGATTTTGGGCAATATCTTTAAATTTTAACACAGTTATGGCCCCTTTTCAACTTCGAATTTGCAAAAAACACCTTTTCTGAGCATCTGAGCGATAACTCTCAAACTGATTGACACATTTAAATAATTTTTGGTACACATGTTTACATAGAAAAAAAAATGAAGATCAAGTTTTATTTTGGACACCTTGTCAACACAATAATTTCCAAACAGGTTGACAGATTTAAATAATTTTTGGTACACATTTATAAAAAAAAAAAAAATAAAAAAAATATAAGGTCAAGTTCAATATTTGGCAAAATCTGTAAATGTTTGACAAAGTTATGGCTCCTTTTTGATGTCTGAGCATAACTCCCAATGGGTCGACATGTTTGAAATGTGTTTGGTTTACTGTGATGTTTATCCTACTAAAATGAAAGTCACTTTTGATTTTTAGCAAAATACATGAATTTTTGACACATGTATCGCCCATTTTCAACTTAGAATTTGATGAAAACACCTTGTTTGCAGTAGCTTGTGGAAATGATGATATTTTTAGCTCAACTATTCGAAGAATATGAGAGCTATTGTAGTTGCCCTTGCGTCGGCTTCGACATTGGTGTTGCAGATTGGTTAAAGTTTTGCATGCAAGTTACTATCAACCTTATATTTCAATAACCATTTATGGTATTGACTTGAAAGTTTATGAATATGTTCAGGGGCATCAGACAACCAAGATGGATAACTCTTGACTGAATTTAATGTAAATTATGGCCCCTTTTTAACTTAGAAATTTTGGTTAAAGTTTTGCATGCAATAGAAAATTTGGTTAAGGTTTTGCATGCAAACTACTTCCCAGCTTGTATCTCAATAACCATTCATGGTATTGACTTGAAAGTTAATGAATATGTTTAGGGACATCAGACAACCAAGGTAAATAACTCTTGATGGAATATTTAAAAATTATGGCCCCTTTTTAACTTAGAAATTTTGGTTGAAGTTTTGCATTCAAGATACTCTCATGCTTATATCTCAGTATCCAGGCATGCGATTGATTTGAAACATCTGTAATAAGTTTAGGGGTATCATACTTTCACGGTAGGTAACTCTTAATGGAATATGTTACAAATTATGGCCCCCTTTTAACTTAGAAATTTTGGTTAAAGTTTTGCATGGAAGGTACATTCATGCTTATATCTCAGTACACAGGCATGCACTTGATTTGAAACATCTTTAATATGTGTTAGGGGTATCATACTATCAAAGTAGATAACTTTTGATGGAATATATTGGAAGTTATGGCCCCTTTTTAGCTCACCTGAGCACAACATGCTCATGGTGAGCTTTTGTGATCGCCTTTTGTCCGTCGTCCGTCGTCCATGCGTGCGTGCGTCCGTCGTCAACAATTTGCTTTAAACAACATCTCCTCATGAACCGCTGAAGGGATTTTGACCAAACTTCACAGGAATCATCCTTATGATGCCCTCTATCAAAGTTGTACAAATTATTCAGATTGGTTAAAAAAGTAGGTCACAGGAGCTAAAAATAGATTTTAAAAATGCAAACTTTGAAAATCTTCTTCTGCAAAACTGCAAGGCCTAGAGCTTAGATATTTGGTATGTAGCATCATCTTATGGGCCATTATCAAGATTGTACAAATCATAGCCCTACGGTGATAAATGCCCCCGCACCAGGGGTCACTTGTTAGTCCCCTACCGGTGTTCACACCGGAGGGGACTATAGGTTTGCCCTCCGTCTGTCCGTCCGTCTGTCCGTCTGTCCGTCTGTCCGTCTGTCCGTCCGTCCGTCTGTCCGTCTGTCAGTCTGTCCGTCTGTCCGTCCGTCTGTCCGCTCAAATCTGGATCCCGCGATAACTTAATAACTAAGCAAGCTAACTTGATGAAACTTGGTATATGACTAGATGGCAATGTGTAGATTATGCACGTCGTTTTATTTTTGTTCTTCGACTAAAATTGTGGTTGCTATGGTAACGGAAATAGTGAAAATATGGCAAAAATGGGATCCCGCGATAACTAAGCAAGCTAACTTGATGAAACTTGGTATATGACTAGATGGCAATGTGTAGATTATGCACATCATTTTATTTTGTTCTTCGACTAAAATTGTGGTTGCTATGGTAACAGAAATAGTGAAAATATGGCAAAAAATGGGATCCCGCGATAACTAAGCAAGCTAACTTGATGAAACTTGGTATATGACTAGATGGCAATGTGTAGATTATGCACGTCATTTTATTTTTGTTCTTCAACTGAAATTGTGGTTGCTATGGTAACGGAAATAGTGAAAATATGGCAAAAAATGGGATTGATTACCATATTGAGTCAAGGTGGAGCCGGTAGGGGACTTTATGTGTTGCATACAACACCAGTTACTTGTTTTACATAGAGTTATATAGGAAAATCTTTAAAAATCTTCTTCTATGAATCCATAAGGCCTAGAGATTAGATATTTGGTATGTAGCATCATCTTATGGTTCATTACCAAGATTGTACAAATCATAGCCCTATGGTATAAATGCCCCCGCACCAGGGGTTTATATAGGAAAAACTTTAAAAATCTTTTTAGCTCACATGAGCACAATGTGCTCAAGGTGAGCTTTTCTGATCGCCTTTTGTCCGGCGTCCGTCGTCCGTGCGTGCGTCCGTGCGTCCGGCGTCAACAATTGCTTCAAACAACATCTCCTCCTAAACGGCTTGGCCAATTTGAAAAATATTTTGCAGGAATGTTCCTTGGATGAAGCTCTACTAAAGTTGTATAAATGATTCTGGTCCATCGCATAATTAGGTCACAGGAGCTAAAAATAGATTTTAAAAATGAAAATTTAAAAAATCTTCTTCTCTGAAACCACAAGGCCTAGCCTTTTGATTTTTGGTATGTAGCATGATCTTATGACTCTCTACCAGGATTGTACAAATTATGACCCTGGGGGTCAAAATTGGCCCCGCCCCAGGGGTCACTTGATTTCACATAGGCTAATATAGGAAAACTTGAAAAAATCTTCTTCTCCGAAACCACAAGGCCTAACCTTTTGATTTTTGGTATGTAGCATCATCTTATGGGCCACTACCAAGATTGTACAAATCATAGCCCCTATGGTGATAAATGACCCGCACCAGGGGTCACTTGTTTTACATAGAGTTATATAGGAAAATCTTAAAAAATCTTCTTCGGCCTAGAGCTTAGATATTTGGTATGTAGCATCATCTTATGGGCCACTACCAAGATTGTACAAATCATAGCCCTATGGTGATAAATGACCCCGCACCAGGGGTCACTTGTTTTACATAGAGTTATATAGGAAAATCTTAAAAAATCTTCTTCTATGAATCAATAAGGCCTAGAGCTAAGATTTTTGGTATGTAGTAGCATCTAATGGTTCATTACAAAGATTTTCAAAGTCTTGGCCCTACGGTGATAAATGGACCCTGCGCCCAAGTCTTCTCTGAAACCATATGGCCCATTGCTTAGATATTTGGTGTGTAGTATTGTCAGGGGGTAAAATGTTTTAGATTAAGTATATCAGAATCCTTGTCTGTTTAAAAACCTTGAAATCAGTTGAAGCAATGGTACTCAGGTGAGCGATTCAGGGCCATCATGGCCCTCTTGTTCTATGAATTCCATAAGGCCTAGAGCTTAGATATTTCATATGTAGCATCATCTAATGGTTCATTACCAAGATTGTTCAAATCATAGCCAAACGGTGATAAATGCCCTGCAATAGGGGTCACTTGTTTTACATAGAGTTATATGGAAAATCTTTAAAAATCTTCTTCTATGAATCCATAAGGTCTTAGAGATTAGATATTTGGTATGTAGCATCATCTAATGGTTCATTACCCAGATTGGTCAATCATAGCCAAACGGTGATAAATGCCCCCGCACCAGGGGTCACTTGTTTAACATAGAGTTATATAGAAAAATCTTTAAAAATCTTCTTCTATGAATCCATAAGGCCTAGAGATTAGATATTTGGTATGTAGCATCATCTTATGGTTCATAACCAAGATTGTACAAATCATGACCTTATGGTGATAAATGCCCCCGCACCCGGGGTTCACTTGTTTTACATAGAGTTATATAGGAAAATCTTTAAAAAAAATCTTCTACTATGAATCCATAAGGCCTATAGTTTAGATTTTTGGTATGTAGCATCATCTAATGGTTCATTATCAAGATTTTCAAAATGGTGGCCCTTTGGAGATAAATGACCCCGCACTAAGTCTTCTCCTCTGAAACCATAAGGCCAGTGCTTATATATTTGGTGTGCAGTATTGTCAGGGCTAAACTGTTTAAGATTGAGTTTAATCAGAATTCTTGTCTGTTTAAAACTTGTAATCAGTTGTAGCAATGGTACTCAGGTGAGCGTTTCAGGGCCATCATGGCCCTCTTGTTTAACTTGGTTAAAGTTTTGCATGCAAGGTATTTTCATGCTTATATCTCAGAGTCCAGGCATGGGATTGATTTGAAACCTCTTTAATATGTTTAGGGGTATCATACTACAAAGGATGATAACATGTGAGAAATATATTAGAAATTATGGCCCCTTTTAACTTAGAATTTTGCATTCAAGCTACTATCCAGCTTATATCTCAGAAATTGTTAATGGAATTGACTAGAAAGTTAAGGAGTGTAATCAGGGGCATCGGAAAAACCAAGGAGGTTAACTTTTGGACTGATTTATATACAAATTATGGCCCTTTTCTAACTTGGATATTTGGTTAAAGTTTTGCATGTAGTGTTATTATGCTTATGTCTCTGTAACTAGGCATGGGATTGATTTAGACTTCATAAAATATTAAGGGGCATTAGACTATCAAGGTATATCATTTTTGACTATTATTATATACAGGGTATGTGAAGGGCAAGAATTGAAATAGATTTCATTTGATTTACCAACAAGCATTTTGAAAATGTCAAGCGCGCTGTCTTTTGACAGCTCTTGTTTTAAATTTCATATCTTTAGCTCCCTTAGCTGGCCTTTGTCTGTCATCCTTCGTATGTCAGTGTGTTGTGCGTCGCCAGCTTTGCTTCGAACGACTTCACTTCCATAAACCTCAGAGCAGATTTTGATGAAACTTTACAGGAATGATCCTTAGGTGGTACTAAACAAAAATATGTAGCTAAAATTATTTATGTCTGCTAACCAGATGGCCACCAGATCTTAAAATAGAAAATACCTTAAAAGACATCTTAACTGCAGAGCATATTTTGATAAAACTCAATAGGAATGATCTTTGCAATGATAAATAGCATATGGGTATGTGTGTATATGTATGTATATATATATATATATATATATATATATATATATATATATATGTATGTGTGTGTGTGTGCATATATATATATATATATATATATATATATATATATATTATTTTCTTTGCAATGTAAAGACTGTCAGTTTTTTGTTTTTTTATGTTTTCTTGTTTTTACCTGTAAATTTTAAACCTTTATTACTTTTGTAACAGCTATAAGTTAAAAAAAATCCTTTTCAGAGACTGTTGCTTTTATATAGATTTAAATTTATTGTATTCTAATAATCAAACTTAAAAATCAAAATCATTTATCCCGAAACTGTTAGTCCTGTGTAGTTGTGAATTATCATAAAAAATGTTGCTTTGTTGCTCATATATGTGAAAATCATTGTTCTAATATCTGAGTATGTATTGATATATATGTCTGGCATTTGTGAGGTGGTAAGTGGGATGGTTCCTGGACCTTCTTCCACCAATTGACGGGGATAATAAACTTACAAACAGAAAAAATATTGATAGAAAACAGACAAATTATGTCGTATCATGATACTTAACACAACATTAGAAATAATACATAATTTATTAATCTGATATAAAATAGATTTTAAACCATTCATTTTTTTTTTCAAGCAGAGAGTGGGGTCGGACAGTTGTAGTTGATCTATTCAACGTAGATATCAGTAGAATTTGAATACGGTTTCAATCAAATGTTCTAGTATATCTTTGTATTTTCATTCTCTTTGATATCCTTGGAGTAGGTCTAATAGATTCTGCATTGTTTGGAAATGTTAAGTTTATGTAACGGTTAAAAAAAAATGTAGGGCTTTGATAGCATACAAGCTGATCAATGTTCATTTTATGTAGTAAATATAAGGGTGTAACGGTATACCGTACGACGATACACTGCGGTATTTTCTTTACGGTATGGTTCACGGTACGCATTCAGGTCTGCACGGTACAGTACGGTATTGCTAATTTCCAGGGGTTTTTCTTCTTCTTTTATAACAGCGGCTTCCCCTCAGGAAAAAATCCATTAACTTAAAAGAAAACAAAAGAGAAAGTAAATAACATATATCGTTCTACAGTGTATATTACTTAAATGAAAGCACTTGCTGTGGGGCAGTTAAAAAATCAATAAAAAGGCAGAGTCATTTTGGAATTATTGTCCAATCAACACACATTCTTGTGCTTCCAAATTATGCAATGATCCGGAATACTCGGATAGTATCGTTTAAAATGTTGGTTAACATCTTTCACGCTCTCTACCGGCTACTGTTTTTACTGCTAAAATTGCGTAATCATCACAATGGCGGCCATATGCGATGAACATCATGTTTGATGCCCTTTTTTTATTTTTTAATCAATTTAATTGACGGATCAATTTGCATTTTGAGTGAAAGAGCGAAATTTCAACAGGTAACTACATGAAAATACTGATTTAAATAAAATGGCATCAATTAAATGCTTAGTCTGATGCAAATTATCGCAAATCGAACATCTGAAACCAAAACTTCATCTGATTGGAACTGCAGGTGTTTTTTTCCTTGGTATAAATGTGGATGCTTCAACTTCAAGTATCATCTTTAGTGATTTCATTGAAAATATTTAAGTGGTAGTCATGCTGCGTCTGTTATAGAGTAAGCATTTAAAATAAGTCTTATAAGTTTAATTAAGTTTTGATATTACTTTTGATTATTTAATGAGTTAAAACAAGATTTTATCAGTAAACAAAAATTAAATCGTATAAAAAGTGTCTACAGAAAGCACAACTTAATTTGTAGTTATTATGATAAAAACTTATATATTAAACAAGAATTTATCTTTGTTTCTTAATCATTATACCCCCCAAACGAAGTTTGGGGGGGTATATAGGAGTCACCCGGTGGTCGGTCGGTTGGTCGGTCGGTCCAGCGGTCCGTTGCGTTATTGGAATTCAATACAACTTCATGCAATGATCAAGCACATGGAGAGGAAGTGCAGTGCACAAGAACCATAACTCCATCTTGACTTATTACAGAGTTATTGCCCTTTGTTACTTTTCCTTGTCCGGAGCATAACTTGAAAAGTACAAGTTTGATTTCAAAATAATTTCATACAATGGTCAACCACAATATGAGGAAGTGCAGTGCACAAGAACCATAACTCTATCTAGAGTAATTACAGAGTTATTTCCCTGTGTTACTTTTCCTTGTCCATAGCATAGCTTGAAAAGAACTGGTTGGAATTCAAAACAATTTCATACAATTGTCAACCACAATAGAGAAGTGCAGTGCACAAGAACCATAACTCTATCTAGAGTAATTACAGAGTTATTTCCCTGTGTTACTTTTCCTTGTCCATAGCATAGCTTGAAAAGAACTGGTTGGAATTCAAAACAATTTCATACAATTGTCAACCACAACCTGTGTAACCCGGCCAAAAATCTGGAAAAAAAACTAATGTAAAAATGTCTTTTTCATACTCTTCTTCTTAATCCTAATAACTTCATCATTTCTAAAGCAGTATTGCTGGGGTATTAATCACATTTAGTGATAGTTCTAGTTTATTCTTCATTTAAGGATAGGAAACAAGGTTGACAAAACTGAAAAGCCCGTACCGTGATACGTATGGTATCATGACCACTGTATTGTGATACGTATTGTATCGTTGGGTAAGCGTATCGTTACACTCTTAAGTAAATAGTTGAAACTGAATGTAGACAAATAAAAATTATGTCATAATAAGTAACAATCTTACCTCAAGATCACTATCCATCAAAATCCTTTCTCAAACAACTCAAAAACCAATAGAAACAATTCGTTATATGTTGGTATTCAATACACACTTGTGTAACTTTTTTCTTCCCTGTTTATGATGTCAAGTTTATCTCAATATTTTGACGTCATTTCTCTGATGTCAATAAGGCCGGTTTTCCTGGATCAGTGCTCATATATAGTTTATCATACTAAAATCTTGATTTAGGCTGACTTAATGGTTTTTAGCTCGACTATTCGTAGAATATGAGAGCTATTGTAGTCACCCTGGCGTGATATGTTTAGGGGTATCATACTTTCATGGTAGACAACTTTTGATGGAATATATTACAAGTTATGGCCCCTTTTTTAACTTAGAAATTTTGGTTAAAGTTTTGCATGCAAGGTACTTTCATGCTAATATCTCAGTATCCAGGTATGGGATTGATTTGAGACATCTTTAATACATTTAGGGGTATCATACTTTCATGGTAGATAACTCTTGATGGAATATGTTACAAATTATTGCCCTTTTTAACTTAGAAATTTTGGTTAAAGTTTTGCATGCAAGGTACTTTCATGCTTATATCTCAGTATCCAGGCATGGGATTGATTTGAAATATCTTTAATATGTTTAGGAGTATCATACTTTCATGGTTGACAACTTTTGATGGAATATATTACAAGTTATGGCCCTTTTTTAACTTAGAAATTTTGGTTAAAGTTTTGCATGCAAGGTTTCTTTCATGCTAATATCTCAGTATCCAGGTATGGGATTGATTTGAGACATCTTTAATACATTTAGGGGTATCATACTTTCATGGCAGATAACTCTTGATGGAATATGTTACAAATTATGGCCCCTTTTTTAACTTAGAAATTTTGGTTAAAGTTTTGCATGCAAGGTACTTTCATGCTTATATCTCAGAGTCTAGACATGGGATTGATTTGAAAATCTTTAATTGTTTAGGAGTATCATACTATCAAGGTAGATAACTTTTTATGGAACATATTACAAGTTATGGCCCCTTTTTTAACTTAGAAAATTTTGGTTAAAGTTTTGCATGCAAGGTACTTTCATGCTTATATCTCAGAGTCTAGACATGGGATTGATTTGAAACATCTTTAATATGTTTAGGGTATCATACTATAAAGGAAGATAACACTTGATGGAATAAATTAAAAATTATGACCCCTTTTAACTTAGAATTATGGTTAAATTTTTGCATTCAAGCTACTATCCAGCTTATATCTCAGAAATTGCTTGTGGAATTGACTAGAAAGTTAAGGTGTGTCTTCAAGGCATCAGAAAACAGAAGGATAACTTTTGGACTGATGCAAATTATGGCCCTTTTCTAACTTGGATTTTTGGGTTAAGTTTTGCATGCACAGTGTTATTGTGCTTATGTCTCAGTAACTAGGCATGGGATTGATTTTAGACATCATAAATATATTAAGGGGTATCAGACTATCAAGGTATATCATTTTTAGCTCACCTGAGCACAAAGTGCTCAAGGTGAGCTTTTGTGATCGCCCTTCGTCTGGCGTCCGTCATCGTGCGTCGTCCGTCGTCAACAATTTGCTTTAAACGACATCTCCTCTGAAACCGCTGGACAGAATTTAAAGAAACTTGGCAGGAATGTTCCTTGGGTGAGGCTCTACAAAAGTTGCTAAAATAAACTTGATCCATGAAGAACTCTGGTTGCCATGGCAACAAAAAGAAGAAAAAAAAGAAAACTTTGAAAATCATCTCCTTCAAAACTACTGGCCAGATTTCAAAATAAATTGGTACAGATGTTCCTTGGGTCAACCTCTACCAAAGTTGCTAAAATTATTCCGATCCGTAAAAAAACATGGCCGCCAGGGGCGGGGCTTATTTGCCTTATATGTATATAAAGAAACCTTTAAACAACATCTTCTCTGAAACCACTGGACAGAATTTGATTAAACTTGGCAGGGATGATCCTTGGGTCAACCTTCACAAAAGTTGCTAAAATAAACTTGATCAATGAAGAGCTCTGGTTGCCATGGCAACAAAAAGAAAAAAAATGAAAACTTTTAAAATCATCTTCTTCAAAACTACTGGCCAGATTTTAAAATAAATTGGTACAGATGTTCCTTGGGTCAACCTCTCCCAAAGTTGCTAAAATTATTCTGATCCATAAAAAAACATGGCCACCAGGGGCGGGGGCTTATTTGCCTTATTTGTATATTGGGAAAACTTTAAACAACATCTCCTCTAAAACCCACTGGACAGAATTTGATTAACTTGGCAGGGATGATCCTTGGGTCAACCTTCACAAAAGTTGCTAAAATAAACTTGATCCATGAGAACTCTGGTTGCCATGGCAATAAAAAGAAAAAAAATATGAAAACTTCAAAAACTACTGGCCGGGATTTTAAAAAAAATTTGGTACAGATGTTCCTTGGGTCAACCTATTTATCTAGGTGAGCGATTTAGGGCCATCATGGGCCTCTTGTTACTATTACTATGAAGGGAAAGGGAATTTAAATAGATTTCATTTGATTTACCAACAAGCATTTTGAATAGTCAAGGTGCTGTCCTCTGACAGCTCTTTTTAAAATTATTACAATAGTACATGTCATGTATTACACAAATAAGTCCCAATTATAATTAAAATTTCTGCTAAAATTTCTACTGCAAATTACTCAGTATTACTTGTCTTTATTTAAATATAGAGTATGGCTATCCCAATTTTACAATTTGATGTTTACATAATTACAAAAATCTCCTTTTTGCACCCTTATAACTACACAATATCAGACCTCATTCCATCAGACTATGATTATTTCTGGAAGCCCTGGATCCATCTGATCTCCTCCTTCTGTTCTCTTCTTTCGTCTCATGAAATTTCTATAAAGTCTCATCAATGTTGTCATACACATCAAATTTCACTCGTTCACCAGTCAGGTTTCCCCATTATCTGACCCTTTGAAAAACTATGCTGCTCTAATCTTACTATGGAGAGATAATCTGTATTTTAGTCCTGAGTTCATGACTGTCACTCACTGCGATTCTATGTCGGCTTTCCCTCATCTCCTTCTTCTTTCTCATTACAGCAGATTTTACCGTGTTGTTGATCATTTTGATTATGACAGGTCTTGTCTGTCCAGGCTTGGTTGGTAACTGGTGTATGACCATAATATCTTCATTTTGTAATTCCACATTCTCCTTCTTCAATATATCTTGTATTTTATCCGTGAGTATCATCTTGGACTCTTGTCCATCTTCTTTGATGCCATAAATTTTTATGTTATTTTTTCTGGAATATTGTTCATTTCTTTTTGCTCTTCTGTTGGCTTTTTACCTCACCTGAGTACTTGTGCTCGGGTGAGCTTTTGTGATCGCCTTTTGTCCATCGTGCGTCGTCCATCGTCAACAATTGCTTGTGAACACTCTCATGTGGGGTCAAAAACTACGTCACCAGGTCAAATCTTAGAAAAACCTTGTGAACACTCTAGAGGCCACAGTTTTAGCCCAATTTTCATGAAACTTGGTCAGGATGTTTGTCTACATGATATCTCGGATGAGTTTGAAATTGGGTCATGTGGAGTCAAAAACTAGGTCACCAGGTCAAAATTTAGAAAAACCTTGTGAAACACTCTACAGGCCACAGTTTTTGGGCCCCAAACTTCATAAAATTTGGTCAGGATGTTTGTCTACATGATATCTCGGATGAGTTTGAAATCGGGTCATGTTGGTTAAAAACTAGGTCACCAGGTCAAATCTTAGAAAAACCTTGTGAACACTCTAGAGGCCACAGTTTTAGCCCAATCTTCATGAAACTTGGTCAGAGTGTTTGTCTTCATGATATCTTGGATGAATTCGAAAATGGGTAATGTGGAGTCAAAAACTAGGTCACCAGGTCAAATCTTATAAAAACCTTGTGAACACTCTACAGGTCACAGTTTTAGCCCAATCTTCATAAAATTTGGTCAGGATGTTTGTCTACATGATATCTTGCGTGAGTTCGAAATTGAGTCATGTGGGATCAATAACTAGGTCACCAGGTCAAACTTAGAAAAACCTTGTGAACACGCCAGAGGCCACAGTTTAGCCCAATCTTCATGAAAGTTGGTCAGGGTGTTTGTCTACATGATTTCTTGGATGAGTTTGAAATTGGGTCATGTGGGGTCAAAAACTAGGTCACCAGGTCAAATCTTAAAAAAACCTTTTGAACACGCTAAGGGCCACAGTTTTAACCCAATCTTCAATAGATTTGGTCAGTATATTTGTCTGAATGATATACTGGATGATTTAGAAAATGAGTCATGGGGGTCAAAAACTAGGTCACCAGGTCAAATCTTAGAAAAACCTTGTGAACACTTTAGAGACCACAGTTTTAGACTAACCTTAATGTAACTTGGTCAGAATGTTTGTTTACATCAAATCTCGGATGAATTCAAAACTGGGCAACATAGGGTCAAAGAGTAGGTCACCAGTGCAAATCTTACATTTTTGTTCCAGTCTTCATCAAATTTGATATGAATGATGACTGCATGAATTCCCAGTTGAGTGCAAATTCAGGTAGGATCAAAATGTAGGTACTTAGTCCAAATGTTAGAAAAACACCTTAGAGGCCAGGTTTTTTGTCATTATGCTAACACAGCCATCTTACTCAGGTAAGCGACACAGGGCCATCTTGGCCCTCTTGTTTTGTTACTGATATATCACAACTTTCATCTAAGAGAATAGACATGAATGGACTAGCTTTAAGGCTTGTATCAGTGGGTCTCTCTCAACACATTGCAATAGCATCTTGCAATTCTTCTGCAGTTGTGTGAGATGTGTATGTAGCTGAAGGACTCACCTGATATATACAGAACATTTTTGTAAAAAGGGAATCAAAATTTTCTATCAAAAATGAAAAACATGACAGCCTTGAAAATTAATGTAGTTAACTCATTTTAATGATAATTCAGTCAATAATGAATATAAAAACAAGTTGCAGAGAACCAAAAATGTAAGGAAAAACTTGCAGTCAAATTTTAATTTTCAGCTTTCAGATTTACTCTTCCACTTGTCATTATGTGACATCATAATAGATAGATATATATTTTAATAAAAAAATTTTTTTTTAAGATATCAGTAAATATGATATAAGTTTTGAAACAAATTTTCTGCCATACTTATTTAAATTTATATATAGCTAAATAGTTTTTAGGTTTCAAGAGTATCATAATATTTTTTTTTAAATTCATTCTACCTGTAAGTCATTAAGAGAGCCACACCTTTGTAGTTTTTGTAGATCGATTAAGGATTTGTGCTTGGAAGTTGGTAAATGTTCTTTTTCTAGCCAGTAAAACAGACCTAAAGCACATACTGCAGCATCATTTTTGCTTGAAAGGATAGATTCTGTTGTTTGACCATGTAACTACAGATGGACTTCGCCTCTAATGCGGATTTATGTTGATTAAATGAGATGTGTCCCAACAAAGTGGAATGGCGAAAATTTGTGCAGCCAACAGTGAATTGGTTGTCGCTTCCCTCCGATATGCACACTGAACAAATCATTTTATTGTTCTCATACATTAACCATGCATTTTCTTTCAAACCATTCTGTACGAAACTCTCGTTTCAAGATTAATTTTAGCTCACCTGAGCACAACATGCTCATGGTTAGCTTTTGTGATCGCTCTTCATCCGTCGTGCGATGTGCGTCGTCCACATTTTGGCTTGTTAACACTCTAAAGGCTATATTTTTAGACCAATCTTCATAAAACTTGGTCAGAATGTTTGTCTCCATAACATCTTGGACGGATCCGAATTTAGGTCATGTGGGGTCAAAAAGTAGGTCTCGAAGTCAAATCTTATAAAAACCTTGTTAACACTCTAGAGGCCACATTTTTGGCCCCAATCTTCATGAAACTTGGTCAGAATGTTTCTCTCCATAAAATCTTGAACAAGTTCGAATTTGGGTCATGTTAGGTCAAAAAGTACCGTCATCATTCGAATATTAGCCGCATTCGTGGATAAGCCGCATCCAGAAAATTGTCCCCAAATCGGTTAAAAAACGCCAAATACAGTATATAAGCCGCGGACAATCGTCGGGATCGGCCATTTTGAAAATATATCTTTTTTGGAAATATGTGTTTGCCCTGAAAAGGGCAGTTATTTTACATGATGTCGTCTTGTGTCGCTGTCTATTGCATCCGTAAATTTCCTCGTCGAATCCATCAAATTCCTCATCACTGTCGTTGCTTGTCGAGTAATCGTCGTAGGGCATCGTCGTCGATTTCCGGAACGTCTTGCGACGTAGGTCTACATCATCATCTTCTCGTAGATCCAGCGCTGCCAACGTAGTTTCCCACAGAATGTCGTCGTCTGTTCCGTCAAGACTTTGCTGATGCAGCATTTCTTGAAGGAGCGCTCAATGATGGCTGGATCTAGCTCCCCCACGTGCTAACAATCTATCTGCAGACTTCGTCTATCTCCGGCTTCCTCATTCGGCCATTGTTCGTAAAAGTGTGCGCTCCTGACACATACCAGTCTGACCACTTTTTCTGCAGGAGAGACTTCATTGGCTTGTTGATAGGACACGTCCAGGGGTTGCAACATGGAAGTCATCCCCCCTGGGATGTGGCCAGACTGGTTCGGTGATCGGTCAGCAGCGTCTTGATGTGGGGAGTTTTGTGAGCCCTGAAGGCATCTAGCACAAGAAGAGACTTCTCCAGTAAGGCGCCTGGTCATCTGCACCACACGTCTTTATCCAATCAGCCACCAGGTCCTCTGTCATCCAAGCCCTTCTCCTGTACCCTTACGTGAATGCCTTAGGCCACTTCATCTTCGGCAGGTTTTCCTTTTGAAGATGACATAGGGTGGTAGCTTCCCCCCGTCTGCGGGTGCAGGCCAACATCACTGTAAAACGGTTCTTCTCGTTTCCGGTGGTCGGATATTAACAGACGGGGAACCATGTGTGATGGACTGTCGTCGGGTCGGCAGATCAAAGGTAAGGGGCGTCTGATCAGCATTTCCTATCTGGGATAGAAGAAAGCCATGCCGCTGACGAAGGGAAATCACGAATTTTTGAAATTCTGTGATTTTGTCTTCAAAAATCCTCGGGAAGACTCTGTGCGATGTTGTGTCGGGTCGAAATTGAAAGGTGATTGCGTCTTTTAGGAAGGAGTACACACCCAGCTCTGGGATGCTTTAAAATCCTTTGTACTCCTTGTTGTTTTGCCATGACAATGGCCTGAAGGCGTAATTCGGAAGTTGATACCCCAATTCCTTGGCTCCGACGTTCGTAAACGGTTCGAGCAGGGTCTTTTCAAGTGCTGGGAAAAAAAGGCCCCCCCCCCTGGGGTTCCCCTTTTGGGGCTTTTTTTGTTAAAAGCGCTGATTTTGGGGCCCTCGCCATTTCCCCTCATTTGACTCGTCGACCCCCTACTCTCGTCCCGTGCCTATTGAAAAGGGGCTTGGGCCCCTAGGCTACGACGAAGCTTGTCTTTAGCCAAATTTGCAAACTCGTTTTTGGCCCATAACAGAAGTTAGGGGTTTAAAAAAGTAAAGGAAGATGGGGGAAAATCTTTTTTTACAATGTAAAGGAAAATCTAAAAAAAAAGGTTTTTACAATGTAAAGGAAATTTTAAAAATCTGTTTTACAATCGAATTTTGGGGAAAGGAAGTCGAAAGCAAGAAGGGGAAATTTTTGGGGCAAAATTTATTCTGCTTATAAAGGGGGAACGTAGCTAAAAATTTTCTTTCAAAACATTCTCAAAAGGGGGCAAGTAAGCCCCGGTTAGTAAAAAATTAAAAATTTTTTGGACACAGGGTCAAAGTGAAACCCCCCCCCCCCACGCCCCCCCCGGGTTGACCTCCTCTTTTAAAATTGGCCTTTTGTTTTTGGGGGGTTTTTTCAACATTTTCCTAAAAATAACACAAAAAAAACAGAAAAAACAAAAACAAAAACACCAAATTTCAAAATAAAAATATTTATTATTTGATTTCATTTTAAAATTTTTAAAAATTTAAAAGTTTTTTGCGGGGGAATTTTTTGTTCCTTATTTTACGTGATGCCCCCAAACCCCTTTTTTTAAACGAATCCCAAAATTTGTACACAAAATGGCGGGGGCTTGAAAAAGGGGCCAAAATTTCGGTAGATTTTTTTTGGGAAAAAAAAAATAAAAAAAAAATTGTAATCCCCTTTTTTAAAACCCAGGGACATTTGGGGAAATTATAAATTTTTGCATGAAATGGGGGGAAAATTTAAAAAAAATTTCGGCATTTACAATTTTAAATTTTTATTTAAAAACCCTTTTTAACACTTTGAGGCCACTTTTTTTGGCCCCCTTTTTGATTAAAATTTTGGTTTTAGAATTTTTGTTTTTTTTAAATCTTGGAAAAGCTCAAATTTAAAGGTCATGTGGATTTTAAAAAAATGGGGGCAGGGAAATTTTGGAAAAAACCCCGTTAACACTCTAGAGCCACTTTTTTTTCCCCAAAACTTCATAAAAAATTGGGGGCAAGGTTTTTTTCCATAAATTTTGGGAAAAGTTAAATTTTTGGGTAAAAGTGGACCCAAAAAAGGGGGGTTTTTAGGCAAATTTAAAAAAAAAAACCTTTTAACACTCTAGAGACCCCTTTTTTGGGCCCCTATTTTTAAAAAAATTGGGTTTGGGAAAATTGGGGCTTTTTCCCCAAAAAACTTGGACAAGTTGGAAAGGGGGGCATGGGGGTTTTAAAAAGAAGGTCAATATGAAAAACCAGCATTTTGCTCATTTAAAATTTGGTAGAGGATTCGGGGCCTCTTTTTCCCCCTTTTTTTTGATTTAAAAGGCCTTTTTTTTTGGGGCCCAATTTTTTTTGAAACTTGGTCAAAAAGTTTCTCTCCATAAAATCTTGGACAAGTTCGAATTTGGGTCTGGGGGGTTTTAAAAAGTAGGTCCCCTAGGTTAAATCTAAGGTTATCCCTTTAAAACCTCTAGGGGGCCATTTTTTTGGGCCCCCAAATTCATGAAATTTTGGCCAATAATTTTTTCCCCTTTAAAACCCGGGGGAAGTTTTTTTTGGGCCCCCTGAGGTCAAAATTAGGTCAAATCTTAGAAAAAAAACCCTTTTTTTAAATCTCTAGAAGCCCATTTTTTTGGGCCCAAAAATTTTTTAAAAATTTTGGAGATTATTTTTTTTATAAAATTTTTGGGGGAGGTTCGAAAATTTTGGGCATGTGGGGTCAAAAGGTGGTCATGAGGGGGCCCAAACCTAAAAAAACATTGGGGTTTAAACTCTAGAGGCACATTTTTGGCCCTTTTCCCCAAAACTTGGTCAGAATGTTTTTTTTCCTGAAGTTTTTTGGGCAAAATTTTGGGGGTTGTAGGGTCAAAAAGTAGGGGGATGAGGTCAAATCTTTTAAAAAAAACCGGGGTTTAACCCCCTTGAAGCCAATTTTTGGCCTTTTCCCCTTATGAAAAAATTTGGGCGGAATGTCTGTTTCCATTTTAAAATTTTGGCAAGTTGGAAAGTGGGTTTTTGTGGGGTCAAAAAAAAAGGGCAAAAAGGAAATCCCAAAAAGTTGCTCATTTATAATCAGGTGAGCGATTTTTGGGCCATCCCCGGGGCCCCTTGTTTTCTAGAAAATTTTTAAGACCAGAGCGGTAGGCTCTTCAAAAAAATAAGTCCCCATTGCAGCGACAATTTTTGGGGATGCTTTTTGGTTCTGGAGTAATTTCATCATTTTTTTTGTTTTTGGGGGAAAGAACAAGTTAATCTGCTTTGCTTTTTTGGGGGAGAAATTTCAAAAAAGCGGAAAATGACGACGTAAAAACAGTATCTTTTAGGCGCTTATGCTAAAAAAAAAGGTCGGTATTTTCCTAAAGGAAAAATTTCCCCCGTGCTTTCTTTTTTCGAAAATGCATTATTTTTTATTGATTTGTTTGTTGTTAAAATAACGGGGGCAGAAATTTAGAGGTGTTGTTTTATTCTTATCGGAATTGCCGATTGTAAATTTTTATGGTTTTTTCCCAAAAAAAAGTGTAGTCTTTTTTAAATTAAAAGGCTAACGGGGAATTTTGGGGTTAAAAAAAATATTCCCCCATAAATTTTAAAATGCGTCACTTTAAAAGGGGCACTTTGGTTTAAAGTTGCTTTTAGAGTTTTAAAAAAATGGGGGCAAAAACGGGGGGGAAAGCGCTCTGGGGGGAAAAAAATGTTTTTCCCAAAACCCCCTTTTTCCCGGTTTTGATCATATTTTTAAAAGGTTTAAATTTTAAAAAACCCCTTTTTAGCATATCTTTGGGGGACTCAGGGGAAAAACCTGATTTTTAGCTCACCTGAGCTTGTGTCGGGGTTTTGCTTTTTTAAAATTCCTTTTGCCCCCTCTGCATAAAAAATTGCTTGTAAAAACCCTAGAGGCCCCCCTTTTGGGGGCCAAAAACTTTATGAAACTTGGTCGGTGTTTGTTAATGATTTTTTTGGTGAGCTCAAAATTGGTCAAAGGGTCAAAACTAGGTCCCCCGGCCCCAAATTTTGGGGAAAAATTTTGAACACTCGGGGCCCCCATTTTTTTAAATTTCATTAGATTTGGTCAGGATGTTTGTCAAAAATGATTTTTTGGTGGGGGGTTTAAAATGGGTCATGTGCGGTCAAAAACTAGGTCCCCCGGCCCCAAATTTTAAAAAAACCCTTGTGAAGGGTTTTGGGGACGTTTTTTCCCAAACTAATCAGATTTTTTCAGGATGTTTTTTTAATTATATCTTGGATAAAATTTTAAAGGGGTTTTTGTGGGGCAAAAAAAAAGGGGGCAGAATCTTAGAAAAAACCTTGGGGAAAAAAGAGGTCACATTTTTGGGACAATCTTCATTAGATTTGCAGGATGATTGTTACTGTATCTTGGATGTGTAAAATGGGTCATGTGGGGAAAAAAAATGTTTTAGGCCCCAAACTTTGATAAATATTGTAAATTTTTCTTGGGGGCCACTTTTTGGCCCCAAGTTATGAAATTTTTCAGGGGTTTGTTTTTTTGGGTGGGGGCCGGGTAAAAATTTAAAAATTGGTCATGTTAGGTAAAAAAATGGGTTTTACTAGGTCAAATCTTAAAAAAACCCTTGGGGAAATTTTCTCTAGGGGGAAAATTTTTTTTATCCAAATTTTTTTAAATTTTTTGGCAGGATGTTTTTTTAAATAAAAATTTTTGGGGGTGAGTTTAAAAAACGGGTCAGTGGGGTCAAAAACAAAAATCAACGGGAAAAAAACTTAAAAAAAACCTGTGAACACTTAGGGGGGCCCCCAGTTTTAGCCTGACCTTAGTGAATTTTGGCAGAATTTTTGGGGTTTCATCAAATTTGATGAATTAAAAAATGGGCCCCATAGGGTAAAAAAAATAGGTCACAGGGAAATTTTTTAAAAAAAAAAAACTTGTGAAACTCTAAAAAGGGTACATTTTGCCCCGGGCCCCTTTTTTAAATTGATAAGAATGATGATTGAAGGAATTTTCCCGTTTAGTGAAAATTGGGTTTTGGACCCCAAAATTTTGGTCCCTTAATCAAAAATTAAAAAAAACCTTTTGGGTTTTCCAAAAATTTTTTTATCATGCCTGAACACCGCAATCTTAAAACCGGTGGGCAAAAAGGGCCCCCCTTGGCCTCTTGAGTGTTCTGCCCGCCCCTTCCCCAAAAATTTTGGGGGCCCAGAGCCCCTTTGGGCCAAAAAAAATGTGGGCCCCCTTTAAATTTTATGGGCCTTTTAACCAAGGGCCTTTTAGAGTAAAATTTTTTTTGCTTGTTTTTTCCCAAATTTTTACACGCATGTGTAGTTTAAAAAAGGATTTCTTTGTTTCAGGCAGTTTACATAAATAGGTTTGATATTTCATGAAACCCAAAACCTGTTAAAAATTATTTAACCACGTTTTTCAAAGATCGGGGTTTTTCCCTTTTTGCTTTTCCTGGACAAAAAAGCTCCCCAAAGGGAGCTTTTGTGTTGCCTTCGTCAGTCGTAGTGCTTTTTTTATCCGTCCCCCAACAATTTTTTAAAGGGGGAAAAATCCTCTGAAAAAGTGGACAGAAAAATTTTAAGAAACTTGGCCGGGAAGTTCCTTGGGTGAGGCTTACAAAAAAATTTCTAAAAAAATTTATCCATGAAGAACTCTGGTTGGCCCCGGCTAAAAAAAAGAAAAAATAATTTGAAAAAATTTTTAAAAAATTTTTCCTTTTAAAAAAACGGGGGCCGATTTCAAAAAAATTTGGTTTTAGGGGGTTCCTTTTGGGTTAAAAAATTCCAAAAAATTTCTAAAAAAATTTTCCGATCGTAAAAAAACAAAAGGGCCGGGGGGGGCGGGGTTTATTTGCCTTATATGGAAAAAAGGAAACCTTTAAACAACATCTTCAAAACCCCTGGACAGAATTTGATTTTTAAATTGGCAGGGGGTTTTTCCTTGGGGGGAACCTTTTCAAAAAAATTTCTAAAAATAAAATTGATCCCCGTTTTAATCTGGTTGCCCCGGGGAAAAAAAGAAAAAAAAAAAGAAAACTTTTTTAAAAATTTTTTTCTTCAAAAAACCCCCTGGGGCCGAATTTTTTAAAAAAAAATTTTTGGTTTTAAAAGTTTCCCCCTTTGGGCAACCCCCTTTTTTTTTTAGGTGAGCGATTTAGGGCCTTCTTTTGGGGCCCTTGGGGTTTTTCCTTTTATCACGATAAAAGGGATGTCTTAAAATTTTTTTTTTCAGTTTTAACAGATGCGTTGTTTTTGGGGAGAACACATTTTGCATTTGGGGAAAGAATTTACCTGGGGTATTTAAAATGGTTTTTTCCATGTTTAAAACCCCCTTTTTTCATTGTTTTCTTTAAAGGTTTTTGGGTAGTTGTTTTTTTACCATCGTTTAAAAAGAAAAAAAAATAAAATTTCATTTTTTTTTGGGGCCCTTTTCCCTTTTTTAAAAATGCGCCGAAGAAAAAGCCCCCGGGTTTTCCCATTGGTTTTAAAAACCAATCAAAAAAGCAATCAAAAAATCTCTAGAAAGGATTCGCTTTGGGTGGCTTGGGGCGCTTGGTGATAGGGGAAAAAAGACGCTTGTTTAACAAAAGGGTTTTAAAAAAATGATTGGAAATTTCGGAAAAGCAAATTTATAAAATTAAATGTTTTTTTTTGGGGGCGGATAGTTAAAAATTTTAGCGCCCCCAATGGCCCTTTTGTGGGGATATTTTTTGCCCCCTTTGAAATTTTTTAGCCCCCAAGGGGCAAAGGGGGGGGGCCCTTGGCAGAACATGCTTTGATATGAGTTAGGGCCCCCTTTTTATATTTTTTAAAAAAATTTTTTTCCCCACTATTTCTTAGTACTTTTCTTTTTGCTCCACAACAAAATTTTTTTATTAACCCTTTTTTCTTTTCTTTTTGTGGCGGGGTTTTTATTGCTCAATTTTCTTTGGTTTTTCCCCCCTTGCTTTAAAGGGGAAATATTTTTTTCTGTCTATTTCTCGCAATTTTTTTGGCGGGGCTTTGTTTAAAAATTCCCCCTTTTTTTTTTAAATTTTCCCAACCAAAAAAATTTTTTCGGTAAATAATTTTTTTAAGTGTACCCAAAGCTTTACTGTTTTTTTTTTGTGATTTTTTTTTTTTCCCCTTAACTTTATAAAGACTGTCTAAAGGGGAAAAGTAACTGTGAAAAACAGTATCTGGAGGTATTCCCTTTTTTAATGAAGTATTATTTCTAGGACGGGGCCATAAGGTAAGTGTCTTCCATTTTTGTGGAAAATTTTTGCTAGTGAGGGGAAAGGGGAAGGGGTAATGGTATTATTTTAAAAAATTTTTTTCCCCCAAGGAAAATGGAAACATCCCAAAATTTCCAGTGTTTTAAAACTTGCAGTGATAAATTTTAATGTCTTTCAAAACCCCAAAAAGGGAAAAAAAAACCATCCTAAATCAATACTCCCCTTCAAACCCCCTAATTTCAATTTTTCCTAAAACCTTTGGTTTTAAAAATATTTTTTTAAGGGGCATTTTTTTTTTTAAAAGGGGGAAAAAAACCCCCTCTAAAAAATTTTTCCCCCAAAAGGTTGACAGTCTTATTTAAAAAATTTTTTGGGTTTTCACAGAAAATTTCGGGGAAAAAAATGACAGTAAAAATTTGGGGAATTGGGAAAAAACCGAAAATTTTTTGGGGAAAAAATTGGGGTTTTCCCCTACTCGATTTAAAAATTTTTTCCAAAAAAATTTTCCTTGTCCTCTTTTATAAACTCATAAAAGTTTTTAGATTTTTTAAAATGATTGGTTACATGTTTATCACGTTGTTTTTTAGCTCACCTGAGGACAATGTGCTTATAGTGAGTTTTTTGGTCTCCCCCCATCTTTTTGTCCCCCAGCCGTCATCAAAAATTTGCTTTTTTAAAAAAAACATTTCCCCCGAAACGGCCCGGGGGAAAAATTTTTTAATTGGGGGGATGATCCCCTTTGGGGAACCGTCACAAAAGTTGCTAAATAAAAATTAACCAAATTTTAACTCTGGTTGCCATGGCAATTTTGGGAAAAAATAAATTATGAAAACCCCTTAAAAAAAAAATTTCCCCAAAAAAAACTTGCCCCATTTTACAATTGGGGTTTTTTTTTAGATGTTCCTTGGGTAACCCCCTAACAAAAAATTTCCAAAAAAATTTTTTGATCCAAAATTCAAAAACCTGGCCTTTTCCGGGGGCGGGCTTTTTTTTCCAAATATGTATATAGTGAAATCTTTATTTGACATCTCCTCTGGAATGCTGGACAGAAGAAAATTTATTTAATTTGGCAGGGGGGGTTCCCCTTGGGGTGAATCTTCACAAAAGTTGCTAAAAAAAAATTTTATCCCCGTAGAACTCTGGTTCCATGGCAAAAAAGGGAAAAAAAAAAAAAAGGAAAAAAATTTTAAAAAAATCTTCAAAAAAATGGCCCCCTTTTTTAAAATTTTTTTTTTTAGGTTCCTTGGGGGGAAACCCTCAAAAAAGATTGCTAAAGGGGTTTTCCCCTTTGAAAAAAAAAGTGGTGCCAGTGCGGGGGTAATTTGCCCTAATGTATTTTTTGACTTTTTTATAATTGAAACATCTCCAATGAATCCGTGGAAGAAAAATTTATTTAACTTGGGGGGGGTTTTTCCCCTTGGGGAAAAACCCTTAAAAAGTTGCTAAAATAAAGTTGATCCTTGGGGGAAAACTGGTTGGGGCCTGGCAATGGAAAAAAATTAAAATTTGGAAAAAAATTTTTAATTTTTATTTTTCCCCAAACTTTGGCCAAAAATTTTACCCCAAGGTTTTTTTACTGAAGTTTCGGGGGAACCCCTTCCCCCAAATTGCTAAAATTTTTCTTTTTGGGAAAAAAAAAAAAGGGGGCCAGGAGCTGGATAAAATTTCCAATAGTATAAGGAAAATTTATAGTTCTTTCGGGCTGTGGACAGAATTTGATTTAATTTGGCAGGGATGTTCCCCTTTGGGTGAATCTTCCAAAAGTTGCTTAAAAACAATTTTTTTCCATTGTTTTAATCTTGTTGCCATGGAAGGAAATTTTAAAAAAAAAATGGGAAAAAATTAAAAAAAAAATTCCTTTTTTTTCTATTGGCCAGATTTCAAAAAATTTTTTTCAAATGTTCCCCCTTGGGAAAAACCCTACCAGTTTTTTAAAATAAAATTCCCCTCCCCTTTCAAACATGGCCGCCAAGGGGAAGGGGGGAATTTGCCTTTTATGTATTTGTGAAATCTTTGAAACATTCCTCTGAAAACCCCTTTTGGAAAAAAATTTATTTAAATTTTGGCGGGAAAAATCCTTTTTGGTGAACCTTCCAAAAAAAATTGAAAAAAAAATTGGGGCCATGTAGCCCTTTGGGGGGCCTTTCATAAAGCTCCTTTTTTTTTAAGGGGGAAAAAAAACCTTTTAATGGGAAAATTCCTAAGGTGTTTTATAAATAAAAATAAAGGAAATCCCCTTTATAAAAATTAAAAGGGGAAAACTTTTTTGATTTTAAGGGAAAAATTTTTAAAGTTAAAAGGGAAATTTTTTTCCCCCAAAGGGGCTTTATGGGGAAAATTATGGGTTTTTGGTTGTTGAACCTTATGAGGGTTTTCCCTAACAAAAATTTTTTTAAAAATTTTCTGGGGGGGTTAAAAAAAAAGGT
>CM037783.1:39910162-39960162 GCA_021229015.1 Solen grandis | reverse complement strand
CCCGTCATTAATGTAACGATCTAACGCTAATCTTATGCCAAGTGTAAATAAAACGATTCACCGTATGATTAGCCCGGTGACGTACGGATAGCTTTCGGTCTGTCAAAATGTACGACGGCGCAAATTTCAAAACAAGATTTCGCCGAATATGATACGATAAGTGATTTTTTTTTTTCAAATAAGTTAGCCTGAAAGTTAGGATGCGCCTTATACGTAGCTGCGCCTAATCTGACCATGTATACGGTATTTGACTTACCGGTACCAACTAAGTGGATTCCGGCATGAAGTCATCCTCGTGGTTTTTAATGACTATTTCATCTGATCTTCGTAATAATACTAATAAAATTGTCATATCCTTTTCATCTTTTAGTTTTCAGTGGTTGGTACGTAGAGCTTTATAAAAGTTAAGTAAACTGATCGTAACATTACCCAACATGGACGATTTATTAAGTGGAATATGCGGCATCAACATAGAATCACGTCTCACGAAATAGACAGCGTGAGTTTGAGTACGAGGCTCTATCGCTGACAATATTGGTCTGACTATTTCTTAAATTGCAATTAAATTTTAAACAAAATTATGAATTTGAAGAGTGCTTAACTATGACTCTTATAAAGGCCATTTTATTCCTAACAAATCGTGTTTTGAGTCACCTCCATCTTTTTATTTTAAATCAGATTACACAATCAAAATCTACAGTATGCAGAGCTAAAAGAATACCTTGCGACTATGCGGTCTTTGATTACCACCAATTAACAATGAAGAATTTAACGCGAGTAATGAGTGTGTGATTTCTAAATTAAAGAATCAATTAAGAAAGATTAACACGTAATTAAGTGGCGTTTTAACAAGTTCTTGTTAAAACACACACACACTTATTGAAAAAAAATTTTGTACATAAGATGTTATGCCGACTTATATTGTCTAACAGCATTGGGGTAAAGAAACGTAATTATGTGGTTCTTTTTATGTTAAACCGAGTTAATCAAACTGTTCCTTGACGGCTATCAGTTAGCACCTGCTGTGACACATACACACACACAATCAGCAAGTTCTCCGCGGGGTGCAATTAAAATCCGCTACCAAATACTATCTTAACGATGACTGCAGGAGGTTAGTAGTTTATACAATTCATACGTATGCTGTGATAAAAATAGATACTTTCATTTTTTCGTCGTTTTTAGCTCGACTATTCGAAGAATATGAGAGCTATTGTAGTCACCCTGGCGTCGGCGTTGCAGCTTTTGGTTAAAGTTTTGCGTGCAAGTTACTATCAACCTTATATCTCAATAACCATTTATGGTATTGACTTGAAAGTTTATAAATATGTTCAGGGGCATCAGACAACCAAGGTAGATAACTCTTGACTGAATTTAATATGAATTATGGCCCCTTTTTAACTTAGAAATTTTGGTTAAAGTTTTGCATGCAATAGAAAATTTGGTTAAAGTTTTGCGTGCAAGCTACAATCTAGTTTGTATCTCAATAACCATTCATGGTATTGACTTGAAAGTTTATGAAGATGTTAAAGGGCATCAGACAACCAAGGTAGATAACTCTTGATGGAATATATTACAAATTATGGCCCCTTTTTAACTTAGAAATTTTGGTTAAAGTTTTGCATGCAAGATACTCTCATGCTTATATCTCAGTATCAAGCATGCAATTGATTTGAAACATCTTTAATATGTTTAGGGGTATCATACTTTCATGGTAGATAACTCTTGATAGAATATATTTCAAATTATTGCCCCTTTTTAACTTAGAAATTTTGATTAAAGTTTTGCATGCAAGGTACTTTCATGCTAATATCTCGGTATCCAGGCATGGGATTGATTTTAAACATCTTTAATACGTTTAGGGGTATCATACTTTCATGGTAGATAACTTTTGATGGAATATATTACAAGTTATGGCCCTTTTTAGCTCGACTATTCGTAGAATATGAGAACTATTGTAGTCACCCTGGCGTTGGCGTCGGCGTTGGCGTTGCAGCTTTTGGTTAAAGTTTTGCGTGCAAGTTACTATCAACCTTATATCTCAATAACCATTTATGGTATTGACTTGAAAGTTTATAAATATGTTCAGGGGCATCAGACAACCAAGGTAGATAACTCTTGACTGAATTTAATATGAATTATGGCCCCTTTTTAACTTAGAAATTTTGGTTAAAGTTTTGCATGCAATAGAAAATTTGGTTAAAGTTTTGTGTGCAAGCTACAATCTAGTTTGTATCTCAATAACCATTCATGGTATTGACTTGAAAGTTTACAAATATGTTCAGGGGCATAAGACAACCAAGGTAGATAACTCTTGATTGAATATATTACAAATTATGGCCCCTTTTTAGCTCACATGAGCACAACGTGCTCAAGGTGAGCTTTTCTGATCGCCTTTTGTCCGGCGTCCATCGTCCGTGCGTCCGGCGTCAACAATTGCTTCAAACAACATCTCCTCCTAAACGGCTTGGCCAATTAGAAAAATATTTTGCAGGAATGTTCCTTGGATGAAGCTCTACTAAAGTTGTATAAATGGTTCTGGTCCATTGCATAATTAGGTCACAGGAGCTAAAAATAGATTTTAAAAATGCAAACTTTGAAAATCTTCTTCTGCAAAACTGCAAGGCCTAGAGCTTAGATATTTGGTATGTAGCATCATCTTATGGGCCATTACCAAGATTGTACAAATCATGACCCTATGGTGATAAATGACCCCGCACCAGGGGTCACTTGTTTTACATAGAGTTATATAGGAAAATCTTAAAAACTCTTCTTCTATGAATCCATAAGGCCTAGAGCTTAGATATTTGGTATATAGCATCATCTTATGGGCCACTACCAAGATTGTACAAATCATAGCCCTATGGTGATAAATGACCCCGCACCAGGGGTCACTTGTTTTACATAGAGTTATATAGGAAAATCTTAAAAAATCATCTTCCATGAATGCATAAGGCCTAGAGCTTAGATATTTGGTATGAAGCATCATCTTATGGGCCACTACCAAGATTTTACAAATCATAGCCCTATGGTGATAAATGACCCCGCACCAGGGGTCACTTGTTTTACACAGTGTTATATAGGAAAATCTTAAAAAATCTTCTTCTATGAATCCATAAGGCCTAGAGCTTAGATATTTGGTATGTAGCATCATCTTATGGGCCACTACCAAGATTGTACAAATCATAGCCCTATGGTGATAAATGACCCCGCACCAGGGGTCACTTGTTTTACATAGAGTTATATAGGAAAATCTTAAAAAATCATCTTCCATGAATGTATAAGGCCTAGAGCTTAGATATTAGGTATGAAGCATCATCTTATGGGCCACTACCAAGATTGTACAAATCATAGCCCTATGGTGATAAATGACCACGCACCAGGGGTCACTTGTTTTACAAAGAGTTATATAGGAAAATCTTAAAAAATCTTCTTCTATGAATCCATAAGGCCTAGAGCTTAGATATTTGGTATGTAGCATCATCTTATGGGCCACTACCAAGATTGTACAAATCATAGCCCAATGGTGATAAATGACCCCACACCAGGGGTCACTTGTTTTACATAGAGTTAAATAGGAAAATCTTAAAAAATCTTCTTCTATGAATCAATAAGGCCTAGAGCTAAGATTTTTGGTATGTAGTAGCATCTAATGGTTCATTACAAAGATTTTCAAAGTCTTGGCCCTACGGTGATAAATGACCCTGCACCCAAGTTTTCTCTGAAACCATATGGCCCATTGCTTAGATATTTGGTGTGTAGTATTGTCAGGGGTAAAATGTTTTAGATTAAGTTATATCAGAATCCTTGTCCGTTTAAAAACCTTGACATCAGTTGAAGCAATGGTACTCAGGTGAGCGATTCAGGGCCATCATGGCCCTCTTGTTAACTTAGAAATTTTGGTTAAAGTTTTGCATGCAAGATACTCTCATGCTTATATCTCAGTATCAAGCATGCGATTGATTTGAAACTTCTTTAATATGTTTAGGGGTATCATACTTTCATGGTAGATAACTCTTGATGGAATATATTACAAATTATGGCCCCTTTTTAACTTAGAAATTTTGGTTAAAGTTTTGCATGCAAGATACTCTCATGCTTATATCTCAGTATCAAGCATGCGATTGATTTGAAACTTCTTTAATATGTTTAGGGGTATCATACTTTCATGGTAGATAACTCTTGATAGAATTTGTTACAAATAATTGCCCCTTTTTAACTTAGAAATTTTGGTTAAAGTTTTGCATGCAAGGTACTTTCATGCTAATATCTCAGTATCCAGGCATGGGATTGATTTGAAACATCTTTAATACTTAGGGTATCATACTTCAGGAGATAACTTGATGGAATATATTACAAGTTATGGCCCCTTTTTTAACTTAGAAATTTTGGTTAAAGTTTTGCATGCAAGTTAATTTCATGCTTATATCTCAGTATCCAGGCATGGGATTGATTTGAAACATCTTTAATATACTTAGGGGTATCATACTACAAAGGAAGATAACACTTGATGGAATAAATTAAAAATTATGACCCCCTTTTAACTTAGAATTATGGTTAAATTTTTGCATTCAAGCTACTATCCAGCTTATATCTCAGAAATTGCTTGTGGAATTGACTAGAAAGTTAAGATGTGTCATCAAGGGCATCAGAAAACAGGAGGATAACTTTTGGACTGATGCAAATTATGGCCCTTTTCTAACATGGATTTTTGGTTTAAGTTTTGCATGCACAGTGTTATTGTGCTTATGTCTCAGTAACTAGGCATGGGATTGATTTAAGACATCATAAATATATTAAGGGGTATCAGACTATCAAGGTATATCATTTTTTACTATTACTATGAAGGGCAAGAATTTAAATAGATTTCATTTGATTTACCAACAAGCATTTTGAATAGTCGAGCGTGCTGTCCTCTGACAGCTCTTGTTTAACTTAGAAATATTGGTTAAAGTTTTGCATGCAAGGTACTTTCATGCTAATATCTCAGTATCCAGGCATGGGATTGATTTGAAATATTTTTAATATGTTTAGGAGTATCATACTATCAAGGTAGATAACTTTTGATGGAATATATTACAAGTTATGACCCCCTTTTAACTTAGAATTTTGGTTAAATTTTTGCATTCAAGCTACTATCCAGCTTATATCTCAGAACTGCTTGTGGAATTGACTAGAAAGTTAAGGAGTGTCTTCAAGGGCATCAGAAAACAGGAGGATAACTTTTGGACTGATGCAAATTATGGCCCTTTTCTAACTTGGATTTTTGTTTTAAGTTTTGCATGCACAGTGTTATTGTGCTTATGTCTCAGTAACTAGGCATGGGATTGATTTTAGACATCATAAATATATTAAGGGGTATCAGACTATCAAGGTATATCATTTTTGACTATTATTATGTACAGGGAATGTGAAGGGCAAGAATTTAAATAGATTTCATTTGATTTACCAACGAGCATTTTGAATAGTCGAGCGTGCTGTCCTCTGACAGCTCTTGTTGAATTATAGACTTATAGTAAAAGAAAATGTGTATGGACAGAAAGATAAATGTTAATGCATGGATATTGTATATTCCTCATCAATATAAAGGAAATAATAAACTTCATCCTTTACTCTATAAAATGTTTATGTTGTGCAAGATGCACGTTACGGTTACATGTTATAAGCAACAAATGGTCACTCATCAACGAACAAGTCAACCTCCTATCTTCCTTGGCCCCATATTTATACACGACAACAGCGATTTCGAATCATTTTCTCATTTCCTTTTTCAACTGAAACTCAAACTACATGACGTGCCTCTCTCTAAATTGGTTATCAGATCTGACGATGAAAAGGCTTTGGTCAAGGCAACGAACAAATCATTATATATATATCCGCCCATTTTGTGTTTTGTTATTCCGTTTGGATTTGAACTTTCCAATTACTCGTTTAATTGGTAAAACAAACATAACATGCTTTAGAGCCTCGTTTCTTAACTTACGATGTCGATTCCGGTCTACCTCAGTATAAATAAAATGGTATATAGTAGGCCTAACATGACAGTCAAAAATACAGACTAAAGCTATATCAAAAGTGTTTTATTATAACTGTCATATTTAATGAACAGATTTGACGTAAAATTTATTGATGTTTTGGCGAATGAAAGTGAATTATCAGTATCTTCAATAATGCCGCGTGATGCCTCTTTGGAGTTACTGATCATAAGTCTGCCGCTTGACAGTTGACGCGTTTACAGTATTTCACCTTGCGGCAACGCTTTCGGTAATTGGATTATCACCTTTATCGAAGTTGACACGGCACATGCCACAGTGGTCATGCCAATCACCCCAGGTGTGCATGTATGTATAATATCAAATACAAAATAATCTTGCGTTTATGGTTTATGGAGCCGTACTAAATTTTTTATATTTTTATATTTTATATGGGTATTATTAAGTCGCGCCAGTTATAAACCTACTAATGAAAACATCATTTCTCATAACTCATAACCATATGAGAGAGAGCGGGGGTGGGGGGAGAAAGAGAAAATACAATGCAATTTCTAGTCAAACAACAAACAAGGAAAAAAAAATATGTACCTGGCTTTAAGGTTGATACCGGATAATACAAGGTGAAGTGATTCTGCCATTTTGTTCGGTAAACGAAACATATTATAAATAAAAGCTATCCGTATCAACCATAGGCAATTATAAGACGAAAATGATATGACATGTAAGTTTAAGAAGATAAAACAATAATATTAATCTTGAAAAGTTACCAGGTCCGAATCGGCCGCTCTATAAATAGCTAAGTCTATTTCGTACAGTAAACGATAACATAGGCCTAGGTCAAATGTCATTTAAAAACAGATAAAAATGTATTAAATGAAATTCAATACTAATATCATATTTAAGTTCAGTAATTATAAAAATAATATAATTCAAGATAAATAAGGTGGATTCCGGTAAAATCTAAGTGGATTCCGGTAGATTTCGGTAAATAGGGGGATTCCGGTAAAACGAGTAACCCATAATGAACCAAAAGTCAAATTGGAATTCATTACATGATTAACTTTGCCTTTGTTTACATTTAAATTTTCAGGTTATATGGGTCACAAATTATCACTTGGCAATGTGGACTACTTATGGTTGTAGCAGTAAAATGTACAGAATGCTGTCAATCTGGTTGTGTGCTATATGGATACTTCATCCCATGGTACTGTTAGTAGATGGGAAAACTGTGCAGAGTATCACCATTCCACATATAGTGAAGGTGGGATACAACATCACCCAGATACCACAAGAGGGTAACCCACATCTTCTAGATTCTTTCAGGTCAGGTTTTCATGAGCTATTTGACTGTCTTGAAGATGGGACAGTTGTGTCTAAGGCTGAGCTTCAGGATTTTGCAGGAAGGACATTTTCAGCAGCTGTGATTAGTAATGTGGACAATAGGTTGCTGCAATATCTTCATATAACAGTGGAAAAACATTTTGTTTTTCAGCAAGAAAAGTACATAGGGATAATTAGAGAAAATGAAAACAAAGGTGCTCTTATTAAGATTTCAGGTCATCTAGGGGTACAAGATTATGAAAATGTCACTTATAAGTTGTTGAATGGTGGAGAACTATTTGAAGTTGATACCTTCTGGTATGGCGCTGCTCATGAGAATAAGATTTATGCTTTGAAATCTTTGGACAGAGAAGAGCAGAGTATGTATGATCTGATGCTACAGGCAGTTTCTATGGATAGTAGAACAGTAGAAACTGACATTGAAGTTTATGTGCTTGATGAGAATGATAATATTCCAGAATTCCCTCAAACCTCTTTACATGTGGAAATATCTCCACATCATCAGTCTTGGAAGAAAGTAATCTCAGTTAAAGCCACAGACTTGGACCAAAATGACCATTTGACCTATTTCATAAATGAAAGCCCATTATTCCATATTGACCCAGAAAATGGAGATTTGTATAAAGAGGAAGACTACACAATTCCAGGATATTATGAACTAGATATTTATGCAACTGACTCTGCTTGGCATAGGAGTGCTCCGTTGTCAGTAACCATTCAGGTTTTAAGTGAGAAGCTTAAATTCCGACCTAAGTCTAAAACCACTCACCATGTTAAAAAGAGAGCAACTATAACTATTCCCAGAACTTTCGAAATTGTTGAAAACAGTACCTCCACATCATCTCTGTTTTCAGTTGCTTCAGTTCAGCCGCGACCAACCACAAGTACTGAAAAGTACCAACTTGTCTCTGCATCTGTGGATTTGTTTCAGCAACCTGATGTAAATGGAAATATTTATTTGAAGTCAGGAAAGCGACTGGACTATGAGAAGGTTGATCACCGTGAAATTATTCTTGTGTTCAATCGGACTAATACTCAAATGCCTGAAGGTAAGGTCTTTTTAAATATTAATCAGGATACGGAGTGTTGAATGTGTATGTGTGCACACAATTTAAAGATTTATAAATGACATATCGACATAATCAAAGTGGATCTATGACAAGTGAAAACTGTACATAGTAGTGTTGACATTTGTGTTCAGTATAATTATATACCTTACTTTCATTCCCCATAATTTCTGTATCCCAATTCCTAATATTTTCATATAGAAAGATATTAGGGGTCATCTTCCCAAAACAGTGACAAAAATCCCTGTTGTTTAAACACCCATCCAATTTAGAGATATTGTGTTCTGGACTCTGAGAACCATGATATTGTTAGATATAATGAATCATAAAATTATGAGTGAAGAGCTTATCTTTTACATACATTTAAATGATAATGACTAAATATCCTGTTCAGGGGCAATTATCAAGGTTGTAAAAGCAGTAAAATGTTTTTATTATTGAAGACTTATCCTTTTGTATGTGTTAAATAAAATGCATAAAGGATATTCTGATGTAGAGATTTATCATATTTATTTCAACCTCTGTTGTTGACACCTAGTTTCAAAGGGCCATGTGTTTACAAGAGCATGCTTTTTAGATGCATATTAGTGATCAAAATTGGTTTGGAAACAGAAAATCTATTAAATGGAAATAATCCGAGGCCAAACTGATCAGATAACCTCTTCATTTGGCCTATACAGTAATGTTATTGTTAAAACAAATATTAAATACATGCTTATGCATATTTATAAGTTAAAGTTTAAGAAAACAACTCAAAAATATTTTAGTTATGCACATGGAGAATGATATTGGCCTGACTCGTAAAACTTCACACACTTAAAACCAACTAGATTTCATTCGTTGATGCGAATGATAGGACTTTCTGCTACATTTGTGAAACACTAAAAGTGAAAAAAGTAAAAAGATATCAAATTCCTGCCTTTAGCATGTTTTTGTCTGGCCATAACTTCTAAAAACTTTGCAAAATATGCCTTTTAACCTGAAGGATATGGAAAAAGTAACTGAAAATCAATTATTTTGCCATATCAAATTCATTTAACCTGACCTATTTCTATAATCTATGTACCAAAACAAATTTATTGAAAATGCCTACAATTCGATTGTCACATAATTTGGTCATATGACGTTCATCTTCTCAGAATGTAAAGAAGGCTTGGAGACTCAGAGATTCAGTCGAAATATTAGCTTTCTATCTTATCTGGAAGTGATTTTATATGTATCTGAACTGAAATTTGGTGTCAGCAGATCTAATCTGCCATGAAACCTTTGCCTTTTTCGAATTTGGAAAAATAGACACTGGTAGGCCTAACATACACATTCTGTGAAATTTTAATGAAAATTGGTCCAGAAATAACGGCTGTAGACCGAGTACAATCATCTTTAGAGGACGTCAAGTTTGACGTCAAAACACTTCATAGGCAAATAAAATCATTGATATGCAAAATGTTCAATCTGAAGCATATGCTATTAAATTTTCAAGGTGCTGGGACGTTTTCAACATATATATATAGAAATTAACAAGTAGATATTAGAAATTTAGAATCATATGAAGTTCATTTTCTCAAAATGTAAATAAGACCTAGAGACATATATTATGTCCAAATATCAGCTGTCTAGCTCATATTGAAGCGATTTTATACGCATTTGAAATTTGACGTCATTGGTTCAAATCTTGGATTCGCCATAGAACCAGTGCCTTTTCGAATTTTGAAAAACGGACACCTGGATGCACAACTAGAAAGTAAAATACACATTCTGTAAAATTTTGATGAAAATCGGTCCAGAAATAACGGCTGTAGACCGCGTACAAACTTTTATAGACAACGTGAAGTGTGACGTCATATAACGTCATAGGTATTTGAAAATCATTGAAATCAAAATTTCAGCAGCTGAAGTATATGCCATAATTAATAATTATAATTCTTTATTTTGATATCGCTTTCTTATTACTTGACCAATTTTAGTATTTTAGGTACCAAAATAAATGTCCTGAAAATCCCTGCAATTCAATTGTAGCATATTTGGGTCTAGTTTTATAGGTTTTCAAAATATAAGCAATTAAACTTAAACCTCTCAATTCTGCATATCAAAATTCTTTTTTTTTTTTATTTTCGTGTACAGCGCGGGAATAAAATCATAAATACTACCATGCAGTAGAATCGTTGATGCATGTAGCCTCGTGAGTTAAATTTCAATAATGCTTGTACATACGGTCGAGACGACTGTATTACAAAAAGTTCCTCCATTTGGCCCTTTTAGCTAACGGACAAATTAGCTTGCAGCGTCTTGAACGGATGACATGTATTGATCATTTTGTTTCAAACGTCTGCACTTATAGACGCTCATGGTATTTCAAGCTGGCAATTAAATTACATTGTACTATAACATATATTTTCACATAGGTTATCATTTATCATAAATTTGGAATATAGCTTGTACAACATTTATCGATTGATGCAACAATAAAGTTGGGAAGTTGCAATGTTTCAACAGTGGTCTAAATGACATGTGTCAAAACGCTCAAAGGATTATGGATAACGCAATGCTGCAACTGATATGTATTAGTAACGTAAATAAAACGATTTGACACATTAAATCATTGTCAACACTTGTTTAGCTAGTAATATCAATATGATATAAGTAAGAAGTTTTTTTGCAATTTATATGACTAATACATATCTGTAAACTTACATTTTCCAAAAATGCTTCAATTCAGGTGAAAGCAAAAGTAGGATATTTTCCAAACATTCTTACAATTGGGTTTGAATTTGTATTTTTGATGTTACTTCCTTATACTCTAATCAATTTCAAAACTCTAGGTACCAAAATAATCATCTTAAAAGTCTCTACATCTTACTCGCTTAATGTGTGCACTTATTTCCAATGATTTTTAAGATATAAGCCATTATACCTTGACATAACAGCAAAATCGCTGAAATTCTACATGTTTAAATTCATATTTTTGATGTAACTTACCTAAACTTTGATCAATTTCAAAACTTTAGGTGCCAAAATAATTTTCTGAAAATTCTCTACATTTCGCTTTATATATAGAAATATTTTCAATATTTTTCGAGAAAACTGCAAAAATCACCAAAGCTATATGCACGAATTTCGTTTTTTTCCCAATACTCCATGAATCTTAGATCAATCATCAAACTTTAAACATCAAAAGAATGGCCAAACATTGCTCTACAAATAATATAATATTTTCAAAAATCAAAGGTTTTCGAGATATAAACTGTTAAACACACTGTTGGGTACCAAATTTTCGTTTTTCTGCCATAAATCAACCAATTCAATCCCAATCATCAAAAACTATATATCATCTGAAAGGTCTTTCTAAGCACTACAAATTATAGACATAGTGTCTTGATAGAATATTTACAGTTTTTGAGATATTTGATGAAGAAAAACCTGATAAACAGGGTGCCCACTAAATTTTGAAATTGGGGGTACGAATGCTGTTTTCCCTTAACTTTGTACCCCTTCATATAGAGAGTCACAAAAATTTTGGAGGTACACTGTCAATTTTGGGGGTAAAAAACCCTCTACAGGGGGTGAATGGGCATGCTGATAAATGATATATGACCTTGACCTTTGGGATTTTTCGGAAACGGAAGTGACATGGCTCCATAGAATCTAATACTGCATCTTCAGTCAAAATTTCAAACAAATCATACAAAAAATAAGCCTAAAGGCCTAAAAATCTGTTTAGTTTTAATACGAAAGTTTTATTAGCATTATGACGTCATGTGACGTCATATGACAATCATCTTCCCAGAATGTAAAGAAGCCCTGGAGACTTATAATTTGTCCGTATATCAGCTTTCTAACTCATTTGGAAGCAATTTTATACGTACATGTATTTCAATTTTGATGTCAATGGTTTGATTCTTGGATTCGCCATAGAACCATTGCCTTTTCGAATTTTAAAAAACGGACACCGGGATGCACAACTAGAGCCTAACATACACATGGCTGTAGACCACGTACAAACTTTTTCACCTGACGTCAAATCTGACGTTATATGACATCATATGAATATGAAATTCATTGCATCCGAAAGCTCATGGTTTGAAATATATGCCATAAAATTTTCATTGTTCTGGGCCAATGGCAGCACATCGAAATTAACGCAAATATAAGAGGAAGAAAAAAAGAATAATAAGAAGAATAACTAGATTTCATTCATTATACGAATGATTGGACTTTCTGCTAAATTTATGAAACGAATTTAATATCATTTGGCAAAATTAACTAAACATCAATTCCTATTTTGACATCACTTTCTTACAAGTTGACCAATTTCAGTTTGCATTACTCCATGATTCTTGGGACTAAAATTCTGTCCAAATATCAGATTTCTAGCTCATCTGGAAGCAATTTTATACGCATTTGAAATTTGACGTCAATGGTTCGAATCTTGGATTCGCCATAGAACCATTGCCTCTCTGAATTTTGAAAAACGGACACCAGGATGCACAACTAGAGCCTAACATACACATTCTGTGAAATTTTGTGTCTTGTGTCAAATCTAGTGTCTTTGACATCATATGACATGCTATGAATTTGAAAATCATTGCATTCAAAAAACATGGTCTGAAATATTTGCTATGCAATTTTCATTGTTCTGGGCCATTGCCAATTACATTTTCCGAAAATGTTTAAAATTATGTAAAAGTGAAAGTAGGGTATTTTCTATATTCCAAAAATGCTTGACTTACAGTGAAGCAATACCATGTGACCAGAACATCACTAAAGGCATCAAGACCAAACTGTCATTTTTTGTCTCCACTTGAACATAGAAAAGTACCCCTTAGTAGTATAGGTTAGTTCATAGTTGCCTTTAACTACACAATATACCCAGTCAGCAGAAGTTATCGGGCCAGTAAAGCACTGATATCGGCACCTATGTCTGCACTGCGGGTGATTAATACCCCCGCAAAATGCTTTGATATAGGAGAAGCCAGACTCCAGGCGGAGCATAGATAAGAACCTGTATATTAGTATATAGTATATTATTTATGATAATAATCAATAAGTAAGTAAAGTCATTTTAAAGTGGGTAGAGAATCAGTTATGGTTGTTTGGCACAGCAGTATAAAGTGTAGAGTTACAGCTCTTGGACATTGCACTTTTCCTAGTCGCCATCTGTTACATTTTAAGTTTCAAGTAAATACCATGTATAATATTCAAGTTAATTTCGGGACAAGCAAAAAAAGCTATTTAACAAAGGGAGATAATTGAAAAATGGGACCAGGTAGAGAAACAGTTCTTGGACACTGCACTTTTCCTAGTTTCCATCAGATTCTGTTACCATTTTAAATTTCAAGTCAATACATTGCATAATATTTTAGTAATGTTCCGGACAAGAAAAACAAAATTTACTGAAGGGAGACAATGCAAAAAAGGAACCAGGGCAATAAATCTGCCATCCTTGAGACAAGTGAAATTTATGACACGCACCTCTCCACCTGATTATCAATTCGCACACAAAATTTGAACCGAGTCGGTTAAGAAATGTAGTTCACGTCACAAGATATTTAAAGTTGAATCAGGGGCAATAACTCCGTAATCCTTGTGGGAATGAAGTGAAATTTGCGTCTTGCACATCTGCTGATGATCAACATTTTTTGCTAGGTATTAGGTGAATCAGACTGAAATTGAAAGAGGAATTCACTGGACAAGAACTTTCAAGTTGATTCATCTTGCACATTTAGTGCTTCTGATGAATATATCTATATATAAGTATCAGGTGAATTGGAAGGAAAGTACAGGACAAGATTTTGCTTACAGACCGCATGACCAGCTGACAAACCAACAGACTGACCAACCAACCGACCGGCAGGCTGATTCTCTTCCATTTGTGCTGGTATTAAAAAAAATGGTTGGTTAACAGGGGTTTTCATTTCAAACAAAAATAAATCAATCAAAACCTAGTATCATATTAATTAATATAAAGTCTTAAGGTTTTTAGAACAGGTTTGCTTGCAACGCTGTTTTAAGGAAGCACACATTTTGGATTGGACAACATTTTGGGGCTATATTAAGAAATTTTTTATGTTCATAAATTTCCCTCTTTTTTACTACACAGAGAAAAAAAGTCCAAAATTTATTTTCTCTCTCAACACTCAATGGTGCCAATTTTCATGTTTATTTCAGACTCAGTATGATTGCGTTATGGAAGTCAAAATTGAAAAATGTGTTGAAAATCGATGCTGGAGATATTGTATTTAATAAACTGTAACGAAAACAGATAATATGCAGGAGACAAATTCGCAATTCATGCGGAGATTTTTCATATTTTTTTCATAATGAAAATCAGTTATTCAAATACATTTTTGTGTATATATATAAAACACTAAGTTACATGTAATTCAGATCTCTCGAGAAGGATGCACAATTTAAAAATATGTGCGTCTTATCGGACACATGCAAATTTGATAAATTAAAACTCAAATTATCATAGTTAATGATTTGTCTGCACCGTTTAATCAGTTCAACTTCATAATGGTTAATAGTCCAGGGTTTTCCCCATGCGCTTGCGACTAGCCTGTTGATGTGCAACATGCTTTGATGTTGCCAACATATCATAATCCCTACTGCGACCATTGTTAACATGCACTGAAATACACACGTGTGTGTATATATTCTCCAAATCACCTGTCACATGCATTTGATTGACAGGTCAGCCAACGGCATGTTAAATTTTATCACAGCATCCATGCATCACCAATTCTTGACCGAGATGCGCCATGTTTGTGTTGATAATAACCATGCATTAATTTTACCAAATTAGTGATAGCACTGATAACAGCATTAATATTAAAAAAAAAATGTCCAAGAGACAATGGTAAAATTTGAACTGAAAAAATTTAATAGGAGTCATTAAAGACGAAAATTAATTGATCCCGGAATAATCATTATGTTTGTCAAACTTGAAAGGTAACCAGTAAATAAAGAAAATAAAACAATTGATTTTTTTTTTTTTGTCTCAACGTCTGTTAGTCAGTAATTTGGGTCATTGTGTTTTAATGATTGAAATCCAGCTTGGGCTGTCTTTCGCGATAATATAATCTTAACTGAGCTGTATTTCAATAGAGATTTGACAGTTTCAATACATTTTGGAGTATATGTAAATTTTAACATCAATGAACTAGCAGTATAATTAAACATTTTTAGCTCACCTGAGCACAACGTGCTTAAGGTGAGCTTTTGTGATCGCCCTTCGTCCGTTGTGCGACATGCGTCGTTCGTCGTCAACAATTTGGCTTGTTAAACTCTAGAGGCCATATTTTAAGGCCAATCTTCATAAAACTTGGTCAGAATGTTTGTCTCCATAAAATCTTGGGCAAGTTCGAAATTGGGTCATGTTGGGTCAAAAAGTAGGTCACGAGGGCAAATCTTAGTAAAACCTTGTTAACGCTCTAGAGGCCACATTTTTGGCCCAATCTTCATGAAATATGGTCAGAATGTTTCTCTCCATAATATCTTGGACAAGTTTGAATTTGGGTCATGTGGGGTCGAAAAGTAGGTCACGGGGTCAAATCATAGTAAATCCTTGTTAACACTCGATAGGCCACATTTTTGGTCCAATCTTCATGAAACCTGGTCAGAATGTTTGTTTCCATTAAATCTTGGACAAATTTTGAATTTGGGACATGTGGGGTCAAAAAGTAGGTCACGAGGTCAAATCTTAGTAAAACCTTGTTAACACTCTAGAGGCCACATTTTTGGCCAAATCTTCATTAAACTTGGTCAGAATGTTTCTCTCCATAAAATCTTGGGCAAGTTTGAATTTGGGTCATGTGGGGTCAAAAAGTAGGTCACGAGGTCATATCTTAGAAAAACATTGTTAACACTCTGGAGGCCACATTTTTGGCCATATCTTCATGAAACTTGGTCAGAATGTTTGTTTCCATGAAGTCTTGGACAAGGTTGAATTTGGGTCATGTGGGGTTAAAAAGTAGGTCATTAGGTAAAATCTTATAAAAACCTTGTTAATACTCTAGAGGCCACATTTTTTGCCCTATCTTCATGAAACTTGGTCAGAATGTCTGTTTCCATAAAATCTGGGACAAGTTTGAATTTGGGTCATGTGGGGTCAGAAAGTAGGTCAATATGAAAAATCCAACATATGTTGCTCATTTATAATCAGGTGAGCGATTCAGGGCCATCATGGCCCTCTTGTTTAAGAAAAGATCACCTGTAAATTGATGGTTGTCGCATTATGACAGAATATGTTCAAAAACAAAAACTACAAGATGAAGAAAGAAAGAGCAGTGCTGTTTTGGGTTAAAAAAACAACATTATTTCAAATTGCCTCCACATACCATCTCTCCTACATCCGTTCAGCATTTTTTTTTTCCCTATTTTTTGATTAGCATAAATGAATAAATTTAAAAAACAATTTTGCTACAGGCATAAAAGAAAAAAGTGCATTCAGGTTTTGAAAAAGACAATAATGTAATGCCCAGGAATTACTGATTTTACTGATCTTTGTATTTGTCTTTGGGTTGGCTCTATTTATATGCTATTGATGATTTTGCAGTTTTCTCTGACAAATAATATAAATTTTGACAGTTGACTGACTTATTTGCCATTATGCCAGGAATTTTCTCTACACCTCCGTGTCACATGAGCACTTGATCTCGATGAAAACATGCCATGTAATCCATTTGTGTAATGTCTGTATTTAGATATTCAGTTTAGTTTAAATGTTATTTCCAGCTTGATTCACTTTTACAAGTTATTGTTAAGGTTTATGCCAAGTAAATCTGTTTGATTATTGGTAGATCATTGTATTTTTAAAAGTTCAAATCTGCACACACCTGTTTACATGAGGGCAGCCATTTTGTATTTACTATTTCCAGTTTTTACTCGGTGCTGGTGCTCTGTATACTGTACTGTACTATATTATAATATATCGATAAATATCAAACCAACCATGCGTTCAGTTACGTATCTTCTCAAAATGTAAGAAAGACATGGAGACTTATATTCAGTCAAAATATCAGCTTACTAACGCATCTGGAAGCGATGTAATATGTATTTGAAATTTGACGTCAATGGTTCGATATTGGATTTGCCATAGAACCTTTGCCCTTTGGACTTTGGAAAAATGGACACCGGGATGCATAACTAGAGCGTAACATATACATTCTGTGAAATTTTAAATTCGGCCAAAAAGGCTGTAGACTGTGTACAAACTTGTGTAGACGACGTCAACTTTGATGTCAAGACACATCATAGGCAAATGAAAATCATTGAAATGCAAAAATTCTATTTGAAGCATATGCTATTCACGTTTGAAGGTGCTCGGATGTTTGCAACATATAGAAATTATTTTTCACCTTATGGCGTCATATGACGTCAAATGACGTTCATCTTCACAGAATGCAAGGCATCCTTGGATACTTGGTATTATTTTTAAAAAATCAGCCCCCTAACTCTTCTCGAAGAGATTTTATAGGTATTTGAAATTTGACGCCAATGGTTCGAATCTTTGATTCGCCATTCAACCTTTGCCTTTTCGAATTTGGAAAAACAGATACCGGGATGCACAACTAGAACGTAATATGCACATTCTGTGAAATTTTGATGAAAATCAGCCTAGAAATACTGACTGTAGACTGCATACAAACTATTGTAGACAGTGTGAAGTGTGACATCATATGTGTCATAGGCATATGAAAATCAGTGAAATCAGAATTTCAGCATATGAAATATATGCCATTAAATTTTCATGACCCTGGGACTCTTGCAACATATTGTAATTAAGGCATAGAAAAGAAGAAAAAAAGATTAATAAGAATTAAAAAAACAGTATAAACCCAATAGGACTATCTGCCTGTATGCAGAAAGTCTTAATAATAAAAAAATATAATAAACCCATTAGGATTTTCTGCTTGTAGGCAGAAAGTCCTAATAATAAAAAGAGAAACAGTACAAACCCAATATGACTTTCTGCCAGTATTTTGCTAAATATCTTTAAAACCTTTGGTAAATAATACAGTTGGTGGCAATGACTTTTTCTTTCAAAAATAGCAAAAATGACTACTATGGTGTCATGATACATAATCAATTATCTCTAATCTCATCTTTAACAACTAATTGTCACCAGTCTAGTGCTCATAACTGTGAAATTAGTAATACTAAAACCAGTAAAAAACTAGTATTTGTTTGTCCCGAACAAACGATAGGGCTTTCTGCTCTTATGACCTTAGTGTCATTATGACTTTGACCTTTGTCTTTTTTTCTTCAAAATCATAGGTGTCATATACAGGCCGTGGTCAATGTCCCTTCCAAATTTCACAGACATAGGCTTATTTCTTCTCAAGTAATAAATAAAAGAGATTTTATATTAAGTGTCACTTTGATCCTGACTTTTGACCTTATGACCTAAAAATATCAAAAATGACCGTGAACTGGCCATAGACAATGTCATTAACAAGTTTCACAAACTTAGCCTTATTCATTCTCAAGGAATTCAGTAGACAAGGATTTTTATATCAAATGTCACTGTGACCTTGACTTTTGATCGAATGACCTCAAAATCAATAGGCGTCTTCAACTGACAGTGTGCAATTTCCCCACCAAGTTTCTAAAACCTAAGCTTATTTCTTCTCAATTTATTGTGCGGACAAGGATTTTACACTAAGTGTCAATGTGACCTTGACCTTTGATGTAATGACCTCAATAGTGATCATCCACTATCTATGTCAATCTCTGAAAACAGCACACATATTAGTTATTGAGTGGACATTGGTATGGCTAACAGATGGACATATGGACAAGCGCCTTATCATAATAAGGGCTTATAATAAAACTAGGTATCATAAGAAAGCTCTAACAATATCAATTATTTCACTTTCTTATTATTTTCACCTATTTGTAATGCCTTTTTAGGTATAGGTAACTAAAGGACCACCGCAAAAGTGCATGAACGAAACGTCTAAATTCTTATTTTTAGCTCACATGAGCACAACGTGCTCAAGGTGAGCTTTTCTGATCGCCTTTTGTCTGGCGTCCGTCGTCCAGCGTCCGTGCGTCGTGCGTCCGTGCGTCCGGTGTCAACAATTGCTTCAAACAACATCTCCTAAACGGCTTGGCCAATTTGAAAAATATTTTGCAGGAATGTTCCTTGGATGAAGCTCTACTAAAGTTTGTATAAATGGTTCTGGTCCATTGCATAATTAGGTTACAGGAGCTTAAAATAGATTATAAAAATGCAAACTTTAAAAATCTTCTTCTGCAAAACTGCAGGGTCTAGAGCTTAGATATTTAATGTGAAGCATTGTCTAGTGGATGCCTACCAAGATTGTACAAATCATAGCCCAATGGTGATAACTGACCCCGCACCAGGGGTCACTTGTTTTACATAGAGTTATATAGGAAAATCTTAAAAAATCTTCTTCTATGAATCCATAAGGCCTAGAGCTTAGATATTTGGTATGTAGCATCATCTTATGGGCCACTACCAAGATTGTACAAATCATAGCCCTATGGTGATAAATGACCCCGCACCAGGGGTCACTTGTTTTACATAGAGTTATATAGGAAAATCTTAAAAAATCTTGTTCCATGAATCCATAAGGCCTAGAGCTTAGATATTTGGTATGAAGCATCATCTTATGGGCCACCACCAGGATTGTACAAATCATAGCCCTACGGTTATAAATGACCCCGCACCAGGGGTCACTTGTTTTACATAGAGTTATATAGGAAAATCTTAAAAAATCTTCTTCTATGAATCCATAAGGCCTAGAGGTTAGATATTTGGTATGTAGCATCATCTTATGGGCCACTACCAAGATTGTACAAATCATAGCCCAATGGTGATAAATGACCCCACACCAGGGGTCACTTGTTTTACATAGAGTTAAATAGGAAAATCTTAAAAAATCTTCTTCTATGAATCAATAAGGCTTAGAGCTAAGATTTTTGGTATGTAGTAGCATCTAATGGTTCATTACAAAGATTTTCAAAGTCTTGGCCCTACGTTGATAAATGACCCTGCACCCAAGTCTTCTCTGAAACCATATGGCCCATTGCTTAGATATTTGGTGTGTAGTATTGTCAGGGGTAAAATGTTTTAAATTAAGTTATATCAGAATCCTTGTCTGTTTAAAAACCTTGACATTAGTTGAAGCAATGGTACTCAGGTGAGCGATTCAGGGCCATCATGGCCCTCTTGTTCTTGAAAATTCATTATATAATGTCCAATTTCAAAAACCTAGGTACCGTTAGAAAGGTCTTCAAATTCCCAAAATTTCATACGCTTTATATATGGATGTATCTTCAATCACTTTTAAGATATGGATACTTATATCTCTAGAAAACTGCAAAAATCAGCAAAAATATGTTCATGACGTTTTGTTTTCGCCCTAAAACTTTATGAATCCTAAGCCAATCTTTAAAATTTAAACTCTATCAGAATGGTAAAGGATCGTTCTTCAAATTTATAATATTCATACCCTAACTTACAAAAATCAATGTTTCTTTAGATATAAGCAGTTAAATGCACTTGGGATAAAACTATTTTCGTTTTTCTGCCAAAACTTATCCAACCCCGATCATCAAAAACTAAATAATCTAGGAGGTCTTTCAAAGCTTTACAAATAATACCCATAGTATCTCGATAGAATATTTATTGTTCTTGAGATATTTAAGGCCAAAAAAAAAAAAAATGATGAATGAAAAATGACCTTGATCTTTGTGATTTTCTGGAAACGGATGTCACCATGTTCGACAGGACACAAGGCTGCACATTAATTGAAAGTTACATGTAAATCGGTAAAAAAATAAAGCCTGCAGGGCCTAAAAACCGCTAATTTCAAATGTAAAATTGTTTATTAAGTTCTGACATTAAATGACGTCATACGACGTCAGTTGTCATGGAAAGCAAAGATCTCAGAACACATATGCTGTCCAATTTTCATGCTTCTAGTACATCAGGAGCCTTTGTAATACGAAATTAAGTTAACTACAGCGTTTCAATTTCGTTAAAAGTACACTTTTCGTCTTTCTGCCATAACTCAACCAATTCAACCCCAATCTTCAAAAACTAAATATCACCTAAAAGGTTTTTCAAAGCACTACAGATATGACCCAAAGTGTCCAGGTAGAATTTTTTTCGTTTTTAAGAAACACCTTGCTGAATAAAAACATTGATAACTGACATATGACATTGACCTTTACGATTATCCGGAAATGGAAGTGACTAAGGTAAATGAGATGCTATGTTGCACATTCAGTGAAAATTTTATGCAAATCGGTCAAAAGTTAAGGCATGCAGGGCTAAAAAACCTACATTTTGGATTAAAAGTTTGTTAACGCGTCATTACGTCATTTTACGTCATACGACGTCAGTCTTTTTAGAGCTGTAAGAAATTGATAAGATACATGTTCTGTCCAAAGTTTAAGTTTCTAGCTTATCTGAAAGCTTCTAATACTTAAATACATTTTCGGGTCCAAAGTTCGAAGCTTGGTTCAGCCATAGATTCTTGGTCTTTTTGAATGTTGCAAAATGTATATAATCCTGCACAACTAAGTCGCAATTCATACATTCTGTGAAAAAATCAAGTCAATTGGTCAAGAAATGACGGCTGTAGAATTCTAGCGTATCAAAAAGCAATTCAAAATATTCAAAATATTAAAGCATATTGGTACGCAACATTATGAATCCGAGTAATGTTTACAAATACTCGTATATGTTTGACTGGTTACTTGCGAATCTGCAAAATAGTCTGCAAACGATATCTGGTAATTTCCTACTTTGGGTTCCATTCAAGTAAAACAAATCCAGTCTGTCTGCAAACGTCAGGCATTTGTTGCGCAATAATTGGCGATCTGGAAGTTGAGATCGTCTGTAATGGCACCGAGGTTGTCAGAGGTATTTTAGACAAAGTTTTGGATCGTGTTTACAAACCAGAAAAGCACAACAGTGGTAAGGTTGATAGCATCCAATTCCATTTTAACCAAACATGATAACCAGTAAATAGTTTGCGTTTTAATTTAATAGTTAAAAGTGCTAAATCTTTGGATCAAGAGGATCAAATATGATGGAATGCTCTTTTAGTTCATATGAGCACAACATGCTCAAGGTGAGCTTTTGTGATTGCCCTTCATCCGGCATCCGTCGTATGACGTGCGTCGTCAACAATTTGGCTTGTTAACACTCTAGAGGTCATACTTTTAGGCCACTCTTCGTGAAACTTGGTCAGAATGTTTGTCTCCATAAAATCTTGGACAAGTTCGAAATTGGGTCATGTTGGGTCAAAAAGTAGGTCACAAGGTCATATCTTATAAAAACCATGTTAACACTCTAGAGGCCACATTTTTTTGCCCAATCTTCATGAAACTTGGTTTAGAATGTTTTCTCCATAAAATCTTGGGCAAGTTCATCTTTGGGCCATGTGGGCTCAAAAAGTTTGGTCACAAGGTCAAATCTTAGTAAAACCTTGTAAACACTCAAGAGGCCACATTTTTGGCCCAATCTTCATGAAACTTGGTCAGAATGTTTTTCTACATAAAATCTTGGACAAGTTGGACTTTCGGTCATGTGGGGTCAAAAAGTAGGTCATGAGGTAAAATCTTAGAAAAACCTTGTAAACGCTCTTGAGGCCTTATTTTTGGCCCAATCTTCATGAAACTTGATCAGAATGTTTTAAGCTCACCTGAGCATTAAGTGCTCATGGTGAGCTGTTAGGATCAACCTGCGTCCGTCGTCTGTTGTTGTCTGTCTTGTGTCGTGCGATGTGCGTTGTCAACAATTTGCTTTAAAAGACATCTCCTCTGAAACCGCTGGGCAGAATTTGATCAAACTTGGCAGGGATGATCCTTGGGTGAACCTTCACAAAAGTTGCTAAAATAAACTTGATCCATGCAGAACTCTGGTTACCATGGCAACGGAAAGAAAAACATTATGAAAACTTTAAAAATCATCTCCTTAAAAAAACGGGCCAGATTTCAAAATGTGTTGGTACAGATGTTCCTTTGGTAACCCTCTACCAAGAGTGCTAAAAGTATTCCGATCCGAAAAAAAGCATGGCCGCCAGGGCCGGGCTAATTTGCCTTAAATGTATGTAGTGAAATCTTTAAACAAGATCTCCTCTGAAACCACTGGACTGAACTTGATTAAATTTGGCAAGGATGTCTTCCATAATTGCTAAAATAAAGTGGATCACTGGAAAAAAAACCTAGGGGGTTGTTTTTTTTCCTTATATAGCTCTATACAGAAAAATTCAAAATTCTTCTTCTATGAAGCCATATTTCATTTTAAACAAATGATCATTTAATGGCTGTTTACCGTAGTTGCTTAAATGAAATTGATCCCATAAAAAGATGAGGTCCGTAGGGGTCAGCTTGTTTCCTATTATACTCATATAGAATATTTCAAAAATCATCTTCTATGAAACCAATGGTTAGAATTTAATTCCTTTTGGCATGTATGGTCACCTCATGGCTGTCTACCATAAATGATAAATAAAGTTGATCTCTTGAAAAATGAGGCCCCTAGGGGGTCAGCTATTTTCCTTAAAGAAAATTCAAGATTCTTCTCTATAGAATTTAATTTCTTTTGTCATGTGGCTGTCTGACATAATTGCTAAAAGAAAGCTGATCTCCCTAGTGGATGGGATAGTTTCCTTATAAGCTCTATATGTAAAATTCTTTTTCTACCAAGGGGTAGAATTAATTTCTTTTTGCAGAAATGGTCACCTAAAGGCAGTCTACCATTATTTAAATAAATTTGATCCCATGAAAAACATGGCCTCCAGTTGGTTGACTAACTTAAGAAAACTTGAATCTTGTTGCTGCTCAAAGTAGTAATATAAGTGATTTGAATGGCTTTAAAGCTTTTGTATTGTTGACTATTAACAATTCAATTGACTTTGAACAAAACAAAATTAATTAAGTTTGTTCTTGCTAACCATAAAAATTATATTGATTAATATTGATTTCATTTAAAGAAAGAAAAAATAATATCATGAGTACTTTGATATGTTATAAACACACTTATAACAGGGTGAAAGAATGAATATAAAGGGAGTATCTGTCTGTCTGTCTAATAAAGACACATTGTAACTGACTCTCAGAGCAAAGGTCACCTGTGAGTAATGGTCACTTTTCAGGTTTTACTATATGCATTACTCATGTGAACAAAATTTATCTGCATTTGGATTTAGTTTGAACAGCTATGAGGTTCTGGGACTTAAATAACAATTTTAAGTCAGACACATAAAACTTTGTTTCTTATAGATGATTTCTAAACTGTCAATTGAGTATGGTTACTGGTTACATTAACCGGCTTATCCAACAAGGGTACATATGAAGTGTGTGATGAACGGTTGACCTACTTTACACTAAAGAACATGTGCTTTTTAGCTAACCTGAGCACTGAGCACTTGTGCTCAGGGTGAGCTTTTGTGATCGCCTTTTGTCCATGTAACTGGATGAGTTTGAAATTGGGTCACATGGGGTCAAAAACTAGGTCACCAGGTCAAATCTTAGAAAAACCTTGTGAACCCTCTAGAGGCCACAGTTTTAGCCCAATCTTCAATAGATTTGGTCAGGATGTTTGTCTAAATGATATATTGGATGAGTTCGAAAAGTCTCAGATGAGTTTGAAATTAGGTCATGTTGGGTAAAAAAGTAGGTCACTAGGTCAAATCTTAGAAAATCTTAAAAAAACTTGTTAACACTCTAGAGGCAACAGTTTTGGCCCAGTCTTCATGAAAGTTGGTATGAATGATGACTGCATGAATTCCCAGTTGAGTGCAAATTCAGGTAGGATCAATATTAGGCCACTTAGTCAAATGTTAGAAAAACACTTTAGATGCCAGATTTTTTGTCATTATGCCTAACACAGCCATCTTACTCAGGTGAGCGACACAGGGCCATCTTGGCCCTCTTGTTGTTTGAGATACAGTTTGTTAGCACTTGATCTAGGTTATGAATAGAAACTGTCAATATGAGGAGTTGCATACAATACGGTACCTTCCATTGTTTGTAACACATACATGGTAGTCAGAATGTATTAGCTACATGCAGTATTCTATTAAAAGATTTATCCTTCAAGCACCTCAGGCATTAAGAAAATGTAAATTATTTCTGACCTTTGGTAGTTATTGAGATGCTGTAGCTTGCAAAATGTCTGGAAGTGATTTCCAAATTTGCAAATTCAGCTGTTTAAATAAGAGGCAAATCAATGATACGTGATTTATTTCACACCAGTTCTGTGAACGGCAAAACAATATTAGTGCAATTTATGGGCTGTAAAAGTTTTTAAGATTTAAAAGCAGCCAACAAAAACACAGATTTTGTTACAAAGCTAGATTTTAATTGTGTTTTGAGGAAAAGTTATTTCTATTCTGCCACTCTTTTGTTTTGACTGTCAGATAGAACTCACATTATTGATTTGACTTTCAGAAAGAATTCACATTATTGATTTGTCTTTAACTCAAAATGATTTCCATACCATGGCTAAGGAATGTCTCATTCCATGCAGGGCCTAGCATGGGTTACGATGGATTTTTTCTATTTTTCTAAAATGTGGATGATCTCCTTTGTCTTTTGATGTTTTTGTCTTTCTGAAGACATATGGTTGCCTGTCATAAACCATGCTCACATTGGCAAGAAAATGGGATTTTTATGTGTTTTTGAGTGAAACTTGATTGTTTGCCTTAAGTTGTAATTTTTATACACCCTGAGGGTCGTAGTATGTTATACCCTCAGTCGTCCGTCTGTCTGTCAGTTAGCAGAACCTTGTGAACGCATCTTCTCCTACACTACTGGAGGGATTTGGTTCAAACTGACCAACAATACTTGCCCTTATATGTAGATGTGCGTGAAGGCTGGATTTTGAGCTCTATGATCTGAAATTTTCAAAAGTAAATGTAGATATGTCAGCAAACAATGTTTGGTGTCAAACAAAAATGTTTTTCTAATGTCAGCATTTTATGAATTAATAATACTAAAAAAAAAAAAAAATCAGCCCATGGGTAGCATTGCCATCAAACAAAAATATTTTTCTTGCGTCAACATTTTGCGTTTTCATTTTTTAGCTCACCTGAGCACAACATGCTCTTGTGAGCTATTAGGATCACTCCGCGTCCAGTGTCCATCTTTAACAATTTGCTTTAAACGACATCTTCTCTGAAACCGCTGGACAGAATTTGATTAAACTTGGCAGGGATGATCCTTGGGTGAAACTTCACAAATGTTATTAAAATAAACTTTATCCATGTAGAACTATGTTGCTATGGCAACGGAAAGAAAAAAAAAGAAGAAATCTTTAAAAATCATCTCCTTCAAAACTACTGGCCAAATTTTAAAATGTTTTAGTACAGATGTCCCTTGGGCAACCCTCTACCAAGATTGCTAAAATTAATCTGATCCGTAAAAAAAAAAATGGCTGCAGGGGTGGGGCTAATTTGCCTTATATGTTTATAGTCGTCCGTCTTGTGTCGTGCAATGTGTTATGTCAACAATTTGCTTTAAAAGACATCACCTCTGAAACAGATGGACAGAATTTGATTAAACTTGGCAGGTATGATACTTGGGTGAATCTTCACAAAAGTTGCTTAAATAAACTTGATCCATGTAGAACTCAGGTTGCCATGGCAACAGAAAGAAAAAAAACATGAGGGACATGATGGCCTTATATCGCTCACCTGAGATCACTGTTCTAAGGGAACATTTGTGCCAAAACATTTTAAAATCAGGCCAGTAGTTTTGGAGCATAAGCCTTTTAAAGTTTTCACTATATACATTTAAGGAAAATTAGCCCCGCCCCTGGCAGCCATTTTTTTTTTATGGATCAAAATAATTTTAGCAACATTGTTAGATGGTTACCCAAGGAACATCTGTACCAAAGTATTTTGAAATCTGGCCAGTTGTTTTAACGAAGATAATTTTTAAAGATTTCATACCATAAAAATGCCATGTATTATGCGCACCCATGTATAGTGTTTAGCCTGAGTTTGAGGCTCGACACCTTGGAAAAAAAGTATTTCCCTTCTATAATGCGCATACCTTTTTCGTATGATGAGGAGGCAGTCATCTAGTTTACTCGTGGTTGTTTTGCAAATGTTCGATTGCACAACAGGTGGAAATGTTCTACTGCTTCCGCAAGTCAAGTGTAATGCAGCGATTATTTTCACACCTTTAGTATCCACATGCATTTGCATTGTTACCTTGTTAAAAACTGATAGTTTGAGTAATAATCTGAAACTACCGGCACCTTCTAGTTTATTTTTCGCAAGTCTTTTAACAAAGGGTATTTGAAGTACATAATTATCATGAACCAAACAGCTCTGTCCAGTATGAGGACAAAAGTCGCTAAAATAAATTTGATCCATGTAGAACTTTGGTTGCCATGGCAACAGAAAGAAAAAAAATATGAAAATGTTCAAAATCATCTTCTTCAAAACTGCTGGCAAGAATTCAAAATGTTTTGGTACAGATGTTCCTTGGGTAACCATCTACCAAGGTTGCTAAAATTATTTCGATCTGTAAAAAAAAACATGGCCGCCAGGAGCAGGGCTATTGCCTTTTATGTACATTGTGAAACTTTAAACATCTCCTCTGAAACCGCTGGACAGAATTTGATTAAACTTGGCAAGAATGATCCTTGGGTGAACCTTCACAAAAGTTGCTAAAATAAACTTGATCCATATAGACCTCTGGTTGCCATGTTAACGGAAAGAAAAAAAAAATGAGAACTAAAATCATCTCCTTCAAAACTACTGGCCAGATTTCAAAATGTTTTAGTATAGATGTTCCTTGGGTAACCCTATACTCAGGTTAGTGACCCAGGGCCTCTATGGCCCTCTTGTTCAAATTATTTTGATCCATTGAAAAACATGGCTGCCAGGGGGTGGAGCTCATTTTTCCTCATGTTTAGAGTACACATTTTTAAAATCTTCTTGTGCAAAAGTACTGTCTGGATTTGAAAGTTACTTGGCACAAATGTCCTTAAGTTACTCTCTACCAAGATTGTTCAAATTACAGTTGAACCCCGGTTATTCGAAATCCCGGGGATCGGTGTTTTATTTCGAGTAAGACATGGTTTCGAAAACCCAAATCACATTGACCGTTGGAACGAAAACCCATCCCACCCACTTTTTCATGCAGTGAACGTAATATACTCTATACTCTTATTAAAATATGTTATTACGATTTAGGAGCGTAAATGAAAACGAATATAGATAATTAACTTTTATTTTACAACTTTCATCTTTTTATGCATAAAAGATATCGATTCAAAGACAATCAATGCATACGTCAATAACAGAGATACATATATGTCCATTTTATTCAGGTCTGACTAAATCACAAGCGACTGCATGTATCCACTATCAACGTCATCTTGAAAACAGCAATGGATAAATGATATTTATTAACAAAAGTAATCTTTTTCTGCATAAATATTACATAACCAATGCATACATCAATACATACATAAACATTCATCAGGTCAGAGCTACATGTATAAACGTGATATCAACATCGTCTCAAATGTTCATTTAAAGAAACGATGTAATCGTGGTCTGCTTGTTACACTTGTGTAAACTTCTTTTACCAGCGTATCCAAAGTACTGCACAGGTATCTCAGAAAGTCACTTAAATTGTCTTTATTTCTGAAGTGGTTTCCAACAACTGACTTACACTATACACGTGAGTTTCCTCACATTCGCCACTTTCTTCTTCTTCCTCGTCTTCTACGGACTGTTTCCCGGAGATCACATCTTCGATGATGGCATCGTCGGATTCCTCCATGCAGATAGGCAGCTCATCGTCTAGGACGAGAAAATCCCAAGCAGACTCCTGATTGAGGCCCAGGCCGCTCAATCTGGATAGCGGGATGTAATCTGACTTCATCTGACTCGTAGTCCATAGTAGTCGGCACGTCTGTAGTAGCGAACCCAGCCTTCTTAAAGCAGTTCCTGACCATCGCTTGTGTCACACTGCCCCATGCTTGGTGTAGCATTTCAAGTACGTCATACACATTGACGGACAGTGTGCGCCCACAGTCTATGGCCCAAATTGCCCCGTACAACACGCACTTTCTGTACTGGCATTTCAGAGACTGAATGACGCCTTGGTCAAGTGGCTGAGTCATACTCATTGTATTAGGGGGTAGAAAGATCAGATCTACATACTGTAGCCCCTTGATATGTGGATGGGCAGGACAGTTGTCTACAATAAGGACCACTTTCCTCCCTTTCTGGCTCATTTTCTTGTCAAATTGCTTGACCCAAGATTCAAAAGTCTCACTGGTCATCCATGCTTTGTTGTTAGCTTGGTATTCTGTTGGCAATGACTTGACATTTTTGAAACAGCGTGGCTTGGCTAACTTTCCTATTATGAGTAGGGGGCGCTTGTCTGTACCAGTCATATTAGCACAAGCTAGTGCTGTAAGCCTCTGCTTACTTCGTTTACCACCATGGCACTGGATATTTTTAAACTCCATGGTTTTATCTGGCAGAAGTTGATAGATAGATAGTTTCGTCTGCGTTGTGGATATCCTCTGGCTGGTACTGACGTAGGATCATTTGCATTTTATTCTGCCAGGCATGCATGTCATCATATGTGACATTTACAGCATTGGATTCGCCACAAACCTTTTTAAATGCAATACCATGCCTGTCTTTGAACCGGTCGAGCCAACCTGCAGATGCTTTAAACCCATTGATGCCCATTTTCTGGGATAGTTCTTCAGCCTTTACTTGTATCATAGGCCCTGATACTGGCACATTATTTGATCGGACGTTTTTTAACCATTTTACTAGAAGTTCCTCTAGTTCCTCGTGCTCGCTAACTTTCATGACCTTCCGTTTTGGTCCAAACTTTTGGTCAATTCTTTATTTTTCAGCCAAGTGGAAAGGGAGCTGGGCGAGATTTTAAATTCTGTGGCAATTTCACTCTTAGATTTGGTCCCCTTTTTGCATTCTATGACTGCAGCGTACTTTTCTTCAATACTTTTATTCTCCTTCTTTCTTTTCACCCCCTTTCCTCCAGTAACTGATCTGGGTATCCCCTATGTTGCCGGGTCTACCCCAGTTGCCTCCTGTGTGCATCTGGGTATCCCTCCGTTGGGTCCTTCCCCAGATTGCTCAGCCAAAAGATCTTGTGCTATCGTTGTTGTTTCCATATCAGAATGATGACAAGCTAAAGTTTTGAGGTCTATTTATTCATTAGAATAAACTGAAATTATTTACTCAAATTGTGTTGATTAGTTGTTGTGCATTTATTACTAGTTAAAACAATATAAATTAAATCAGTCTGACCGGCATTCCTTTTATTATGAATACATATCACATACCTATACAGTGATCGGGAAAGGCATGCGCATCAAAATGTCACATCGTTTTTTGCACTGGATGGGCCCCTGTCGCATTCCAATTTTTCGGTCTCGCTAAATACTACAGCCTGCTTAAAGCATAGATACGAATACAGTCCGAGACCAAATGAGGGGAATTCCATTTTAAATTAACATATCGCAGAGAAGGAAAAGCATTATTAATCAACCAATCAGATTTCATCGAGGCATTGTTGTATCAACCAATCAGACTGAGTCTTTTTCGCGTAAGAATTTGAAAGGGATCCGTGATTCTGATTGACGTCGGCCATAAGGGATTTGCCAAAAAAAAATCAAATGGCCAATCTTATGTTAGCAGTTAAGACATTAGGGCAATCAAAATTACATTCGATATTCATCATAAATTTCTATTATGTGACAAATAAAAAACACGATTTTATTATATTCAGTGTATGATTCCTACCAGTTTATTTACTCCATTCCAGAAGTTTTTTTCGACCATAATCCCAAATCATCTATCAAGAGCTTGTCCCATTTGGGAGGGACAGAATTTGATTAAACTTGGCAGGGATGATCCTTAGGTCAACCTTCACAAAAGTTGCTGAAATAAACTTGATCCATGTAGAACTCTGGTTGCCATGGCAACAAAAAGAACAAAAAATGAAAACTTTAAAAATCATCTTCTTCAAAACTACTGGCCAGATTTCAAAATAAATTGGTACAGATGTTCCTTGGGTCAACCTATTTATTTCAGGTGAGCGATTTAGGGCCATCATGGGCCTCTTGTATAGAAATAAGAAGGAGAGTGATCGGGACCAACGAAGTATTTCGAATGACGCCGGGTATTTGAATGAGAGGTGGTAGAGTAACCGGGGTTCGACTATATTTTGATCCATTGAAAAAAATGGCCGACATGGGGCGGAGCCCATTTTTTTATGTGTATACAGTACATATTTGAAACATCTTCTTGGCCAAAAGTACTCTCTGGATTTCAAAGTTATTTGGCACAGATTTTCCTTCGGTCACTCTCTACCTAGATTGTTCAAACATAGCAGCCAGGAGGCAGAGCCCATTTTCCTTATATGTATATAGTAAAAACTTAAAAAATCTGCTCCTCCAAAAGTACTGGCAGGATTTTAAAGTTATTTGGCATAGATGTTCCTTGGGTCACTCTTTTTCAAGATTGTTAAAAAAATCCTTTTGGATACATAAACTTAGAACTCATGTTCCTGAAGGTTTACATTCTAAACTACTTTATACAGTAGATTAATATGTGTCACCCATGTCTACTTGCATGGTAGGTACTGTTTTTAGCTCACATGAGCACAACGTGCTCAAGGTGAGCTTTTCTGATCGCCTTTTGTCCGGCGTCCGGCGTCCGTCGTCCGTGCGTCCGTGCGTGCGTCCGGCGTCAACAATTGCTTCAAACAACATCTCCTCCTAAACGGCTTGGCCAATTTGAAAAATATTTTGCAGGAATGTTCCTTGGATGAAGCTCTACTAAAGTTGTATAAATGGTTCTGGTCCATCGCATAATTAGGTCACAGGAGCTAAAAATAGATTTTAAAAATGAAAATTTAAAAAATCTTCTTCTCTGAAACTACAAGGCCTAGCCTTTTGATTTTTGGTATGTAGCATGATCTTATGGGCCACTACCAAGATTGTACAAATCATAGCCCTATGGTGATAAATGACCCCGCACCAGGGGTCACTTGTTTTACATAGAGTTATATAGAAAAATCTTAAAAAATCTTCTTCTATGAATCCATAAGGCCTAGAGCTTAGATATTTGGTATATAGCATCATCTTATGGGCCACTACCAAGATTGTACAAATCATAGCCCTATGGTGATAAATGACCCCGCACCAGGGGTCACTTGTTTTACATAGAGTTATATAGGAAAATCTTAAAAAATTTTCTTCCATGAATGCATAAGGCCTAGAGCTTAGATATTTGGTATATAGCATCATCTTATGGGCCACTACCAAGATTGTACAAATCATAGCCCTATGGTGATAAATGACCCCGCACCAGGGGTCACTTGTTTTACATAGAGTTATATAGGAAAATCTTAAAAAATCTTCTCATGAATCATAAGGCCTAGAGCTTAGATATTTGGTATGTAGCATCATCTTATGGGCCACTACCAAGATTGTACAAATCATAGCCCTATGGTGATAAATGACCCCGCACCAGGGGTCACTTGTTTTACATAGAGTTATATAGGAAAATCTTAAAAAATCTTCTTCTATGAATCCATAAGGCCTAGAGCTTAGATATTTGGTATGTAGCATCATCTTATGGGCCACTACCAAGATTGTACAAATCATAGCATATGGTGATAAATGACCCCGCACCAGGGGTCACTTGTTTTACACAGAGTTAATAGGAAAATCTTAAAAAATCTTCTTCATGAATCATAAGGCCTAGAGCTTAGATATTTGGTATGAAGCATCATCTTATGGGCCACTACCAAGATTGTACAAATCATAGCCCTATGGTGATAAATGACCCCCCACCAGGGGTCACTTGTTTTACACAGAGTTATATAGGAAAATCTTAAAAAATCTTCTTCTATGAATCCATAAGGCCTAGAGCTTAGATATTTGGTATGTAGCATCATCTTATGGGCCACTACAAAGATTTTCAAAGTCTTGGCCCTACGGTGATAAATGACCCTGCGCCCAAGTCTTCTCTGAAACCATATGGCCCATTGCTTAGATATTTGGTGTGTAGTATTGTCAGGGGTAAAATGTTTTAGATTAAGTTATATCAGAATCCTTGTCTGTTTAAAAACCTTGACATCAGTTGAAGCAATGGTACTCAGGTGAGTGATTCAGGGCCATCATGGCCCTCTTGTTTGTTTTTTCCTATTCATGTTTTTTATTGTAATAAGCTATAGGAAATGTCTGTATTTTATATCTGAAACAGTACCTATCTCATTTTGACGTTATAAATAGTATGCATAACATCTGCATTTTCCCGCTTTTTAGCTCTGTGATCACCCTTTGTGCGTCATCTGTCGTGCGTCGTGTCGTGCGTCGTCAACAATTTGGCTTGTTAACACTCTAGAGGCCATAATTTTAGGCCAATCTTCATGAAATGTTTGTCTCTATAAAATCTTGGACAAGTTTGAAATTGGGTCATGTGGGGTCAAAAAGTAGGTCATGAGGTCAAATCGTATAAAAACCTTGTTAACACTCTAGAGACCACATTTTTGGCTCAATCTTCATGAAACTTGGTTGGGATGTCTGTTTCCATAATATCTTGCACGAGTTTAAATTTGGGTCATATGGGGTCAAAAAGTAGGTCAGTATGAAAAATCGAACATATGTTGCTCATTTATAATCAGGTGAGCGATTCAGGGCCATCATGGCCCTCTTGTTTGATGTTATGTTATTTATGGTGGTGTCGTTTCCGTTGTTTATGTTTAACAGTTATTGTTATCCTGATGAAAGCGTTAGCTGAAACATTGAAGTAAAAACAATAATAATTTTTCCTACGTGTTGTTGATTTTTTCCACATTATACCAAGATTGTTCAAATTATTTTGATCCACTGAAAAACATGACCGCCAGGGGGCTAAGCCCATTTTCCTTATATGTGTATAGTACAAATTTGAAAATTCATCTTGTCCTAAAGTACTCACTTGGTTTATGGCTGGCAGAGGGCAGAGCCCATTTTCCACAATATCATATGATATTTGCTGTTTCTTTTCCTCCCACTAATAACTGGTTCTCAGGTGAGCGACCCAGGGCCATCATGGCCCTCTTGTTTAAAATAACTTGGCACAAAAGAGATCCCAGTGATTCAGATTGGACCAACTTTCCTTAGGACAGTTGTCCTAAATGGTCAGTTTTTTTTTTAAGTCATTTGTCCTAAATTACAAGAAAAACTTCGGACAATTTTGTTATAGCAAAATGATTTATGAGACATTAATGACTTTCAAGTTTACTTTATTTATTTATATTCTTTTTGCTTTGAAATATATCATTCAATATTGTTTCAAAACTTCAGTCAGTTAAATAATTTGCTAGGTAAATATGTTGTTATGACTATCTTTGATACCTTGTTCACTCATAGGAATGAAATATTTGTTATACAAGGTAGTATCTGGAGGGATGCATTTCTTCAGCATGAAATCAGTATGTCACAAAAAAGAACCCACCCAACCCTTAAGCATAAAAAATCTTACAAATAAAAGCAAAGAAATATCCTTTCAATTTTATTGACTCAAGAAAACAGCAGGTAATAATAAATTATTCAACTTTAAATGGAAATGTGAGATCATTCATACTTCTGGGATTTTGAAGATGATGAGTGAGAGAAAGATTGGACATATAAGGATATTTTGATTGTTTAACAAATTAAATAAAAATAGAATTGTAATTTATATGACTTCCTATCAAATCAGAGTCTACGGCGAATTCAGCAAAATCCGAAAAATCAGATTCGTCAGAATGATTTTCCATTCTGCGACAGTCGTATTCTTATAAATACGATCTAATTTTAAAGTGCTGAAAACTGTGGAAAAAATCGATCTTTCCGGTGGTCGAAATTCTCACAACGTACGAGTCCTATTAACACGCATATAAACCGGCGACCCCATGTATCAAAAATCGTTTTTAGATTGTAGTATGATTAAAGTTTCAACAGCAACAATGCTATTCAGTCTTTTTTGCCGATAAGGAACTTTTATGCTGTTAAAAACCGACTGCGTCAATTCGAGTCTCCATGAAGTAACGGGTATTTGAGTCAAAATGCGTCAGTATGAAGTAACAGGTAAATGCGTCAAAATGAGTCTTTATGAAGTAAAGGCTTAATTGTCGAAATTTCACTGTCCGGTACAGACATTTGTTGGTCACATTGTCTGATGAAATGTATTTTTATCGGCCGGATGGGTGTACTGAGTTTATTTTTTCTGGTCATCTGTAGCTTTTATCGGCCCTGGACCGAAGGGCCGATCCAATCTGAATCTCTGAGATCCATAGGACAAGACCATGTGTCGCGAACAAGAACCAGGTCAATAGCTTTAAGGTCAAGATCACAGCACACAGTTGACCTTAAAATCTTTTCCCAGCTTTTACTTGTTCTGAATGGTGTTGTTTTAAAATAACTTCGCACAAGTGATCCTTAGAACCAGACAATGTGGCCCTTACAAGAAACAGGTTGTTAGCTTAAAGGTCAAGATCACAGCACTCAGTTGACCTTTAAATCTTGTCCCAGTTCTCATTTTGTTGTGAATGATGGTGTTTTGAAATAACTTGGCACAAGGGATCCTTTGGACAAAACAGTGTGTCGCAAACAATAACCAGGTTGTGAGCTTGAAGGTCCAGGTCCACGCACTGGGTTGATCATAAAATCTTGTCCTGGCTTCAGAGGGGAATGGCTATGTTTTGAAATCACTTGGCACAAGTGATCCTTAAGACAAAACATTTTGTTGCAATCATGCACAAGGTTGCTAGCTTAAAGGTGAAAGTCACAGCAGTAAGTTTAGTAGCAGTCCTGTCTGAGCTGTATCTTTGTTGTGTATAGTCATGTTTTGAAATTACTTGACATAAGGGATCCTTAGGACAAAACAATGTGTCACAAAAGAATAAGGTTGTTAGCTTAAAGGTCAAGGTCACATCACTTGGTTAGGGTCACAGCGCTCATTTGATCTTAAAATCATCTTTAATATTTCCAGTTTTTCATCATATTCACTGACAAAAAAATCATCTAATAAACAAAAATGGCGGAGGAATCCGTGTCCTATGGACACATTTCTAGTCTTTAAACATCTCCTCCTTAAGTACTGGTCCAAATTTGATGATTATTGGCTGTGTTGTTCCTTGCATGAAGCTCTACTAAAGTTGTTCAAATGGTTCTGGTGTGTTGTATCTCTGGGTCACAGGAGCTAAAAATAGATTTTAAGTGAAATCTTTAAAAATCTTCTTCTCTGAAACTGCAAGGCCTAGAGCTTAGATATTTGGTGTGTGGCATTGTCTTATGAACCTTTACCAAGTCTGTTCAAATCATGACCCTGGAGTCCAAATTGCCCCGCCCCAGGGGTCACTTTATTTTACATAGGCTTATATGGGAAAATCTAGAAAATATTTCTTGTTAGAAATCACAAGGCCTTAAGTTTAGGTATTTGGTGTGAAACATGGCCTTATAGACATATTACAAGTTTGTTCAAATCATGGCCATGGGGTCAAAATTGGCCCCGACTCAGGGGTCACTTGATTTTACTTAGACTTGAATATGAAAACTAGAAAAACTTTCTTGCCAGAATCGTAAAGGCCTGGAGTTTATATATTTGGTATGTAATATGGACTAATGGACATCTAACAACTTTGTTCACATCATGGCCCTGTAGTCAAAATTGGCCCTGCCTCAAGGGTCACTTTATTAGGTTTTCGTGGACTGCAACGCAGCCGCGAAAACCTACTGTTCTTCTTGTGTTTCTTTTTCCCTTTTTTTTTTTTTTTTAATTTGTTTCCATTATTATTATTCTTTGCACTTTTTTTGTGGCCGCTGTTGCGGCATGATTAGAAGTGCTACAAATATGAAAATTTCCATGCATACTCACATGTATCTGAAGTTGTGCACCATTAAGTTTGTTTTTCATTTTAGTACTAAGTTTTGTCGCTAGGTGGCGTTTAGCATCAAAACATATAATTGCCGATAACTCTGTCATTTGACATTTTATTTGTATGCAGTTTTTTGCATTCTGGTCTCTGTCAACTGCCCGTTTAAATATGATGAGTGGCAATATCTATATCTTTGAAAATTTTGAGCTAGAAGAGGTTGAATGTTTGAATCTTTGAAAAAATCTGGCAAATTATGGTGTGTCCACGAAAAACATGCCCATTTTTGTTAGAGATTAGATACGCTCATTCTGTTTTTTGAAATTGATTCCCAAGATCTTTGCGCACAAAATATATGGGGTGGCGATTTCAGAAAATGCATAAAATGGCTTTCAATAAGCGGTCAAAGTGCACTAAAATATGGAGGAAACAAATTTTCGAGAATAGGCATTTTTTTTTAGTTTTTGGAGGATTCTGCCATTATTTTTGAAGCAATCTTTATGAAATTTTCACAGATTGTATTGTTTGTTGTTTCAAGGGACTTTACAGTTTCAAAATTTCAAAAAATGCAAAGGTCAAGGTCATATTGTGATTATTGGTTTTTTCTTTGACCTTAAATATCTCAAAATCTAAAAATATTTTATCGAAAGAATATGGGTAAAATCAAAAGCCTCTAAAAAGTACTTTTTGAAGAATTTTAGCTTTTTCAGATCGGGATTGATTTGGTTGTTTGGTGGCAGTATGAAGTTTGGTCAAACTTTGAATTGATTTCAAAGCCTTTAAAGTTTAAATGTGTGATATATCTTGTCATCATTGGAAAAAAGAATGTCTTACCTCGTCAACAAAAAAAGAATTTTGAAAATCTGTCAAGAATTGATGAATTTATAGAGAATTTCAATACATGACCCAGAATAAAAACAGAGAAAATTTGACAGAATGAGCATCTCTGGTAACCTATGTTCTATAATTAGATGCAGCTCTGCTAGCTGGCTTGCAACAGGTCAATGTACAGTGTATGTGTAACTATGAGAGAAATGTGTCAACACTGGTCTGAATGACCTGTGTTAAAGCGCTCAAAGAATCATGGGTAAGAGAGAGAGAGGGAGAGAGAGAGGATGAATTGTGTCTATATTCTACATGTATTATTATTCCTTCCACACACTCACTATTGAATTGGATAGCAAAACAACTAAGTACATGTACAAACATTCACATTTTAAACAAGTTTTAGCTTACAAAAGTTCCTTCTAGTGCATTACTGAACTTTGAGGCATAGAGTGAAAGCTGATATATGTTTAACCAAATGGCTTGTTACGTTACCAAAATTTTTGATAACAAATAAATTGTAAATCATTTATACTACTGAGTACTATTGTTCTCATAATAATAAGCAGGATTCCCAACTGTCTCACCTGATTTTTAACTGTTTAGTATAAAAAGTGGGACACTTTGGAAGACATTTTTTGAGCGCACATTCAATAGTTTATTTCCAAGATTTACATAGTAAATAACATTGGACAAAGCATATAGTAACAAAATATATTGGTTATGGCGGTTGTTTTCAATTAATTATGGTATTGAGTATAATAATATATATCATCAAGCAAAAATTCACCCACCCGCCATTGTGTGGGCATCTGTTTTTGATTAGGCAGGCTGCCACAGTCTGTCACAGGTATTGTTCAACAGTGCATATGTTGCTACATGGGGTTGTATATAGTCATTCACAGTTTGTAAAAAAGTTGTGAACATACCAAATACCAGAAATGATCCTAAAAGTTCTCTATTATTCTTTTTTTTATTCGAGCAAATATAAATCTTTCTTTCTCTGTTGATTTATTTTGTCTACTTTATTTTGTTCTTTCTTTCTTTCATTTTTTCATTTATTTTGTTCTTTCTTTCTTATTTTATTTTAGTTGTAAAATTATCATAAAAAGGGACAGTAATTTTTTAAATAAGTTATGTATCACTCATTACTTTCATTCTCTCATTTCTTCCCTCAACACATGTTTATATGTCGGAAATCAACACAAATTTTATTACTTGTTTATTCAATAAGAGAAATTCTGTTGAATAAAATGTAACGAAATGTCTCTAGCAAAAGCAAATAAAAAACAAAAAGATCTTGCATTGTCAGAATTATGTCCTTCAGGCTCATTTTAATTACTACAAAAATGCGTATCTCTATATTTTCAATATCAAAACTTTAATTCTGCAATAAATGCCGTATGATCCTATAATCATGCAGTTACAAAATTGACTCCAAGTAATAAATGTAATAAAGAATAATTATGTAAGGGATCATAAACTAAACAACCCACATATTATCACTATCATTCATTATATGTTTGGGGCCTCCGTGGCCGAGAGGGTAAAGTCGCTGACTTTAACACTCACTCTGCCCCTCACCGCGTGGGTTTGAATTCCGGCAGGGTCATTCGGATTTTCATGTGAGGAAGCCTTCCAGCTGGCTTGCGGTAGGTCGGTGGTTCTACCCGGATGTCTCCGTGCATTCGAGGTCTTCCTCCACCTGTAATTAGCTGGACGTCGCTATATGACTGAAATACTGTTGAAGCGACGGTAAACTCAAATTGTCAAGTCAAGTCATTATATGTTTATTGCTTTGTGTAAAACTAGCCTACTATCTCACTTCCATTGTAGCAGGTAATTTAGTTATGCATCAACCCATCAGAGGTTTTACCGTAACATATAGGTACTATATTGGCTAAAGACTCCCTGCAGTGATGACCAGCAATTAGCAGGTCTGATCACAGCAGATGGGGGCTTGGCTCAGTGGGACATCACATTCCTTTCGAGATGCCTTTAAGTCTTGGTCACATATAAAGCACTTTGAATTTTGTTGTTTTTCTGGTATTTTAACTTGGCTGATCAGGTTTGAAACTGTTGATCGTCACGAAAACCATTGCATTTGCAGTATGCAAATCTAGTTTTACATAGGCTGATACAGGAAAGTCTAGAAAAAACTTCTTGTCAGAAACTACAAGGCCCTGAGTTTAGATATTTGGTGGGAAACATGGCCTTATAGACATCTACCAAGTTTGTTCAAATCATGGCCCTGGGGTCAAAATTGGCCCTGCCCCAGGGTTCACTTATTTTACATAGACTTAAATAGAAAAATCTTCTTGTCAGAAACCACAAGGCCTGAGTTAGATATTTTGTATGTAATATGGATTAATGGACAACTATCAACTTTGTTCCCATTATGGCCTTTGGGTCAAAATTGGCCCAGACCCGGAGGTTATTTGATTTTACATAGGCTTATACAGCAAAATCTAAAAAATCTTTTTGTCAGAAACCACAAGGATTGGAGTTTCGATAGTTGGTGTATTACAAGTTTGATCAAATCATGGCCCTGCAGTTAAAATGGCTTCGCCCCAGGGGTCACTTTATTTTACATAGAGAGTCTTTAAAAGATCTTGTCAGAAACTACTATGGGTTTAGGTATTTGGTATTTAACCCTTTCCCTCATAGAGGAAACCATGAAAAGACATATGCGAACAACATAAAGGTTTTATGCTGTTCGCTGCTCCTCAGTGGTCTGGAAAGGAGGATTTTGTAATTAAATTTGGTAAGGTTTAACTGTGGTTTTCTGCAGATCGGCTTTATGTGGTACCTATTGAGTGAAAATGAGGGAAAGGGTTAACATGGCCTTGTGGATCTGAACCAAGTGTTCAGGTCATGGCTCTTGGGTGTAAATTGGTCCCGCCCTAGGGGTCACTTGATTTTATAGCTATGACCATCAAAATTTGGACCATAGGTACAGATTTGTGTGCAGTTACGATTATCATGCTGTACTTCTGCATGGATTTTGTATTCAGTATGTTTAATAAAAAGGCAATGAAGGCAATATTAATCAGGTGAGTGATTCAGGGCCATCATGGCCCTCTTGTTGTTTGTAAAGGAAGACATCAAAAAATGTTAATGAAAAATATGTAGAAATGTTAAAAGGCCTTTGATCATGGAGGGAAATAGCGCAACAGATCTGTACATGTGGTATTTTTCAAAATGTCAGATCAAATAATTTACATAATAACATCTGCAAAAAGAGTGCTCTGTAAGTTTTATCAGCCCAATCTGTCTGTGGTATTGTTCATCTCTAAATGCAGAATTGTGTCTCTCTACATCAAACTGGTTGCATGCACACAATATACTCTTACTTTATTAAGCTTGTAAAACATCAGTTCCTTAACTTATTAATGTGCTGACACTTTGAATTTTTCTTTGAAATATTGTCTTAATGTTTAGATATAGACTTGCTTTGTTTTCATCATCAAAAAAATTGAAAATGCCATGTAATTCTGATTACCATGCTCCTGATAATGAGACATTTATTTGATTTTTTTTTTGGAGGTAAAGTTCCAAAAACTGTAATTAATTGTCTCACATGGTATTTTCTTTTCATGCCCTACCAACTGAAAATTGAGGTTCATATTTTCAGTCTGTGCAATTGTTAGTTCATCCATCTTTCACACTTTAGGTTTACCTTTGTATTTACTTTCTTTTTTTTAAGCGCGCCAGGACAAAGTCCTCAAAGAGCTTTTAAGTTGGGGTATGTTGTTTCTTGGGTGGATGGGTGGTATCAAACTTTAATTTCTCCACTATAACTCCTGAATAGGTAGACATATTTTTAGCACACTTGTTCATCCCAATAAAATGAAGGCCAAGTTTGATTTTGGGCAATATCTTTAAATTTTAACACAGTTATGGCCCCTTTTCAACTTCGAATTTGCAAAAAACACCTTTTCTGAGCATCTGAGCGATAACTCTCAAACTGATTGACACATTTAAATAATTTTTGGTACACATGTTTACATAGAAAAAAAAATGAAGATCAAGTTTTATTTTGGACACCTTGTCAACACAATAATTTCCAAACAGGTTGACAGATTTAAATAATTTTTGGTACACATTTATAAAAAAAAAAAAAATAAAAAAAATATAAGGTCAAGTTCAATATTTGGCAAAATCTGTAAATGTTTGACAAAGTTATGGCTCCTTTTTGATGTCTGAGCATAACTCCCAAATGGGTCGACATGTTTGAAATGTGTTTGGTTTACTGTGATGTTTATCCTACTAAAATGAAAGTCACTTTTGATTTTTAGCAAAATACATGAATTTTTGACACATGTATCGCCCATTTTCAACTTAGAATTTGATGAAAACACCTTGTTTGCAGTAGCTTGTGGAAATGATGATATTTTTAGCTCAACTATTCGAAGAATATGAGAGCTATTGTAGTTGCCCTTGCGTCGGCTTCGACATTGGTGTTGCAGATTGGTTAAAGTTTTGCATGCAAGTTACTATCAACCTTATATTTCAATAACCATTTATGGTATTGACTTGAAAGTTTATGAATATGTTCAGGGGCATCAGACAACCAAGATGGATAACTCTTGACTGAATTTAATGTAAATTATGGCCCCTTTTTAACTTAGAAATTTTGGTTAAAGTTTTGCATGCAATAGAAAATTTGGTTAAGGTTTTGCATGCAAACTACTTCCCAGCTTGTATCTCAATAACCATTCATGGTATTGACTTGAAAGTTAATGAATATGTTTAGGGACATCAGACAACCAAGGTAAATAACTCTTGATGGAATATTTAAAAATTATGGCCCCTTTTTAACTTAGAAATTTTGGTTGAAGTTTTGCATTCAAGATACTCTCATGCTTATATCTCAGTATCCAGGCATGCGATTGATTTGAAACATCTGTAATAAGTTTAGGGGTATCATACTTTCACGGTAGGTAACTCTTAATGGAATATGTTACAAATTATGGCCCCCTTTTAACTTAGAAATTTTGGTTAAAGTTTTGCATGGAAGGTACATTCATGCTTATATCTCAGTACACAGGCATGCACTTGATTTGAAACATCTTTAATATGTGTTAGGGGTATCATACTATCAAAGTAGATAACTTTTGATGGAATATATTGGAAGTTATGGCCCCTTTTTAGCTCACCTGAGCACAACATGCTCATGGTGAGCTTTTGTGATCGCCTTTTGTCCGTCGTCCGTCGTCCATGCGTGCGTGCGTCCGTCGTCAACAATTTGCTTTAAACAACATCTCCTCATGAACCGCTGAAGGGATTTTGACCAAACTTCACAGGAATCATCCTTATGATGCCCTCTATCAAAGTTGTACAAATTATTCAGATTGGTTAAAAAAGTAGGTCACAGGAGCTAAAAATAGATTTTAAAAATGCAAACTTTGAAAATCTTCTTCTGCAAAACTGCAAGGCCTAGAGCTTAGATATTTGGTATGTAGCATCATCTTATGGGCCATTATCAAGATTGTACAAATCATAGCCCTACGGTGATAAATGCCCCCGCACCAGGGGTCACTTGTTTTACATAGAGTTATATAGGAAAATCTTTAAAAATCTTCTTCTATGAATCCATAAGGCCTAGAGATTAGATATTTGGTATGTAGCATCATCTTATGGTTCATTACCAAGATTGTACAAATCATGACCCTATGGTGATAAATGCCCCCACACCATGGGTCACTTGTTTTACATAGAGTTATATAGGAAAATCTTTAAAAATCTTCTTCTATGATTCCATTAGGCCTAGAGCTTAGATATTTGGTATGTAGCATCATCTTATGGTTCATTACCAAGATTGTTCAAATCATAGCCCTATGGTGATAAATGCCCCCGCACCAGGGGTCACTTGTTTTACATAGATTTATATAGGAAAAACTTTAAAAATCTTTTTAGCTCACATGAGCACAACGTGCTCAAGGTGAGCTTTTCTGATCGCCTTTTGTCCGGCGTCCGTCGTCCGTGCGTGCGTCCGGCGTCAACAATTGCTTCAAACAACATCTCCTCCTAAACGGCTTGGCCAATTTGAAAAATATTTTGCAGGAATGTTCCTTGGATGAAGCTCTACTAAAGTTGTATAAATGATTCTGGTCCATCGCATAATTAGGTCACAGGAGCTAAAAATAGATTTTAAAAATGAAAATTTAAAAAATCTTCTTCTCTGAAACCACAAGGCCTAGCCTTTTGATTTTTGGTATGTAGCATGATCTTATGACTCTCTACCAGGATTGTACAAATTATGACCCTGGGGTCAAAATTGGCCCCGCCCCAGGGGTCACTTGATTTCACATAGGCTAATATAGGAAAAACTTGAAAAAATCTTCTTCTCCGAAACCACAAGGCCTAACCTTTTGATTTTTGGTATGTAGCATCATCTTATGGGCCACTACCAAGATTGTACAAATCATAGCCCTATGGTGATAAATGACCCCGCACCAGGGGTCACTTGTTTTACATAGAGTTATATAGGAAAATCTTAAAAAATCTTCTTCTATGAATCAATAAGGCCTAGAGCTAAGATTTTTGGTATGTAGTAGCATCTAATGGTTCATTACCAAGATTGTACAAATCATAGCCCTATGGTGATAAATGACCCCGCACCAGGGGTCACTTGTTTTACATAGAGTTATATAGGAAAATCTTAAAAAATCTTCTTCTATGAATCAATAAGGCCTAGAGCTAAGATTTTTGGTATGTAGTAGCATCTAATGGTTCATTACAAAGATTTTCAAAGTCTTGGCCCTACGGTGATAAATGACCCTGCGCCCAAGTCTTCTCTGAAACCATATGGCCCATTGCTTAGATATTTGGTGTGTAGTATTGTCAGGGGTAAAATGTTTTAGATTAAGTTATATCAGAATCCTTGTCTGTTTAAAAACCTTGACATCAGTTGAAGCAATGGTACTCAGGTGAGCGATTCAGGGCCATCATGGCCCTCTTGTTCTATGAATCCATAAGGCCTAGAGCTTAGATATTTCATATGTAGCATCATCTAATGGTTCATTACCAAGATTGTTCAAATCATAGCCAAACGGTGATAAATGCCCCTGCAATAGGGGTCACTTGTTTTACATAGAGTTATATAGGAAAATCTTTAAAAATCTTCTTCTATGAATCCATAAGGTCTAGAGATTAGATATTTGGTATGTAGCATCATCTAATGGTTCATTACCCAGATTGGTCAAATCATAGCCAAACGGTGATAAATGCCCCCGCACCAGGGGTCACTTGTTTAACATAGAGTTATATAGAAAAATCTTTAAAAATCTTCTTCTATGAATCCATAAGGCCTAGAGATTAGATATTTGGTATGTAGCATCATCTTATGGTTCATAACCAAGATTGTACAAATCATGACCTTATGGTGATAAATGCCCCCGCACCCGGGGTCACTTGTTTTACATAGAGTTATATAGGAAAATCTTTAAAAAAAATCTTCTACTATGAATCCATAAGGCCTATAGTTTAGATTTTTGGTTTAATGGTTCATTATCAAGATTTTAAAACTTTGGAGATAAATGACCCCGCACTAAGTCTTCTCCTCTGAAACCATAAGGCCCAGTGCTTATATATTTGGTGTGTAGTATTGTCAGGGCTAAACTGTTTAAGATTGAGTTAAATCAGAATTCTTGTCTGTTTAAAAACCTTGTAATCAGTTGTAGCAATGGTACTCAGGTGAGCGTTTCAGGGCCATCATGGCCCTCTTGTTTAACTTGGTTAAAGTTTTGCATGCAAGGTATTTTCATGCTTATATCTCAGAGTCCAGGCATGGGATTGATTTGAAACCTCTTTAATATGTTTAGGGGTATCATACTACAAAGGATGATAACATGTGATGGAATATATTAGAAATTATGGCCCCCTTTTAACTTAGAATTTTGCATTCAAGCTACTATCCAGCTTATATCTCAGAAATTGTTAATGGAATTGACTAGAAAGTTAAGGAGTGTAATCAGGGGCATCGGAAAACCAAGGAGGTTAACTTTTGGACTGATTTATATACAAATTATGGCCCTTTTCTAACTTGGATATTTGGTTAAAGTTTTGCATGTAGTGTTATTATGCTTATGTCTCTGTAACTAGGCATGGGATTGATTTTAGACTTCATAAAATATTAAGGGGCATTAGACTATCAAGGTATATCATTTTTGACTATTATTATATACAGGGTATGTGAAGGGCAAGAATTGAAATAGATTTCATTTGATTTACCAACAAGCATTTTGAAAAGTCAAGCGCGCTGTCTTTTGACAGCTCTTGTTTAAATTTCATATCTTTAGCTCACCTTAGCTGGCCTTTGTCTGTCATCCTTCGTATGTCAGTGTGTTGTGCGTCGCCAGCTTTGCTTCGAACGACTTCACTTCCTAAACCTCAGAGCAGATTTTGATGAAACTTTACAGGAATGATCCTTAGGTGGTACTAAACAAAAATATGTAGCTAAAATTATTTATGTCTGCTAACCAAGATGGCCACCAGATCTTAAAATAGAAAATACCTTAAAAGACATCTTAACTGCAGAGCATATTTTGATAAAACTCAATAGGAATGATCTTTGCAATGATAAATAGCATATGGGTATGTGTGTATATGTATGTATATATATATATATATATATATATATATTATGTGTGTGTGTTATATATAATATATATATATATATATATATTATTTTCTTTGCAATGTAAAGACTGTCAGTTTTTTGTTTTTTTATGTTTTCTTGTTTTTACCTGTAAATTTTAAACCTTTATTACTTTTGTAACAGCTATAAGTTAAAAAAAATCCTTTTCAGAGACTGTTGCTTTTATATAGATTTAAATTTATTGTATTCTAATAATCAAACTTAAAAATCAAAATCATTTATCCCGAAACTGTTAGTCCTGTGTAGTTGTGAATTATCATAAAAAATGTTGCTTTGTTGCTCATATATGTGAAAATCATTGTTCTAATATCTTGAGGTATGTATTGATATATATGTCTGCATTTGTGAGGTGGTAAGTGGGATGGTTCCTGGACCTTCTTCCACCAATTGACAGGGATAATAAACTTACAAACAGAAAAAATATTGATAGAAAACAGACAACGTTTCAATAAATCTTTAAAAATTAATATATAAAATAATTTTAAACCATTCATTTTTTTTTTCAAGCAGAGAGTGGGGTGGACATTTATTGATCTATTCAACGTAGATATCAGTAGAATTTGAATACGGTTTCAATCAAATGTTCTAGTATATCTTTGTATTTTCATTCTCTTTGATATCCTTGGAGTAGGTCTAATAGATTCTGCATTGTTTGGAAATGTTAAGTTTATGTAACGGTTAAAAAAAAATGTAGGGCTTTGATAGCATACAAGCTGATCAATGTTCATTTTATGTAGTAAATATAAGGGTGTAACGGTATACCGTACGACGATACACTGCGGTATTTTCTTTACGGTATGGTTCACGGTACGCATTCAGGTCTGCACGGTACAGTACGGTATTGCTAATTTCCAGGGGTTTTTCTTCTTCTTTTATAACAGCGGCTTCCCCTCAGGAAAAAATCCATTAACTTAAAAGAAAACAAAAGAGAAAGTAAATAACATATATCGTTCTACAGTGTATATTACTTAAATGAAAGCACTTGCTGTGGGCAGTTAAAAAATCAATAAAAAGGCAGAGTCATTCTTGGAATATTGTCCAATCAACACACATTCTTGTGCTTCCAAATTATGCAATGATCCGGAATACTCGGATAGTATCGTTTAAAATGTTGGTTAACATCTTTCACGCTCTCTACCGGCTACTGTTTTACTGCTAAAATTGCGTAATCATCACAATGGCGGCCATATGCGATGAACATCATGTTTGATGACCTTTTTATTTTTTAATCAATTTAATTGACGGATCAATTTGCATTTTGAGTGAAAGAGCGAAATTTCAACAGGTAACTACATGAAAGATACTGATTTAAATAAAATGGCATCAATTAAATGCTTAGTCTGATGCAAATTATCGCAAATCGAACATCTGAAACCAAAACTTCATCTGATTGGAACTGCAGGTGTTTTTTTCCTTGGTATAAATGTGGATGCTTCAACTTCAAGTATCATCTTTAGTGATTTCATTGAAAATATTTAAGTGGTAGTCATGCTGACGTCTGTTATAGAGTAAGCATTTAAAATAAGTCTTATAAGTTTAATTAAGTTTTGATATTACTTTTGATTATTTAATGACGTTAAAACAAGATTTTATCAGTAAACAACAAATTAAATCGTATAAAAAAAGTGTCTACAGAAAGCACAACTTAATTTGTAGTTATTATGATAAAAACTTATATATTAAACAAGAATTTATCTTTGTTTCTTAATCATTATACCCCCCAAACGAAGTTTGGGGGGGTATATAGGAGTCACCCGGTGGTCGGTCGGTTGGTCGGTCGGTCCAGCGGTCCGTTGCGTTATTGGAATTCAATACAACTTCATGCAATGATCAAGCACATGGAGAGGAAGTGCAGTGCACAAGAACCATAACTCCATCTTGACTTATTACAGAGTTATTGCCCTTTGTTACTTTTCCTTGTCCGGAGCATAACTTGAAAAGTACAAGTTTGATTTCAAAATAATTTCATACAATGGTCAACCACAATATGAGGAAGTGCAGTGCACAAGAACCATAACTCTATCTAGAGTAATTGCAGAGTTATTGCCCTTTGTATTTTTTTCCTTGTCCGGAGTATAACTTGTAACCTTGTCCGGAGTATAAGTTGTAAAGTACTGATTGGATTTCAAAACAATTTCATACAATGGTCAAGCACAATGAGAGGAAGTGCAGTGCACAAGAACCATAACTCTATCTATAGGAATTACAGAGTTATTGCCCTTTGTTACTTTTCCTTGTCCAGAGTATAACTTTTAAACTACTGGTTGGATTTCAAAACAATTTCACACAATGGTCAACCACAATATGAGGAAGTGCAGTGCACAAGAACCATAACTCTATCTAGTGTAATTACAGAGTTATTGCCCTTTGTTACTTTTCCTTGTCCATAGCATAGCTTGAAAAGAACTGGTTGGAATTCAAAACAATTTCATACAATTGTCAACCACAATAAGAGGAAGTGCAGTGCACAAGAACCATAACTCTATCTATTGTAATTACAGAGTTATTGCCCTTTGTTACTTTTCCTTGTCCGGAGCTTAACTTTAAAACTACTGGTTGGAATTCAAAACAATTTCATACAATGGTCAAGCACAACCTGTGTAACCCGGCCAAAAATCTGGAAAAAAAACTAATGTAAAAATGTCTTTTTCATACTCTTCTTCTTAATCCTAATAACTTCATCATTTCTAAAGCAGTATTGCGGGGGTATTAATCACATTTAGTGATAGTTCTAGTTTATTCTTCATTTAAGGATAGGAAACAAGGTTGACAAAACTGAAAAGCCCGTACCGTGATACGTATGGTATCATGACCACTGTATTGTGATACGTATTGTATCGTTGGGTAAGCGTATCGTTACACTCTTAAGTAAATAGTTGAAACTGAATGTAGACAAATAAAAATTATGTCATAATAAGTAACAATCTTACCTCAAGATCACTATCCATCAAAATCCTTTCTCAAACAACTCAAAAACCAATAGAAACAATTCGTTATATGTTGGTATTCAATACACACTTGTGTAACTTTTTTCTTCCCTGTTTATGATGTCAAGTTTATCTCAATATTTTGACGTCATTTCTCTGATGTCAATAAGGCCGGTTTTCCTGGATCAGTGCTCATATATAGTTTATCATACTAAAATCTTGATTTAGGCTGACTTAATGGTTTTTAGCTCGACTATTCGTAGAATATGAGAGCTATTGTAGTCACCCT
>CM037783.1:39852215-39902215 GCA_021229015.1 Solen grandis | reverse complement strand
GACCCAAGGATCATCCCTGCCAAATTTAATCAAATTCTGTCCAGTGGTTTCAGAGGAAATGTTGTTTAAAGGTTTCTCTATATACATATAAGGCAAATAAGCCCCGGCCAGGTAGGGGTATGACTAAAACACAAAAGGAACGAAAGGGACGAAAGGAACTTATTAAAATGGTATTTTCAAGAGAAAATTGTTAATAGTCATGTTTTTATTGTGGATTGTTAAAATACTAAATAATATTTATAAAATTCGCAAACTTTAAGTCCAGTATATACAAAAAATTCCAGGGCTCAGTGGATCCGCAGTATACACTTAGCCGTTTCATGCGAAAAGTACATTATTCTAGGCGTTTATCTTTTTCATGTATCACGCTTACTTTTTCATTACTTTGCCAAATATTACAATAAGATAAGTGTTTAAGTAACATATATCGCATCTGACGACAACAGTTACAAAAAATACACAAGCCTTCTTCAGTAGTTCAATATTGAGCAGGCATATCTAATATTTGTAATAATAGCTCAAAAATAACATTTTATCATCGAATTTTATTAAACGTGATGGCTTTTCATATTTCATAGATCAAAAACTAAAGTATCACATTTTGTTGTGATAAAAAATCACTTTCATGTTTTTTGTTAGTTCCTTTCGTTCCTTTCATTCCTTTCGTGTTTTAGTCATACCGTGCGCGCATAAATGAATCTAACCGATTTAAACATACTCTTACGTTAGAAAAATACCTCACTTGTATAAATATGAATAAATACAGAATTGCTTTCACAAGATTTAGAACCTCGTCTCATCAGTGTTTTTTTTGGCTAAAATATTCGGCGAAATTCGGCGGCATTCCCCCCTGCCAGAAGTATATATTTTTCCCCCTATTATGCTGAAAATTCCCCCACTTAGGGTTCATTTTGGGGTGCAAAATGATGAGTTTCTCTCATTAAATCAACAAATGTTGCACAATAAAATATCAGCTGAATATATTTCGTCTGCCCTGTTAACTAGGTATCGTCTGCATTATACTTATTGTTATATGCAGACAATACCTAGTAAACAGGGCAGATTGTCTAAAAATGGCAAAAAATAAAGTTAACTGGTAAAGGTATGGGCCAGGTGTTGGAGAAATGTCATTTTTTATAATTATGTAACTTGTTTTTATGTGTTTTCTTGATTAGCATGTGAAAAGCATGCATTTTTACAGTTATGGTTGAATCTATTGTTTACTTCCGGTTTGTTCGTAGGAAATAATGGAAAAAAGCATGCACTGATAAAACTTGTTAAAATGTTTTAAAAAGCTTCAATAATGTTATCAAACATGTTATTTATGAAAGAAAACACATTTTAAAGACTGTCTTTAAAAAATATATTACAATATAATAGTGAAGTGGGTGGGGTAATGCATTAATTAATGAAGACAGGACTTATTTAAGATATATCTATACTCTTTTATACATCTTTTTTTTTTTTTGCAACTTTTGTTTTCCTACATCAATTTAAGCCACCCAAAGCCACATTCAACAAATGATAATATATGAAGTGCATAATTTAATGTATAAAAGAAGATAAAAGATAGATCTAAAAACAAGCCTGTCTTAATGAATTAATGCATTACCCCCACCCACTTCAGTATTATATTGTAGTTTATTTTTTAACAGTTTTTAATGATGCAAACTATCTTTAATGATTCTGTGTTGAACAGATGGGCATCACAATGAAAATGTTGAATTTTATTAAAACAGTTAAAGCATACTAGTGCTTGTGTTGGCGTTAACTTAGAGTCAGTTTAATCATTTAAATAGAGATGAAAAAATAAGTTAAAATATACTGCCTTAATGATGTAAAGAGTAAAAAAAATCCCCTTTTAGCTAGTTTGCGCGCTTTTTTCCCCCCTCAAATGGGCTTGGACCCCATTCCCCAAAAAGTGAAAAAAAAACACTGCTCATGATTTAGCAATAGAAAAAGGTCGACATTTAAATATTCCTAAAGAAGAAAGACTTTGTAGAAAATGTAATATGCAAACAGTAGAAAACGAATACCATTTCCTTTTAGTCTGCCCAAAATATTATTCATTAAGAAAAAAGTTTTTACCATCCTATTATTGCCATTGGCCATGCATGCAAAAATTTATATCGATTATGACATGTAATTCTAATACTATTCTTAACAAACTTTCTAAATATATTTATTTTGCTTTTAAGATAAGAAACAGCTAGCTAATTCAATTATTGGACTCTATTTGATCTAATTATATAATTCTCTGTAAAAACACTGTATTGATAACTTAAATACCATCACATTGTATGTACTGTAGGCTATGAATATGCTGTATGCTATTTAATGCCGAATAAAGTATGTTATGTTATGTTATGATAATAACAAATAGTTTAATGGCAGTACTTTAACCATGCTGGTTTAAATGAAAGGTGTGATGATTGTAACAAATAGGTATAATTAGTCTGTCAACTGAAAATATTGGACCAAAACCGAAAGTAGATCGACTCTTACAGAATCAAACAAGGTTAAAAAAAATGATGAAGGTAAGTAAAACTTTTATTTTTCCTTAGCTTTCTCTCTGTATTGAATAACTGATAATGATTTGAGCAATCATGTTTTGATATGCCTGGATATTTATCTATATAATTTTGAATGATATTGGTCAGATTTTTTTTTTTTTTGACTCTTAAGAATTTGTTTTTGACTCTTGAAAATTTGCCATTACCAAATATCATCTTTTGTTTTCTACTTTAAAAAAAAAAAAATCCCCATTAAGGGAATGATTTTTTCACCATTTTTTTTTAAAATAAAACCTAGATATTCTAGAATTTATAAATTAAATTATCCTGTTTACATTTGAAATTGACAACAGTTTATTATGATGACTTGGACTATTCCATGATAAAAATGCAGCTTCCCAATGTGACTACACTTCTAAGTAATGGAACAGATAATAATTCTTATTTTCATTTATCTTTTGGTCGACTATTTTCAGGAGTTCCAGTCACATGCTTTGTGTTTCATTGTGACAAATAATCTGTCATTGATGGCCCAGAAAGAACTCATCACCATTCAGCAGACAAATCATCAGCAGACAAATCATCAGCATACGCAGTTGTCCAGATATTTATTATATTCTTGTGTTTTGTATACAAATTATAGAAATAAATTTAATTCTCATTTTGTTTTGTTTTAAAACAGGATTACTTTTGATCAGAACACTTATTGCAAATAATATGTACATACAATAAACAAGTATACATTACATACAAACTTTGTTAATCTAAACATGTATATCGCTACATGTAAAATTTGTGACATATTACGATCTAAGCGAAATACTGCAAATTTTATTTGACTCTTAAGAATTTGTTTTTGACTCTTGAAAATTTGGCCCCAAGAGTCAATGACTCTTGGGTTTCAAAGACTATGGAGAGCCCTGGTCACTCAACATCATATTTTTAAAAGTTTAAATCTGCACACGCCTGCCTGAGGGCGACCATTTTGGGCGCGCTTGATTCACTGCTCGGTGCAGATTTGGGGTGAGCTGAACAGACAGAACGGCAATCAAGCGTTCGGGACATGTTCTCTCCGCACCATTTTCCGAGGTGGTGCATACGGGTACCGGACGTTTCGGTAAATTGCCAGTTCGGTAAATTGATTTTATATAGGAAAATGAGTGGACGGTTCGGTAAATTGGTTTTCAATAGTATATTTGTATATGAAATACCTCTCATATCACTTATTAAGTCATTTGTTGACAAGATATAAATGAAAATAATAATAAATATTATCTCATTAAAAGAATAAAAAGTGTTAGTGTTTCAATGAATCCCATGATCGGCCATTTTATGTTCGGTAAATATGGTAAATGTGCGGGGCTTTACAGTTTATACGGCGAATATGTTAATATTTTAAAATAAGATATATAAAAAAAAAAAGAAAAACAAATCAGAGAAAAAAAAAAAAAAAAAAAAGAAGGTATAAACAGATAGCGACATTCTTTGAAAATTATTTAATAAAAAAAAAATTTAGCTGTAAGTCAAATTGCTGATAACCCATTATATCAGTTCCAACTTCATAAAAAATTTCTTATTAAACACTATTGGCATGCGCATTAATTGAAATTCGTAATCCATTAACGATGATTAATCTCAGTTTAAGAAAACAATTCACACATCCTTTAATTGGTCCAGCGCGTGGTTTGAAGTTGGCGGTCACCAAAGGTTGATTGTAAGTAAACATCTAACGCACCGGCATTGATTGAAGTTCTTACAATTTTAGCGTTCATAAAAAATATAAAGCATGTAAACGATTTTTGTTGCAAACAAATCATTTTAAATATCATCAAACCGAAAATGACTGAGACATGAAAAGGTAGATATGGTATAAATGTTTGGAAAAAAACAAAAATTCTTCACTTGCGACAACAACCATCGAGTATGTCGGTCGTACATCCGTGCATTCAGTGCAAGGTAGGCGTTACCGGTCGATCGCATGCCATCGCTTGTGACGACTGTGGAAGATGGAACCACAGGAAGTGTGGAACAGGTAAGTTTATTATTATTATTATTATTATTATTATTATTTTAAATAAGAACAGAATATAAAAGAATATATCAAAGTATTCCGCTGATTAATTTAAATCCCGTACATTAAACCACTCAGCGAACATAACTTCCTCTCTACCTTTAATTAACCAATGCAAACATTAATCACATATTAGTATAAACACGTTTTTTCACACATACATGAAGGTGTGATATACATATAATAGGTTATTACTATTGAAAATCAATTTACCGAACCATCCAAACCTGTTACTATATATAATCAATTTACCGAACTGGTTATTTACCGAAACGTCCGTAAATCGTGCATACAGTAGAGAACAACAATACAGTATGGCGGATAATGGCGGCAGAGTTAGACCAACAACATGTTTTTTGAAGTTTATTGCGTGTCTTTGAATTAAAGCGCAAACAATTTAACATGATTAATTCAATAAACTTTTCCACAATACTTTTTTGTCATTTTTATTGATTATGTTTGCATCGTAATGGCTTGTGGAGGGAAATTTTCTATGTTGGAATAGAATATACTATTTTATTTCACCAATTACGGGTCATATAACATGATATGTCATCTGATTGATCATTTAAAGCTAAAAAGACAGCAGCTTCCGAAGAAGTCAAAATCTGTCAACTTTCTGGATAGATCAATGTTCCAATTTCACTTGTTTCACTGGTGTGAGCGAATCAGCGAATCAAGCGAATCAACCGACCAGCGAATCAAGCGCGCCTTATGTTTGTTTTATTTGGTGCTGGGTTACGCTGTGTACTGTAGTAATATCAATATGATATAAGTAAAAAGTTTTTTTTTCAATTTATATGACTAATACATATCTGTAAACTTACATTTTCCGAAAATGCTTCAATTAAGGTGAAAGCGAAAGTAGGATATTTTCTGAAAATTCTTACAAGTGGGTTTAAATTCGTATTTTTGATGTAACTTCCTTATAATGTGTTCAATTTCAAAACTCTAGGTACCAAAGTAATCGTCTTAAAATTCTCTACATCTCACTCCCAAAATGCGTGCACTTATTTTCAATGATTCTTAAGATATAAAACCTTAAACTCTTACATAACGGCAAAATCGCTGAAATTCTACTGGTTTAAAATCTTATTTTTGATGTAACTTCCTTTTACTTTGACCAATTTAAAAACTTTAGGTACAAAAATAATCGTCTGAAAATTCTCTACATTTCACACGCTTTATATATAGGAATATTTTCAATATTTATTGAGATACAAGCTCTTAAACATCGAAAAAATTGCTAAAATCACTAAAGCTATATGCACAAATTTCGTTTTTTCCCCCCATTTCTCCATGAATCTTAGGCCAATCATTAAACTTTAAGCATCAATAGAACGGCCAAACATTGCTCTACGAATAATATTCATCATCATATTTTCGAAAATCAAAGGTTTTCGAGATATAAACTGTAAAACACACTGAGGGTTACCAATTTTTTGGTTTTCCGCCATAACTCAACCAATTCAACCCCGATCATCAAAAACTAAACATCATCTGAAATGTCTTTCTAAGCACTACAAATTATATGTACAGTGTCTCGATAGAATATTTACAGTTTTTGAGATATTTAAGGCCGAAGAAAAACCCGATAATTGATATATGACCTTGACCTTTGGGATTTTCCGGAAACGGAAGAGACATGGGACCATAGAATCTAATACTGCATCTTCAGGGCTTGAAAACTGTTTTGTGTTAATACGAATGTTTTTTAAGCATTATGACGTCATGTGACGTCATACGACGTTCATTTTCTTAGGATGTAAAGAAGACCTGGAGACTTATAATCTGCCCAAATATCAGCTTTCTAGCTCATCTCGAAGTGATTTTATACGCATTTGAAATTTGACATCAATGGTTCGAATCTTGGATTCGCCATAGAACCATTACCTTTTCGAATTTTGAAAATCGGACACCGGGATGCACAACTAGAGCCTAACATACACATTCTGTGAAAATTTGATGAAAATCGGTCCAGATATAATGGCTGTAGACCATGTACAAACTTTTTCACCTGACGTCAAATCTGACGTTATATGATGTCATATGAATATGAAATTCATTGCATCTGAAAGCCCATGGTTTGAATTATATGCCATAATATTTTCATTGTTCTGGGCCAATGGCAACACATCGAAATTAACACAAATATGAGAGGAAGAAAAAAAGAATAATAACTAGATGTCATTCGTCTAAACGAATGATAGGACTTTCTGCTACCTGTGTTAATGCAAAAAGCAGGAGATAGAAGTTTCATGTACTGACTCACCTCTGGTAGTATTTCATGTTCATGCTGAACAATTGACATTATATTCCGCGAAAAATAAGCGTTTAGTTACGAAGAAAAAAATAATAAGTAGTAGTAGTAGTAGTATGCTTATGACGTCATATGACGTCACGACTCAAAATATATGTAGAAATTCTGCAGAACTGCAAACTGTGTAAGTTTCAACTTTCTATCTCATCCTGAAGCTCTTTAATCCTAAAATGAAATTTTCGGTCCTATGTTCGAATCTTATTTAAGCCACAGAACTTCGGTCTTTCGGTTAGCTGACAGGATTCGCACACCTTAGTTTCAAGGTGTACCATCTGTGAAAATTTTAAGAAAATCTGACCATAAATGGCGGCTGTAGAGCGCGAACACCATTTTTCACTATTTTTAGCTCTGACGTCACATGACGTCATAGGGTGCTGAAGATGCTTTTGTTCAAAAGCGAATACTTTACTGTCATAACTCTGAAATTTTCATTATTCTGAACAACTGGCATCATGTCGAAATCATTGCGATAATATGAAAATTACGAAGTATGCTTATGACGTCACATGACGTCATATGACATCACAACTCAAGATATATGTAGGAATTCTGCAGAACTGCAAACTGTGTAAGTTTCAATTTTCTATCTCATCCTGAAGCTCTTCAATCCTAAAATGAAATTTTTGGTCCTATGTTCGAATCTTATTTCAGCCACAGAACTTCGGTCTTTTAGAATTTCGGATAGCTGACAAGATATGCACACCTTAGTTTCAAGATGTACAATCTGTGAAAATTTGAAGAAAATCCGACCATAAATGGCGGCTGTAGAGCGCGAACACCAATTTTCACTATTTTTAGCTGTGACGTCACATGACGTCATAGGGTGCTGAAGATGCTTTTGTTCAAAAGCGCATTCTTTACTTTCATAACTCTGAAGTTTTCATTATTCTGAACAACTGGCATCATGTCGAATCATTGCCCTAATATGAAAATTACGAAGTATGCTTATGACGTCACATGACGTCACGACTCAAGATATATGTAGAAATTCTGCAGAACTGCAAACTGTGTAAGTTTCAACTTTCTATCTCATCCTGAAGCTCTTTAATCTTAAAATGAAATTTTCGGTCCTATGTTCGAATCTTATTTCAGCCACAGAACTTCGGTCTTTCGGAATTTCGCTTAGCTAACAGGATATGCACACCTTAGTTTCAAGATGTACCATCTGTGAAAATTTGAAGAAAATCCGACCATAAATGACGGCTGTCGTACAAATGAACACCATTTTTCACTATTTTTAGCTGTGACGTCATGTGACGTCATAGGGTGCTGAAAATCATTGAAATCAAAATTTCCTCACGTGACTAATAAGCCATAAAAAATTCATCGTCCTAGGTCCATTGCAACATATAAAAATAAGCGTTTAGTTAGGAAGGAAAAAAGAATAATAATAATAATAACTAGATTTCGTTTGCACAGCAAACGATAGGACTTTCTGAAAACCATTTAAAACTCAATCAAACTGAAAATTATTAATACAGAATACGCAGAAAATATTAGGTATCTAGAGTGTAACCTATACATTCTTTTAAAATTTTCGAAAAATTCATCAAGTCATTATGTTTCAGATCGTTTACAAACTTTTTGATCTATTCTGATGTCATATGGATGTGAATATAATTGCATATGAAAATTCAGCATATTTAATATATGCCATAATTTTTTTGTAGTTCTGGACCATTTGGATCACACTGAATTTATTGCATGAGAAATGAAAACATATAATAACCCCATGATGTCAAATGACGTCCAGCCTATGAAAATCTGAAGAAAACCTTTAAAATTACAATATGTGTGAATTTCGGCTTTTTATCTCATATGGAGTACTCAGTCTGACTAAAGTCATCTCCTATATATACGCTATGCTACATCAGATCGTATAAAGATCGTGTACTTTAGTCAGATTGTACTAAATTTAATTTCAAGGTCATATTTTTTGAAACATGGTTTCACCACAGAACCTCTGTCTTTTCAATATTTTGAAAACGAAAGTAAGGATGCACAACAAAATCCTAACTTATACCTTTTGTGAATTTACTAGAAAATCCATTCAAAAGCATTTTCCGAAAATGTTTAAAATTATGTAAAAGAGAAAGTAGGGTATTTTCTATTTTCCAAAAATGCTGAACTTACAGTGTAGCAATACCATGTGACCAGAACATCACTAAAGGCATCAAAACCAAGAAAAAACTGCCAACTTTTGTCTCCGCTTCATCATAGAAAAGTACCTGTAAGTAGTATAGGTTAGTTCATAGTTGCCTTTAACTACACAATATACCCAATCAGCAGAAGTTATCGGGCCAATATAGCACTGATATCGGCACCTTTGTCTGCACTGTGGGTCATTAATACCCCCGCAAAATGCTTTGATACAGGAGAAGCCAGACTCCAGACAGAGCATAGATAAGCACCTGTATACATAGTATATTATATATGATAGCAATCAATAAGTAAGTAAAGTCATTTTTTAAAGTGGATAGAGAATCAGTTATGGTTATTTGGCACAGCAGTATTAACCCTTTCCCTCATATAGACTCATTCTGACGCACTCAGTAGGTACCACATCAAGCCTGATCTGCAGAAAACCACAGTTAAACCTTACCAAATTTAATAATAAAGTCCTCATTTCCAGACCACTGAGGAGCAGCGAACAGCATAAAACCTGATCAGCCTGCGAGTTACTCACAGGCTGATCTGGTTTTATGTTGTTCGCATAGGTCTTTTCATGGTTTCCTCTATGAGAGAAAGGGTTAAAGTGTAGTCACAGATCTTAGACATTGCACTTCTCCTAGTGCCATCTGTTTACATTTTAAGTTTCAAGTAAATACCATGTATAATATTTAAGTTAATGTCGGGACAAGAAAAAAAAGCTATTTAACAAAGGGAGATAATTAAAAAATGGTACCAGTTAGAGTTACAGTTCTTGGACACTGCACTTTTCCTAGTTGCCATCAGATTCTGGTTACATTTTAAATTTCAAGTCAATACATTGTATAATATTTGAGCAATGTTCCGGACAAGAAAAACAAAATTAACCAAAGGGAGATAATGCAAAAATGAAACCAGGGCAATAATTCTGCGATCCTTAAGACAACTCAGGTGAAATTTATGACACGCACCTATCCACCTGATTATCAATTCACACACATTTGAACTGAGTCGGTTAAGAAATGTAGTTCGCGTCACAAGATATTTAAAGTCAAATCAGGGCCAATAACTGCGTAATCCTTGTGGGAACGAAGTGAAATTTGCGTCTTGTACATCTACTGCTAATGAAGAACATTTTTTGCAAAGTATTAGATGAATCAGACTGAAATGTAGTTCGCGTCACAAGACATTTCAAGTTGATTCAGGGGCAATAACATCGTAATCCTTGTGGGAATGAAGTAAAATTTGCGTCTTGCACATTTAGTCCTTCTGTCAGGGGTACAGATAAGGTGCGTATTTGCGTAATTACGCAAATAAAATAGATAAAAACCCAATTCTTTTAAAATTCTAGCATATCAAAAAGCATTTAAAAATAAGATTACTCAAATATCCAAAATATTAAAGCGTAGTGGTACGCAACATTTTGAATCAGAGTGATGTTTACAAATACTCGTATATGCTTGACTGGTTACTTGCGAATCCGCAAAATAGACTTCAAACGATTTCTGGTAATTTGGCCAAAGTTGATAGCATCCAATTCCATGTTAACCAGTAAATAATTTGTTTTAATTCAATAGTTAAAAGTGCTAAATCTTTGGATCAGGAAGATCAAATATGATTGAATTTCTTTTTTTTATTTAATTGTTGAGGAGCTAATGATAAATCCTGCATATGATAATTGTTAAATTGACATTTTTGCATACAAGAACAGCAGGCGCATATACCAGTAAGAACATGTACTGTTATTTCAATTCCAAAATTAAGTTGATGAAAAAAAAGCAATTGACTTAATTTTGATGGAGTAACCATATTTTCATTACTCAATTAAAATTGTGAAAACCCAATTCCTTGAAAAATTGATGAGTAAATACCAAATTGACCTCAAACCTTATCTGTAGCCCTGTTCTGATAAATATTTATGCCAAGTATCAGGTGAAATGGCTGACAGTACCGGACAAGATTTTGCTTAAATACCGCATGACCGACTGATCAACCAACCGACTGACCAACCAACCAACCAACAGGGTGATTCTCTTCCATTTGTGCTGGTATACAGGGGTTTTCATTTCAAAACAAAAATAAATCAATAAACACATAGCATCACATTAATTAATATAAAATCTTAAGGTTTTTAGAACAGGGTTGCTTGCAAAATGATTAATGATTTGTCTGCACCGTTTACTCAGTTCAACTTCATAATGGTTTCATAATGGGTTTTCACCATGCGCTTGTGACTAGCCTGTTGATGTGCAACATGTCTTGATTTTGCCGACATATCATAATCCCTACTGGGACCCATGTTTACATGCACTGAAATACACACACGTGTGTATATATTCTCCAAATCACCTGTCACATGCGTTTGATTGACAGATCAGCCAAGGGCGTGTTGAATTTTACCACAGCATCCATGCATCACTAATTCTTGACCGTGATATGCCATGTTTGTGTTGATAATTATTATGCATTAATTTTACCAAAAGAGTGATAGCACTGATTACAGCATTAATATAAAAAGAAAATGTCCAAGAGACAACCGTAAAATTTGAAGGGAAAAATTTAAATAGAAGTCATTAAAAAAGAAAATTAACTGGCCCCGGAATGATCACAAGAATGTCAAATGCAAAAGGTTGCCAGCAAATAAAGAAAATAAAACAATTGATTTACTTCCCAGAGCAAAAATGTGTATTTATTTTGTCTTAACGTCTGTTAGTCTGTAATTTGGGTCATCCTGTTTTAATGATTGAAATCCTTCTCTATTATATAATCTTAACGGAGCCCTATTTCAAAAGAGATATGACTGTTTCGTTACATTTTGGAGTATACTTAGTTCATGTAAATTTTAACACCAATGAACTAGCAGTATAATTGGACATTTGTTAAAAAAAGATGACCTGTAATTTGATGGTTGTCGCATTACGACAGAATATGTTCAAAATCAAAACCTACAAGATGAAAAAAAGAAAGAGCAATGCTGTTTTGGGTTAAAATAAACATTATTTCAAATTGCCTACACATACCATCTTTTCTACATCTGTTCAGCATTTTTTCCTATTTTTTGATAAACAAAAATAAATAAATTTAAAAAAAGAATTTTACCATATAAAAATATATAAGAAAAAAGTGCATTCAGTTTTGAAACAGACAATAATGTAATGCCCAAGCATTACTGATTTTACTTACCTTTGTATTTGTCTTTGGGTTGGATCAATTTGTATCTGCTATTTGTATCTGATTTGCAGCGGTTCTGACAAATCACATAAATTTTGACAGTTGACTGACTTATCTGCCAGCAAACTAGCCAAATTAATGCATTACGCCAGGAATATTCTCTTCACCTCCGTGTCACATTTGCAATCGGTCTCGATGTGAACGTAATCCATTTGTGTAATGTCTGTATTTAGATATTCAGTGTGGTTTAGATGTCATTTCCAGCTTGATTCACTTATACAAGTTATAATTAAGGTTTATGCCGAGTAAATCCGTTTGATTATTGGTAGAACATTGTATTTTTAAAAGTTTTAATCTGCAAACTCCCTTTACACGTTGTGTAAAACCCAGTATTGGGATCTACAACGTATTTGTTTCAGATTCAGATACACGAGGGCGACCATTTTGTTTACATCTTTGGGTTACCCTGTGTACTGTAATGTACCTTACTATATTGATAAAGAATAGAATTGAAACACCATTAAATTATTGTCATCACTTGTTTAGCTATTAATATCATATATATGATATAAGTAAAAAGTTTATTTTGCAATTTATATGACTAATACATATCTGTAAACTTATATTTTCCGAAAATGCTTCAATTAGGTGAAAGCGAAAGTAGGATATTTTTCGAAAATTCTACAATTGGGTTTAAATTTGTAATTTTGATGTAACTTCCTTATACTTTAATCAATTTCATAACTTAAGGTACCCAAATAATCGTCTGAAAATTCTCTACATTTCACACGCTTTATGTATAGAAAATGTTCAATACTTTTTGAGATACAAGCTCTTAAACCTCCTTTAAAATGAAAAAAAAATCACCAAAGCTATATGCTTTCCCATTACTCCATGAATCTTTGGCCAATCATTAAACTTTAAGCATCAAAAGAACGGCCAAACATTCCTCTACAAATAATATTCATCATCATATTTTCAAAAGTCAAAGGTTTTCGAGGTATAAACTGTTAAACACACTGGGGGTTACCAAATTTTCATTTTTCCGCCATAACTCAACCGATTCAACCCCGATCATCAAAAACTAAATATCATCTGAAAGGTCTTTCTAAGCACTACAAATTATACACATAGTGTCTCGATAGAATATTTACCGTTTTTGAGATATTTAAGGATGACGAAAAACCCGATAATTGATATATGACCTTGACCTTTGGGATATTCCGGAAATGGAAGTGACATGGCTCCATAGAATCTAATACTGCATCTTCAGACAAAAGTTCAAACAAATCATACAAAAAATAAAGCCTACACGTTTTAATACAAAAGTTTTATTAGCATATTGACGTCATGTGACGTCATATGGTGTTCATCCTTTTAGAATGCAAAGAAAACCTAGAGACTAATATTCACTCCATATATCAGCTTTCTAGCTCTTCTGGAAGCGATTTTATACGCATTTGAAATTTGACGTCATTAGTTCGAATCTTGGATTCCCCATAAAACCTTTGCCTTTTCGAATTTTGAAAAACGGACACCGGGATGCACAACTAGAGCCTAACATACACATTCTGTGAAATTTTGATGAAAATCGGTCCAGAAATAATGGCTGTAGACCGCGTACAAACTTTTTCACCTGACGTCGAATCTGACGTTATATGACGTCATATGAATATGGAATTCATTGCATCCGAAAGCTCATGGTTTGAAATATATTCCATCAATTTTTCCTTGTTCTGAGTCAATGGCAACACCTCGAAATTAACACAAATATAAGAGGAAGAAAAAAAGAATAATAAGAAGAAGAACTAGATGTCATTCGTCAAAACGAATGATAGGACTTTCTGCAACCTGTGTTAATGCAAAAAGCAGGAGATAGAAGTTTCATGTAATGACTCACCTCTGGTAGTATTTCATGTTCATGCTGAACAATTGACATTATATTCCGCGAAAAATAAGCGTTTAGTTACGAAGAAAAAAAAATAAGTAGCAGTAGTAGTAGTATGCTTATGACGTCATATGACGTCACGACTCAAAATATATATAGAAATTATGCAGAACTGCAAACTGTGTAAGTTTCAACTTTCTATCTCATCCCGAAGTTCTTTAACCCTAAAATGAAATTTTTGGTCCTATGTTCGAATCTTATTTTAGCCACAATACTTCGGTTTTTCGGAATTAAGATTAGCTGACAAAATATTCACACCTTAGTTTCAAGATGTACCATCTGTAAAAGTTTGAAGAAAATCTGATCATAAATGGCGGCTGTAGAGCGCGAACACCATTTTTCACTATTTTTAGCTCTGACGTCACGTGACGTCATAGGGTGCTGAAAATGCTGTTGCTCAAAAGCGCATACGTTACTGCAATAACTCTGAAATTTTCATTATTCTGAACAACTGGCATCATGTCGAAATCATTGCCCCAAATTAAAAATAAGTGGTATGCTTATGACGTCCTCTGACGTCACGATTCAAAATATTTGTAGAAATGCTGCAGAACTGCAAACTGTGTAAGTTTCAACTTTCTATCTCATCCTGAAGCTCTTCAATCCTAAAATGAAATTTTTGGTCCTATGTTCGAATATTACTTCAGCCACAGAACTTCGGTTTTTCGGAATTTCGGTAATTTGGCAGGATATGTACACCTTAGTTTCAAGGTGTACCATCTGTGAAAATTAGAAGAAAATCCGACCATAAATGGCCGCTGTAGAGCGCGAACACCATTTTTCAATTTTTTTAGCTCTGACGTCACATGACGTCATAGGGTGCTGAAGATGCTTTTGTTCAAAAGCGCATACTTTACTGTCATAACTCTAAAATTTTCATTATTCTGAACAACTGGCATCATGTTGAAATCATTGCCCTAAAATGAAAATTAAGAAGTATGCTTATGACGTCACATGACGACATTTGACGTCACGACTCAAAATATATTGAGAAATTCTGCAGAACTGCAAACTGTGTAAGTTTCAACTTTCTATCTCATCCTGAAGCTCTTTATTGCTAAAATAAAATTTTCGGTCCTTTGTTCGAATCTTATTTCAGCCACAGAACTTCGGTCTTTCGGAATTTCAGTTAGCTGACAAGATATGCACACCTTAGTTTCAAGATGTACCATCTGTGAAAATTTGAAGAAAATCCGACTATAAATGACGGCTGTAGAGCGCAAACACCATTTTTCACTATTTTTAGCTGTGACGTCATGTGACGTCATAGGCTGCTGACAATCATTGAAAACAAAATTTCTTCACGTGACTAATAACCCATAAAAATTTCATGGTTCTAGGACTATTGCAACATATTAAAATAAGCGTTTAGTTAGGAAGAAGGAAAGAATAATAATAATAAAAAAATGACGTCACATGACGTCATATGACATTTATTTTCACATAATTGTTAGACACCCAGAGACCTACTAACTGACAAAATTTCAACTTTCTATCTCAAATAGGACAGTTTTTATAAGCATTTAAATATTGACGTCCTTGGTTCGAATCTTGGATCCGCCACAGATGCTTGGACTTTTCGAATTTTGAAAAACGGACACCGGTATACACAATAAGAACGTAATATACACATTCTGTGAAAATTTGATAAAAATCGGCCCATTAATAACGGCTCTGGACCGTGTACAAACTTTCGTAGTCAATTTCAAATGTGACGTCATATGATGTCATAGGCTTCTGACAATCATTGAAATCGAAATTTCAGCATCTGAATCATTTGTCATTAAATTTTCATTGCCCTTCGACAATTTCAACATATAGAAATACTCTTATTAATATTAGAAATACATTATCATATAATGACGTCAAGTGACGTCATGTGACGTTTATTTTCACAAAATGTTTAAGACTCCCAGAGACCTATAAACTGACCAAATATCACTTTTATATCTGAAATAAATCCGATTTTATAAGCATTTAAAAATTTACGACCTTGGTTCGAATCTTGAATTCGCTATAGAACCATGGATTTTCGAATTTTGAAAAACGGACACCGGGATGCACAACTAGAACTTAATATACACATTTTGTGAAAATTTGATGAAAATCGGTTCATAAACAATGGCTCTGGACCGCGTACAAACTTTTGTTGCATATTTCAAGTGTGACGTCATATGACGTCATAGGCATATGAAAATCATAGAAATCAAACTTTCAGCCTTTGAAGCATGTGTCATTAAATTTTCATTGCCCTTCGACAATTTCAACATATAGAAATATTCTTGTTAATATTAGAAATACATTATCATATAATGACGTCACGTGACGTCATATGACATTTATTTTCACAAAATGTTTAAAACTTCTAGAGACCTATATACTGACTAAATATCAACTTTCTGTCTTAAATAGGACAGATTTTATAAGCACTTAAAAATTTACGACCTTGGTTCGAATCTTGGATTCGCTATTGAACCATGGACTTTTCGAATTTTGAAAAACGGACACAGGGATGCACAACTAGAGCCTAACATACACATTCTGTGAAATTTTGATGAAAATCGGTCCAGAAATAATGGCTGTAGACCGCGAACAAACTTTTTCACCTGACGTCAAATCTGACGTAATGTGACGTCGTATGAATATGAAATTCATTGCATCCGAAAGCACATGGTTGAAATATATGCCATAAAATTTTCATTGTTCTGAGTCAATGACAACACCTCGAAATTAACACAAATATAAGAGGAAGAAAAAAAGAATAACTAGATGTCATTCGTGAAAACGAATGATAGGACTTTCTGCAAGCTGTGTTAATGCAAAAAGCAGGAAATAGATATTTCATGTAATGATTCACCTCTGGTAGTATTTCATGTTCATTCTAAACAATTGACATTATATTCCGAAATTAGTGCAAATGATAAGAACTTAGCATTAGTCTGTGACGTAACATGATGTTATATGACGTCAGGACATGACTGCAAACTTGATTTCTAGTTTAAAGGTCCTATGTTTGAATCTTGCTTCAGCCACAATACTTCGGTTTTTCGGAATTAAGGTTTGCTGACAAAATATTCACACCTTAGTTTCAAGATGTACCATCTGTAAAAATTTGAAGAAAATCTGATCACAAATGGCGGCTGTAGAGCGCGAATACAATTTTTCACTATTTTAGCTCTGACGTCAGGTGACGTCATAGGGTGCTGAAAATGCTGTTGCTCAAAAGCGCATACTTTACTGCAATAACTCTGAAATTTTCATTATTCTGAACAACTGGCATCATGTCGAAATCATTGCCCCAAATTAAAATTAAGTGGTATGCTTATGACGTCCAATGACGTCACGATTCAAAATATTTGTAGAAATGCTGCAGAACTGCAAACTGTGTAAGCTTCAACTTTCTATCTCATCCTGAAGCTCTTCAATCCTAAAATGAAATTTTTGGTCCTATGTTCGAATCTTATTTCAGCCACAGAACTTCGGTTTTTCGGAATTTCGGTTAGCTGGCAAGATATGCACACCTTAGTTTCAAGGTGTACCATCTGTGAAAATTTGAAGAAAATCCGACCATAAATGGCGGCTGTAGAGCGCGAACACCATGTTTCAATATTTTTAGCTCTGACGTCACATGACGTCATAGGGTGCTGAAGAAGCTTTTGTTCAAAAGCGCATACTTTACTGTCATAACACTGAAATTTTCATTATTCTGAACAACTGACATCATGTCGAAATCATTGCCATAATATGAAAATTAAGAAGTATGCTTATGACGTCACATGACGACATTTGACGTCACGACTCAAAATATATTAAGAAATTATGCAGAACTGCAAACTGTGTAAGTTTCAACTTTCTATCTCATTCTGAAGCTCTTTAATCCTAAAATGAAATTTTCGGTCCTATGTTCGAATCTTATTTCAGCCACAGAACCTCGGTCTTTCGGAATTTCGGTTAGCTGAAAGGATATACACATCTTAGTTTCAAGATATACCATCTGTGAAAATTTGAAGAAAATTCGACCATAAATGGCGGCTGTAGAGCGTGAACACCATTTTACACTATTTTTAGCTGTGACGTCACATGACGTCAAAGGGTGCTGATGGTGCTTTTTTTCAAAAGCGCATCCATTTCTGTCATAACTCTGAAATTTTCATTATTCTGAACAACTGGCATCATGTCGAAATCATTGCCTTTAAATGAAAATTAAGATGTATGCTTATGACGTCACATGACGTCATATGACGTCACGACTCAAAATATATGTAGAAATTCTGAAGAACTGCAAACTGTGTAAGTTTCAACTTTCTATTTCATCCTGAAGCTCTTTAATGCTAAAATGAAATTTTCGGTCCTATGTTCGAATCTTATTTAAACCACAGAACTTCGGTCTTTCGGAATTTCGGTTAGCTGACAGGATATGTACACCTTAGTTTCAAGATGTACCATCTGTGAAAATTTGAAGAAAATCCGACCATAAATGACGGCTGTAGAGCGCGAACACCATGTTTCAATATTTTTAGCTGTGACGTCATGTGACGTCATAGGGTGCTGACAATCATTGAAAACAAAATTTCCTCACGTGACTAATCACCCATAAAAATTTCATCGTCCTAGGACTATTGCTACATATTAAAATAAGCGTTTAGTTAGGAAGAAGAAAAGAATAATAATAATAAAAAATGACGTCACGTGACGTCATATGACGTTTATTTTCACATAATTGTTAAGACTCCCAGAGACCTACTAACTGACAAAATTTCAACTTTCTATCTCAAATAGGACAGTTTTTATAAGCATTTAAAAATTGACGTCCTTGGTTCGAATCTTGGATCCGCCATAGATGCTTGGACTTTTCGAATTTTGAAAAACCGGACACCGGTTACACAATAAGAACGTAATATACACATTCTGTGAAAATTTGATGAAAATCGGCCCATTAATAATGGCTCTGGACCGTGTACAAACTTTCGTAGTCAAGTTCAAATGTGACGTCACATGACGTCATAGGCTTCTGAAAATTATTGAAATCGAAATTTCAGTGTCAGAATCATTTGTCATTAAATTTTCATTGCCCTTCGACAATTTCAATATATAGAAATACTCTTGTAAATATTAGAAATACATTATCATATAATGACGTCACGTGACGTCATATGACATTTATTTTCACAAAATCTTTAAGACTCTTAGAGACCTATATACTGACCAAATATCACTTTTCTATCTCAAATAGGATCGATTTTATAAGCATTTAAAAATTTACGACCTTGGTTCGAATCTTGGAATCGCTATAGAACCATGGACTTTTCGCATTTTGAAAAACGGACAACGAGATGCACAACTAGAACTTAATATACACATTCTGTGAAAATTTGATGAAAATCGGTTTATAAACAATGGTTGTAGACCGCGTACAAACTTTTGTAGCATATTTCCAGTGTGACGTCATATGACGTCAAAGGCATATGAAAATCATAGAAATCAAAATTTCAGCAATTGAAGCATGTGTCTTTAAATTTTCATTGCCTTTCGACAATTTCAACATATAGAAATATTCTTGTTAATATTAGAAATAAATTATCATATAATGACGTCACGTGATGTCATATGACATATATTTTCACAAAATGTTTAAAACTTCTAGAGACCTATATACTGACTAAATATCAACTTTCTTTCTTAAATAGGACAGATTTTATAAGCATTTAAAAATTTACGACCTTGGTTCGAATCTTGGATTCGCTATAGAACCATGGACTTTTCGAATTTTGAAAAACGGACACCGGGATGCACAACTAGAACTTAATATACACAATCTGTGAAAATTTGATGAAAATCGGTTTACAAACAATGGCTGTAGACCGCGTACAAACTTTTGTAGCATATTTCAAATGTGACGTCATATGACGTCATAGGCATATGAAAATCATAGAAATCAAAATTTCCTCACGTGGCTAATAAGTCATAAAAATTTCATCGTCCTGGGAGTATTGCAACATAGAAAAATAAGCGTTTAGTTAGGAAGAAAAAAAGAATAATAAGAAGAAGAAGAAGAAGAAGAATAAAAGTAATAAAAACAAAGACTTCCTTTTTAAGAAAAAAAAAAAAAGCTAATAAGAATAACTAGACTTCTTTTGTTTTGAACAAAAGATAGGGCTTTCTGCACTGCAAACCATGACAAACCTGGTGTTTTTCGAATGTTGGCAAACCTGTATAATCCTGCACAATGAAGTCGTAATATATAACTTCTGTGAAAATCCCATGCCAATCCGTCCATAAATGACGGCTGAACTTTGGTAGCTTTTTTAAGTTTTGATATCATGTGACGTCATATGAAAATTTTAATCATTAAATCTTAATGTTCATGATTACCTACATAGGACATTAAATTTTCATTGTCTATGAACCTTTGCAACATGAGTAAATTGACATTCAGTAATCGGAAATTCTCTACAATTTGATGACGTCATATGACGTCATATGAAGTTCATCTTTGCAAAATGCAAAGGAAATACAGAGACGTATAAGCTCGCCAAATATCAAATTTCTATCTCATCTAGAAACGATTTTATACGTATTTAAAATTTGACATCCTTGGTTCGAATCTTGGATTCGCCAAAGAACCTTAGTTCTTTCGAATCTTGGCAAACCTATATAATCCTGCACAATGAGGTCGTAATATATAACTTATGTGAAGATTCCAAGCCAATCTATCAATAAATGATGGCTGTACAGAGCGTACAAACTTTGGTAGTTATTTATAGTTCTGACGTCATGTGACGTCATATGAAAATTTTAAACATTGAATCTAAAGGTTCCTGATCAGGGATCCTAAAATTTTGGAATCTCAACCGGTCGACGGCAAAATCCCCCCCCCCCCTTTACAACAATTCCGTTCCTCCCCCCCCCCCCCCCCCCCCGAAAAAAAACATAACCGAAAAAAAAAAAAAAAAATAACATTGATATTTTCAATCAACATACCCTGAATCATTTGCAGTGTGAAAATAGATCTTTTATTATATTTCAGCATCCTGTTGGCATAATAAGGTATTTTTCTGCAATATTTACCTCTACGAAATCGAAAGTTTGTTTACCGGAAGTGCATGTATATGACGGTCTGTATATGACTCTAACGAATCAATAAATTGTTGGAAGCAGTCGTTTTGGTGTTGTTTATTATGTGCCTTTGTGTTTATATATTTTTTTTGTCAATAACTTTTATTCATTTGTGATTATTTTTTTTATTTAAATGCGTTGTGCTGCAGCTAGCCACTACCATGTGTGTAAGAAAGTAAGTAGCGTTCGCCCGTGTGCCACGTCGAGGCCCAGCACATTTTTGTTCTTACAAATTACAAATTACTAAGGAGATCAAACATTTTGATTAGCCTTTGATATTGTCATTAATTACCGCATTTAAAAGTCGACCGGTTACAGTTTGCAAACAAGCAATGGTCCATTATTACGGCATAGATAATTACACGGCACCGTCCAAATAACCGCGAAGTACAAACCGTCAATCCATTCATCTTAACTGCCCAATAATGACCTAGACGGGTGTCCCTGCCTGACCCCCACTGACACCTGCCCCGAGGGCACACCGGAAATTCAAGAAGTAGGTCAATTGGTGTGTAAGAGGGCCTATTATGAACCGTTTGGACCGATTTTGAAAGTTTTAGACGAGGATTATGGATTTTTTTTCGACCGATTTTTTTGGTACTTTTTGAAATCTGAACCGGTCGATTGAGATCAAAATCGGTCAAAACCGGTAAAAAATCGGTTTTTAGGATCCTTGTTCCTGATTATGTACAAAGGACATTTAATTTTCATTGTCTATGAAGCTTTGCAACATGAGTAAATTTTTTTTTTTTTTTTTTTTTTTTTTTTTAACCACTTTATTTTCCTCGTCATAGAAGCAAAAGGGTCGAGGCCATCCCCGTTGCTCCGTACAATATAACTGCATATAACTATGTTCGTGTAAACATACATGTAAATTACATCATACCAAATGCAATATTTATTTTTTAACTTTGAATCAATTATTAACAAAGTGGTAGTTTAAATTATATAATAGAAGTAATACAAACATAAGATAAAGAAGAAGACGAAAAATAAAAAACAAAGAAAAAAAACAAAAAAAAAACAAGTTGCCTTTCCTACATAGAATTATAAAGCAATAAAATGAGTAAACATGAGTAAAATTGACATCAAGTAATCGGAAATTCTTTACAACTTGATGACGTCATATGACGTCATATGAAGTTCATCTTTACAAAATGCAAAGGAAACACAGATATATATAAGCTCGCCAAATATCAAATTTCTATCTCATCTAGAAACAATTTTATACGTATTTAAAATTTGACGTCCTTGGTTCGAATCTTGGATTCGCCAAAGAACCTTAGTTCTTTCGAATCTTGGCAAACCTATATAATCCTGCACAATGAGATCGTAATATATAACTTCTGTGAAAATTCCATGCCAATCCGTCCATAAATGACGGCTGTACAGCGCGTACAAACTTTGGTAGCTATTTTTAGTTCTGACGTCATGTGACATCAGGTGAAGATAAAAATAACATATTCCAAAATGCCATTGCTTCAGGTGTCTGTTGATAGAATTTCTTTGTCCTAGACCTTCAGCAACCTAATGAAATAACAACATGGAAAGGTTGGAAAAAAAGAATAATAACTAGATTTCATTCGTTGATACGAATGATAGGACTTTCTGCTACATTTGTCAAATACATGTACTTAAAAGCAAAAAAAGTAAGAGGATATGAAATTGCAGCCTTTAACTTGCTTTTGTATGGCCATAACTTAAATGAACTTTGAAAAATAAACCGTTTAACTTGGAGGAAATGGCAAAAGTAACTGAAAATCATTTTTTAATATCGATTTATTTAACTTGGACTACCTTTATAATCTATGTTACAAATCAAATTTATTTAAAACGCTTACAATTCGAATTCCATCCTGTAATAATGGCTGTAGACCGCGTACAAGAGTTTGTATGCGCTTTTGAACAAAAGCATCTTCAGCACCCTATGACGTCACATGACGTCACAGCTAAAAATAGTGAAAAATGGTGTTCGCGCTCTACAGCCGTCATTTATGGTCGGATTTTCTTCAAATTTTCACAGATGGTACATCTTGAAACTAAGGTGTGCATATCCTATCAGCTAACCTTAATTCCGAAAGACCGAAGTTCTGTGGCTGAAATAAGATTCGAATATAGGATCGAAAATTTCATTTTAGGATTAAAGAGCTTCAGGATGAGATAGAAAGTTGAAACTTACACAGTTTGCAGTTCTGCAGAATTTCTACAAATATTTTGAGTCGTGACGTCATATGACGTCATGTGACGTCATTTGCATACTTCTTAATTTTCATTTTAGGGCAATGATTTCGACATGATGCCAGTTGTTCAGAATAGTGAAAATTTCAGAGTTATGTAAGTAAAGTATGCGCTTTTGAACAAAAGCATCTTCAGCACCCTATGACGTCATGTGACGTCAGGGCTAAAAATAGTGAAAATTGGTGTTCGCGCTCTACAGCCGCCATTTATGGTCGGATTTTCGTCAAATTTTCACAGATGGTACATCTAGAAACTAAGGCGTGAATATATTGTCAGCTAACCGAAATTCCGAAGTTCTGTGGCTGAAATAAGATTCGAACATAGGACCGAAAATTTCATTTTAGGATTAAAGAGCTTCAGGATGAGATAGAAAGTTGAAACTTGCAAAGTTTGCAGTTCTGCAGAATTTCTACATGTATTTTGAGTCGTGACGTCATATGACGTCATGTGACGTCATAAGCATACTTCTTAATTTTCATTTTAGGGCAATGATTTCGACATGATGCCAGTTGTTCAGAATAATGAAAATTTCAGAGTTATGACAGTAATGTATGCGCTTTTGAACAGAAGCATCTTCAGCACCCTATGACGTCATGTGACGTCTGAGCTAAAAATAGTGAAAAAGATGTTAACGCTCTACAGCCGCCATTTATGGTCGGATTTTCTTCAAACTTTCACAGATTGTACATCTTGAAACTATGGTGTGCATATCCTGCCAGTTAACCGAAATTCCGAAAAACCGAAGTTCTGTGGCTGAAATAAGATTCGAATATAGGATCGAAAATTTCATTTTAGGATTAAAGAGCTTCAGGATGAGATAGAAAGTTGAAACTTACACAGTTTGCAGTTCTGCAGAATTTCTACAAATATTTTGAGTCATGACGTCATATGACGTCATGTGACGTCATTTGCATACTTCTTAATTTTCATTTTAGGGCAATGATTTCGACATGATGCCAGTTGTTCAGAATAGTGAAAATTTCAGAGTTATGTAAGTAAAGTATGCGCTTTTGAACAAAAGCATCTTCAGCACCCTATGACGTCATGTGACGTCAGGGCTAAAAATAGTGAAAATTGGTGTTCGCGCTCTACAGCCGCCATTTATGGTCGGATTTTCTTCAAATTTTCACAGATGGTACATCTAGAAACTAAGGCGTGCATATATTGTCAGCTAACCGAAATTCAGAAGTTCTGTGGCTGAAATAAGATTCGAACATAGGACCGAAAATTTCATTTTAGGATTAAAGAGCTTCAGGATGAGATAGAAAGTTGAAACTTGCAAAGTTTGCAGTTCTGCAGAATTTCTACATGTATTTTGAGTCGTGACGTCATATGACGTCATGTGACGTCATAAGCATACTTCTTAATTTTCATTTTAGGGCAATGATTTCGACATGATGCCAGTTGTTTAGAATAATGAAAATTTCAGAGTTATGACAGTAATGTATGCGCTTTTGAACAGAAGCATCTTCAGCACCCTATGACGTCATGTGACGTCTGAGCTAAAAATAGTGAAAAAAGATGTTAACGCTCTACAGCCTCCATTTATGGTCGGATTTTCTTCAAATTTTCACAGATTGTACATCTTGAAACTATGGTGTCCATATATTGTCAGCTAACCGAAATTCCGAAGTTCTGTGGCTGAAATAAGATTCGAACATAGGACCGAAAATTTCATTTTAGGATTAAAGAGCTTCAGGATGAGATAGAAAGTTGAAACTTGCAAAGTTTGCAGTTCTGCAGAATTTCTACATGTATTTTGAGTCGTGACGTCATATGACGTCATGTGACGTCATAAGCATACTTCTTAATTTTCATTTTAGGGCAATGATTTCGACATGATGCCAGTTGTTTAGAATAATGAAAATTTCAGAGTTATGACAGTAATGTATGCGCTTTTGAACAGAAGCATCTTCAGCACCCTATGACGTCATGTGACGTCTGAGCTAAAAATAGTGAAAAAAGATGTTAACGCTCTACAGCCTCCATTTATGGTCGGATTTTCTTCAAATTTTCACAGATTGTACATCTTGAAACTATGGTGTCCATATCCTGTCAGTTAACCGAAATTCCGAAAAACCGAAGTTCTGTGGCTGAAATAAGATTCGAACATAGGACCGAAAATTTCATTTTAGGATTAAAGAGCTTCAGGATGAGATAGAAAGTTGAAACTTGCAAAGTTTGCAGTTCTGCAGAATTTCTACATATATTTTGAGTCGTGACATCATATGACGTCATGTGACGTCATAAGCATACTTCTTAATTTTCATTTTAGGGCAATGATTTCGACATGATGCCAGTTGTTCAGAATAATGAAAATTTCAGAGTTATGACAGTAATGTATGCGCTTTTGAACAGAAGCATCTTCAGCACCCTATGACGTCATGTGACGTCTGAGCTAAAAATAGTGAAAAAGATGTTAACGCTCTACAGCCGTCATTTATGGTCGGATTTTCTTCAAACTTTCACAGATTGTACATCTTGAAACTATGGTGTGCATATCCTGTCAGTTAACCGAAATTCCGAAAAACCGAAGTTCTGTGGCTGAAATAAGATTCGAACATAGGACCGAAAATTTCATTTTAGGATTAAAGAGCTTCAGGATGAGATAGAGAGTTGAAACTTACACAATTTGCAGTTCTGCATAATTTCTACAATTCTACAAATATTTTGAGTCGTGACGTCATAGGACGTCATAAGCATACCACTTAATTTTAATTTGGGGCAATGATTTCGACATGATACCAGTTGTTCAGAATAATGAAAATATCAGAGTTATTGCAGTAAAGTATGCGCTTTTGAGTGACAGTATTTTCAGCATCCTATGACGTCACCTGACGTCAGAGCTAAAAATAGTGAAAAATGGTGTTCGTGCTCTACAGCCGCCATTTATGATCGGATTTTCTTCAAATTTTTACAGATGGTACATCTTGAAACTAAGGTGTGCATATCCTGTCAGCTAACTGAAATTCCAAAGACCGAAGTATTGTGGCTGAAGTAAGATTCGAACATAGTACCAAAAATTTCATTTTAGGGTTAAAGAACTTCGGGATGAGATAGAAAGTTGAAACTTACAAAGTTTGCAGTTCTGCATAATTTCTTATTATAATTTGAGTCGTGACGTCATATGACGTCATAAGCATACTACTATTACTACTACTTATTTTTGTTTCTTGTAACTAAACGCTTATTTTTTCGCGGAATATAATGTCAGTTGTTCAGCATGAACATGAAATACCACCAGAGGTGAGTCATTACATGAAACTTCTATCTCCTGCTTTTTGCATTAACACAGCTTGCAATTAGTCCTATCATTCGTTTTCATGAATGACCTCTAGTTATTTTTCTTTTCTTCTTCCTAACTAAACGCTTCTTTTTATATGTTGCAATAGTCCTAGGACAATGAAATTTTTATGGCTTATTAGTCACGTGAGGAAATTTTGATTTCAATGATTTTCAGCACCCTATGACATCACATGATGTCACAGCTAAAAATAGTGAAAAATGGTGTTCACGCTCTACAGCCGTCATTTATGGTTGGATTTTCTTCAAATTTTCACAGATGGTACATCTTGAAACTTAGGTGTGCATATCCTGTCAGCTAAGCGAAATTCCGAAAGACCGAAGTTCTGTGGCTGAAATAAGATTCGAACATAGGACCGAAAATTTCATTTTAGGATTAAAGAGCTTCAGGATGAGATAGAAAGTTGAAACTTACACAGTTTGCAGTTCTGCAGAATTTCTACAAATATTTTGAGTCGTGACGTCATATGACGTCATGTGACGTCATAAGCATACTTCTTAATTTTCATCTTAGTGCAATGATTTCGACATGATGCCAGTTGTTCAGAATAATGAAAATTTCAGAGTTATGACAGTAAAGTATGCGCTTTTGAACAAAAGCATCTTCAGCACCCTATGACGTCATGTGACGTCAGAGCTAAAAATATTGAAAAATGGTGTTCACGCTCTACAGCCGCCATTTATGGTCGGATTTTCTTCAAATTTTCACAGATGGTACATCTTGAAACTAAGGTGTGCATATCCTGTAAGCTAACCGAAATTTCGAAGTTCTGTGGCTGAAATAAGATTCGAACATAGGACCGAAAATTTCATTTTAGGATTAAAGAGCTTCAGGATGAGATAGAAAGTTGAAACTTACACAGTTTGCAGTTCTGCAGAATTTCTACATATGTTTTGAGGCGTGACATCAAATGTCGTCATGTGACGTCATAAGCATACTTCTTAATTTTCATTTTAGGGCAATGATTTTGACATGATGCCAGTTGTTCAGAATAATGAAAATTTCAGAGTTATGACAGTAAAGTATGCGCTTTTGAACAAAAGCATCTTCAGCACCCTATGACGTCATGTGACGTCAGAGCTAAAAATATTGAAAAATGGTGTTCGCGCTCTACAGCCGTCATTTATGGTCGGATTTTCTTCAAATTTTCACAGACAGTACACCTTGAAACTAAGGTGTGCATATCCTGCCAGCTTACCGAAATTCCGAAGTTCTGTGGCTGAAATAAGATTCGAACATAGGACCAAAAATTTCATTTTAGGATTGAAAAGCTTCAGGATGAGATAGAAAGTTGAAACTTACACAGTTTGCAGTTCTGCAGCATTTCTACAAAAATTTTGAATCGTGACGTCATAGGACGTCATAAGCATACTTCTTAATTTTCATCTTAGTGCAATGATTTCGACATGATGCCAGTTGTTCAGAATAATGAAAATTTCAGAGTTATTGCAGTAAAGTATGCGCTTTTGAGCAACAGCATTTTCAGCACCCTATGACGTCACCTGACGTCAGAGCTAAAAATAGTGAAAAATGGTGTTCGCGCTCTACAGCCGCCATTTATGATCAGATTTTCTCCAAATTTTTACAGATGGTACATCTTGAAACTAAGGTGTGAATATTTTGTCAGCTAACCTTAATTCCGTAAAACCGAAGTATTGTGGCTGAAGTAAGATTCGAACATAGGACCAAAAATTTCATTTTAGAGTTAAAGAACTTCGGGATGAGATAGAAAGTTGAAACTTACACAGTTTGCAGTTCTGCATAATTTCTTAATATATTTTGAGTCGTGAGGTCATATGACGTCATAAGCATACTACTACTACTTATTTTTTTTTTTCTTCGTAACTAAACGCTTATTTTTCGCGGAATATAATGTCAATTGTTCAGCATGAACATGAAATACTACCAGAGGTGAGTCATTACATGAAACTTCTATCTCCTGCTTTTTGCATTAACACAGCTTGCAGAAAGTCCTATCATTCGTTTAGACGAATGACATCTAGTTATCTTCTTTTTTCGTCTTTTTTTCAGCTTGCAGTATCTAGAAAATGGGAGGGGAAAACCTGGTAAATTGGACACTGACTGACTTTATCCAGTTTTCAAGCCAAAATTCAGCATCATGTTCACCTAAGCAGCAGTTAACAACACCTCAACAAGCAACCAACAGACCATTTCATCAGAGGTTTGGCAATACATGAATGTGGTATGATTTGTGACAAAACTGACAAATCTGTGACTGGTGGAAATTCTGATGCATATGTTTACTACCCAACTGAACACTATGTGGAATGTTATACCAACATAAAGATTGACTTGGTTGATTTGTTGTGTTTTAATTTTACCTTCATTTTATCAAAAAAAAAATAAAAAAAAATAACCTTGCTTGCATTTTACAACATTTCAACTCCGATTCCTCTTAACTAAAAGTTCAGAAGGTCTAAAACTCCCTTATTTATTGACCTAGTGATTAAAAAGTTTCTCATGAATGTTCTTATAGCAAATGGTATTTGATTTCATGCTTTGAAATGTAAGAACAAACTCTGAAAAAAGGTTTGAACTTACAGATTTGCTTACTGAGGAGAAAATATGGGAGACTGTCATTCCAGATTGTCAGTTTTCCTTTCTAAAGTGTAAGCACATCATTTTATTTCCAATTTACTTTCTTTCTTTTTTTTTTTTTTCTTTTTTTTTTTGCATGGACCAAAACTGCTTCCAAATAGAAAGGCTCCTCATAAGGTTCCAAACAAATAACATTAGGCTTGCTAGCCTAAATATACAAAGTTTCTGCAGCTTAAAGAAAAAAGCTGCCTTTTGGTACTTTCTTGAGTATACAAATTATTATATGTGGCTGTGAAACATGGCTCAATCCCTCTATTAATGACGCAGAAATACTCCCACCTAATTCCATTTACAAAGTCCACCGCAAAGATAGGCCAGATGGGTATGGAGGCAGTCTCATCCTTGTTAGAGATGACATTCAATGTGAACGTGTCAAAGTGGACACATCATGCGATATTCTATTCCTTAAGTTGCACTGAATAAATAATTAATCACTGATAATTGGTTCGGCATATCGCCCTACAAATAATGATGAAAACTATGCATCAGAAATTTATAAAACCTTATCATCTGTCTGTTCAAAATTCAGAAAGGCCACCATATGGATTACTGGTGATCTAAACCTTCCTGGCATACAGTGTCAGAACAGTAGCATAATGGGCCATCAGTACAAAAAATCCATTAACAAACAATTTCTCCTCCTTGAATCCGAACTTGATCTTGCCCAAATTGTCAACTTCCCAACCAGAAGTAATAACACGCTTAATGTGTTCTTTTCTAATCGACCAGAACTGATTAACAGGTGTTCAGCCATACCAGGCATAAGTGATCACCATGCTATCTTCTTGCACTCAAATCTTTGTGCTCCTCCACACAAACAACCTAAACGCACAGTTCTTATGTGGGGGAAAAGCAAACGCAGACATCATTAAGAACAAATGCAAAACCCTTTCAGACCTACTCATTCATTCAATCCAGAATACACCCAATATAACTTTTATCTGGGATATCTTCAAAACTGGCTGCCACCAGATCTTGGAAGAAGAAGGTCCATCACGTCAAAGTGCCCAAAGGTTCAATCAGCCTTGGATCAGCAGAGACATCCGCCGACTAATAAGACTGAAGCGTTGCTGGTTCAGGAGAGCCAAGAAATCAAATTCCCCTACTGTTTAGGCCAAATATGCTAAAATCAAACGTAAAGCTCAATCAACCTGTAGGAGAGTCCATGAGACCCATGTAGCTACCATGTTAAGTGAGGACCCCAATGCAAACCCCAAAGTCTTCTGGAATTATATCAAATCCAGAAAAAAAGATAACTTTGGTGTGTTACCCTTAAAAAAAGACGGTGTCACTTACAATGCAGCTAAGCAGAAAGCTGATATACTAAATCAGCAGTTCACTTCTGTCTTCTCTAAAGAAGATGAGTCTGTTCAACCAACTCTTCCACCTAGTAAAACTCCCTCAGCAAGATCCATCTTAGTCACAGAACAAGGAGTACTAAAACTCCTACAGGGTCTAAAACCACATAAAGCTGCTGGCCCAGACAAGATTTCTTCTAGACCTCTGAAGCTTGCTGCTGTTGAACTTACTCCAGGTTTCACCAGGTTCTTGCAGCTCTCTGCTGACCAAGGTAAAGTACCTTCTGACTGGAAAACGGCAATAGTTTCCCCAGTCTTCAAGAAGGGAAACCGCTCCATTCCTTCAAACTACCGTCCAATTTCTCTAACTTCTGTAAAATGCAAACTCTTAGAACACATCATCTTCAGTCACATCATGTCACTCTTTGATACTTTTCACATTCTTACTGATTTCCAGCATGGCTTTTGTAAGAGACGTTCATGTGACTCTCAGCTTATTCTCACAGTAAATGATCTTGCCAAGGGTATCAACAAAAATCAGCAGATTGATGCCATCCTTTTAGACTTCAGTAAAGCATTTGATAAAGTCAGCCATTGCCGCCTCCTCCAAAAGCTTGACTATTATGGAATCTGGGGCTCCACCCATTCCTGGATAGCTGATTTCCTTTTATGCCGAACTCAACAGGTTGTCCTTGATGGTTCAAGTTCAAAGATCTCATCAGTCACGTCTAGTGTCCCGCAGGGCAGTGTCCTTGGCTCGCTTCTTTTTCTGTCGTACATAAATGACCTCCCTTCTCGAGTCACGTCAACAGTCCGTCTTTTCACAGATGACTGTCTGATGTACAGACTTATCAGAAATCACAAGGACACCAGACAGCTCCAACACCATCTTGATTGCCTGCAGGCCTGGGAACGTGAATGGCTCATGTCATTCAACCCCGATAAATGTGAAATCATCCACATCAGTAACAAACGAAATATTATTAATTCCACTTACACCATCCATGGCACTCAACTAAAATGTTCAAACCAATCAAAATATCTTGGAGTCACTATTACACCAGATCTTTCTTGGAAAACCCATATAAACAATATTACAAAAAAGGCTAACTCCACCATTTCTTTCATATGCAGAAATATAAAATCTAGTTCTCCCACTGCAAAGGCAACAGCCTATAAAACCTATGTCCATCCTATATTGGAATATGCTTCCACTGTGTGGTCCCCATTTTCTGTCACTCATATAAACCAGTTGGAAATGATCCAACGTAGAGCAGCTAGGTTTGTGAGGAATGACTATAGGTTTGTGAGGAATGACTACAGACGTACAAGCTCAGTCACAGCCATGCTTCATGAACTAAAATGGGACACTCTACAACACAGATGTGACATAGCTAGGGCCACCATGCTTTACAGAATAAAGCACAACCTTATTGATATTATCCCAGATCCCCCACTACTACATTCCAGATCCACTAGACCCCATAATCAACAATTTATTCAAATACCATGCAGTAAATCCATCTACCAATACAGCTTCTTTCCATCTAGCATTGTCCTATGGAACTGCTTACCGCAAGATGCCATCAGCCAACCTGCAATTGAGGGTTTTATGGCTGTTCTGGCTGACATCCATTCATTCTAGACAAAACCCTGTTTTTAACTTCTTAAAACTTTTTAACTTTTTGTACAAATATATATGTGTATGATTTTTTAGATTAACATATCCCCTCTCAGCTACGCATGTATAGTCTTAGTCAAATCGCGAATATACTCTTCATAGAGTGAGGCGATCACTGAAGATGATGATGATGATGAATAACTTGAAGCAATGTGTCATGATCATGACCCTTCTTAGTTCAACATAGCACATCAAGCTCAAGGTGAGCTATTCTGATCATCTTGGTTCCATCTTCTGATGGCAACAATTTGCTTTGCTTTAAAGACAATCATGTCTTCTGAAACTACTTGTAGGATGCCCATTTGTTGTTTGCATTTGCAACCAACAAAATTTGATTTTGAAACATTGAAAAATTCTGTTCCCTGAAACAAAGGGCCAGAATAATTCAGTTTCATCTGTTACAAATTGCAATCTCATGACTACTATCATTGCTAAAATTAAGTTGTCTCTTAAAATTTCTTCCCCTCTGAAACCAATGATCAAAATTTAATTTAAATTTACACAAATGGTTACCTCATAGCCTTCTACCATAATTGCTCACTTTAAGTTTATTCTTTAAAAAAATGGAGCACCAGATGGTTGGCTAGTTTCCTAATAATTATACTGTTTATATATTTATAAAAAATCATTATACGGTAACTAATAGTCAGATTTTAATTTCATTTGGCACAAATGGTCACCTCATAGTTCTCTACCACTCTGCTAAAAAGAATTTGATTCTTTGAAGAATGATGTCTTAATTGGGTGCAGCTAGTTTCTGTATGTACTCTTCATATATATAGATGTAGTTAAATTCAAAATCTTTCTCCTGGAGCTAGTGTTCAAAAAATATTTTTTCCTAATGATAATCTCCTGGTACTTTCCTGCAATCCTATAAGTTATTGATCCCATGGAAAATGAGGCCTCCAGACGTTTGACTTATTTTCTATTAATTATAATCTGTATAAAAACTTTGAACATTTATCATACTCGATATTTGACATTGGTTACTGCTGAAGGTAACCAGGTCAAATCAAGTGGCCTAAAATGTTATAATTAGGTGTACTCTGCCTGTATTACCCCATTTTGTTCTCTTTATATTTAAATTTAGCAGATGATATTTGGTACATGTATCAATGACTTGGAGACAATGTGTCGCAAGCAATTTTTTCTATTAGAGCCTCTTTTCCTTTCAGAGTTAATGCCCTTATTTTTTAAAAAAAATAAGAAAATCTGCAGCATCACATTGTTCCTATTAAAATACATGTAGTCTGTTGCAAAAGAGCTCTTCTCTTCAGAATATTTGCTCTTTTTGGAAAATCATATCCACACTATTACTTTGATCTTATTAAAGATAGGCTGATGATATATGCTTAATGTATTGACAACTTGTAAAGGATGTTATAATAAATTTTGGAGAATGGCCTTTTACTTTCAGAGTCATTTACCTTTGTCTTCAGCAAAAATCTCTTAAAATTTATGATAGGCTGATGATATATGGTTCATGTTCCAATAACATGGAACTCTTTGTTAAAAAAAAAATATCCACAACATAATTCTCAATAAATTGAAGTTTCTGAATTCTGGCACAATGACTTTCTCACATTTTCTGCAACTTCACATGGGTCAATTAGGCTTTGTTCTCGCTTTCATTTTTGTAAGCTTGACTTTTCAAAGAACCGGGTGAGCCATTGTAGTCATCCAAGGAAATGTTAAGATTTTGTTTCACATGCCATTATCTGCACTTCTGCTCAACTGATGTCCTGCAAACTTTACACATGTGTTTATCGTCATCAGACCAACCAATAGAAACAGTAACTCTTCCAAATAATTTTATGCATATTTATGTCCCTTTTTGGACGTAGAATTAATGTTAAACTTTTGTTTAACATTAATATTATCTCCAGTTTTACTCAGTGGATGTCTCTCTCTCAAACTTCATACATGTGTTTATCATCATCAGACTAACCAGTAAGACAGGAACAGTGAATCTTCCAAATATTTTTGCATATTTATGTCCCTTTTTGGACATAGAGTTATGTTAAAACTTATGTTTAACATTCCTATTATCTCCAGTTTTACTCAGTGGATGTCTCTCTCTCAAACTTCATACATGTGTTTATCATCATCAGACTAACCAGTAAGACAGGAACAGTGAATCTTCCAAATATTTTTGCATATTTATGTCCCTTTTTGGACATAGAGTTATGTTAAAACTTATGTTTAACATTCCTATTATCTCCAGTTTTACTCAAAAGATGTCTCTCAAACTTCAGGCATGTGTTTATCATCATCAGACTAACCAGTAAAACAGGAACAGTAACTCTTCCAAATATTTTAGCAAATATATGTTCCTTTTTGGACATAGAAAAAATGTTAAAATTTTGTTTAGCATTGCTATTTCTCCACTTTTACTTGATGGATGTCCCCTAAACTTCACATATGGCTTGATCATCATGAGATCAACTAGTAGAATCAGGAACTGCAACTCTTCCAATTTCTTTATATTTATAGCCCTTTTTGAACTTAGAAAAAACATTAAAGTTTTGTTTAATAATGCCATTATCTCCATTTTAACTCAGTGGATGTCTTCCAAACTTCATTCATGCCTTGATGATCATCATCACACCAACTAGTAGAAACAGGGAGAGTAACTCTTACAAATATTATTGCAAATTTATGGCACTTTTTGGACTTAATTTTTTATTTAGGTTTTGTTTTACATTGCTATTATCTCCACTTTCACTGAATGCATGTCTCTCAAAATTCACACATATGTTTATCATCATCAGACCAACCGGTAGAAACAGGAATGTATGCCAAAGTAACAGTAACTCTTAAATATTTTTGCATATTATTGGGCCTTTTTGTACTTATAATGTTAAAATTTGTTTATCACTGTTTTTGTCTCCAATTATTTCCATGGATGCCCCTCATAATCCACACATTAAATTACATGCCTGTGTTGGAGGTCAGACTGTCATGAATTTTAAAATAGTTATGCCTTTTTTTTCTTTTTTTTTTCAAAAAAAAAAGAAGAATCTTGGGTAAGGTTTTTGAACCACCTCATTTTTTTCACTTAACCCTTTGAGGTATTGCTTTGAAACTTTAAATACCTGTTTATGACCATCACCTCTATTTGTACATGGCAAGAGTACATATCTCTGTCTTGGATTTTGACATAATTATGCCCCTTTTCTGACTTGATTAATTATTTTGTATTAAATCACTTTTTCACTGAATTCTTTGAGATTTTGCTTTAAAACTTGAAGCACATGTTTATTGTTCATGTTATATTTTGATAATACAGAGATTCTTATTTTGCCTTTAACTGCAATATTTATTTTTATTGACAAGCATTCAAATAGTCAAGCGTGTTTGTCTTACAGACAGCTCCTGTTGAAGGGTAGTAATCTGTTTTAGTTCACTAAAACAATATATTTTCTCATTATTTGAATTTGTGATATTTTCATTTCAAATGTTCATCACTATACTTAAAAAATGTATTTTATAAATGTGATACTGAAATGGTATATCTTATTATATTAATACCCGAAGCATCTTGAAAACAATTTTTTTATGCATTCCTATTTTTTTCATGCTGTATATTAATTAAAATTACTTCTTGAAAAAATTACACAAAAGTAAGATTTTCTATTACAAGGTATAATCTTTTACCACTGTAAAATTTTATAAAACCTTCCATTCATCAACCGTTTCTTTCTGTAAATGAACTTATGTAGTGCCAATAAGTAACACTTATCGGTCAGAGACTGTTGTAAGCAGTCAAGTAACTTAGCCAGTAGATCAATCACCCTGTAGGTGTCCCAGGCTGAAGTTTTGGTTTGGCTGCACATTTTTTCTCACTTGGTTATTTTGCACCAATCAAGTGATCATTTTAGTATCTCCTATGTATATACTTCCTTTTTGTTTATCAGGAACAGTATCAATTTAATCCCTGTAAATTCTGCAACAATTTCCAAATTTGCAGGGAATATGTAACCGTTAACGGTGGGAGACCTTTGTAAGTGGTCTTGGATTTCAGTCCTGGTCTGGCTGCACATTTTTCTTACCTTCTTGATAACATTGAATCTTTTTTTTGGTCCTCTAAATATGTATATTAGGCCTTTGTTTTCATATTTAAACATATTGTGTGTCTTTCTTCATTTTCAGATTCACTTCAAGTCTTGGAACTAGTTTTCTATTTATGTTATTAAATATATATACTTATGTAAACAAGTTCACATCTTAATAAATGTTATGTAAAAAAAACAACATTTGTTTTCCTGTTAACCCACATAAATTTTATTATCAGACAACTTTTTCTTTGTCGCCATTCTTATTTCAATGTGCTGCCTCAGGCAGCACTTTTGTACTTGTGAATGAATGAAATGATGAATGTAGGCGTCTTTTCCCTGCAATTTTAAGTGAAATCCCCGAATAAATTATTGTCAGCACTTCGAATGGTTTCTTGCACTTGATAGGATGTGGGCTTAACAGAAACACGCACATCATCAAAAAAGCTAAAATGGTTAATAAAATGGAGGATCAATGTAATTACGTAACTGCTCGCTGGTCCCCTTCCCATCGGAAGAATTCTGAAGAACACACAGTACTGAGCGGGCAAACATATTTTCAGGTGTTAGTCTATATCTGGCAAGTACCGAGGAACGACTATAAATGTTCCTTCCTTTTTATGAGAAACTCTAATTTGAAAATGATATCTTTAACACTAAAAACATACTCAAAATAAACGACATTATCAAGAAACAGAAAGGAAAACAATGTTACGTATTTATTTTCTCATTTGTTTCTCTTAAAATGTATATATGTATCAACATTTTGCTTTCTAAATTGTGTCCAAAGTCGTGTGAATTCCAGCTAGTTCCGAGTGAGTATATCATGTAGTTAAAGGCATATTTAGCACATGGCACTGCCCATAGACATATCCACCTATGCTGCATATGTCTATGACACTGCCACAATGTCAAAAGTGTGAGTAGTCCACTACATGTCCTTGTGTATATACACAGGCTATCCAGAGTGGGGTCCGGCGCCCACCCTGATATTTGGCTACTATGCCTAAATATGTATAAAAAAGAGTGGGGAAAAGGAGCATGACCGCCCCCTGGGATTTGGCTGTTGTGCTTAAAATATGTATATAAAAGAGGGGGAGGGGTAACCCCATCCTGGGGTTTTGCTATAATGTTTAAAATCCAGTAATATAGTGTGTTGACATCAAATAACGCCCCTCCCCCCTTACGTACGGTGATTTTCATGGGCGGTGCGCCCCCCCCCCCCCCACACTACGTCGGTGAATTTCATAATTTGGAATTGGGCATCCCTAACGGACCCCCTCTGAGACGAATTGCTGGATAGCGCATGTATATAGAGTCCTTGAAAAACCAGGGGCTGCTAAGACCAGTGCACTGTACACAACTGATTGATTATTTTAATAGCATACTTTATTTTTATACTACTTCAGTAAATCTGGAAGGAAAACCAATTTCATTATTGAAAATCCAAGAGAGAGAGACGGGGGGGTAGACGCTGTTTATGTCGTTGCACGCTGGGCATTGTCCTTTTTGAAGTGACCGGCGTGTTATTTTACCTGTTCAGTTTAGCTGTTACAGTTACTCTACATACACATATTTTATATAATCTGTCATGGTAACTGTCGAGAAAGATCTCTCTATATACAAGTAGTATTTTAAAGTGTTTATCTGATGAATAATTTTAAGAAGGTAAACAAATGAACAAAGTGTTTTTAGTCAAGCTCTCTTAACTGATTTCCGATAATTGCAGCAAAACTGGGAGGACAAAGGAATAGCGTGATGAGTGTGGTGCATATAAAGAAAGATGAGAGTCAGTGGTGTTTTAAAGGAACTGAGAGGAAATCGTGTTTTAAATGGATAAATTATGAATATGTAAACTGTTGAACTTTATGTGTTCGTGATACAAGTGTGAAGAAGGTAATTTTTGCATTTGCATATTCTCTTAGCAATATAAAGGAATGTAACGGAATGCTGATTTACATCACAGTGCATCATCATTCATACTGATTATGAGCGTTTGCTTCTGGAAATCCATCCACTACAGTACAGTATGGTGATAAAAGTGGAATTTTTATTAACTCTTTCTTATTTTAGTTTTGATTTTTTTTATTACGTATCAATGCAGATACCTGCAATACTAAAATAAGTTTTAATACATAATTAATGATAATGTTATACAGTGCTCAGCACGTTCACAGTTGATTGGCACTGTACGTATACTGTACAAGTATAACGATACTGTAGTTTCAAAAAGGATGGCTTTTTCATTAAGCTAGCAGACAGCTAGATTGGTATTTTATGGTAAAGTTGAGAGAATTGCATGCGGTTGGTGTGTCTTGTCATATGACCCTGATATTCAGTATAAAAAAAGACTTTTCTAAAAAAAAAATATATATATCGACCTCTTTCTGAATAGATAAACACCTGAAATGCAATGCCTTCCATACCCCACCCACCTCTCCGACACAGTGATATTTAGTGGGACAGTTTTACAAAGGATTTTTCTGGTGCAGACAAATCAAAGGGTTTAATTATCTTTCAAAATATATCCGTAGCTGGTAGAAACCGGCGAATGTATTTGTTACTGTTAAAGATTAGGTCTATGGTAGCAGGGCCTCCGCTGTCAATCTCCAATGGCAACATTTACAATCATTATAAGAATCTGGCACTTAATTTTGCCATTTGGCAGAAACAAGTGGTGCATGCTTTTTTCAGCCAGTGTCATTTTGTATATCGTAATCACTGTTTAGTATTGGGACAGAAAAAAATAAATATTTATTTTGTCCCAATACTTAGAGTCACAAGAATAATTTTTCAAAAAATGTCCCAATACTTCTAAGGTACACCACAGGGACTTGCTCCTGTATGTTTTAAAAAAATCCTACTGTCCTCATAAATATCAACAAGGGTGGACACAAAGTTGGGGGGTCAACTCGCTTCGACTTGATGTTTACAAACATTCGAATAAAATCAATAAATTTATATATGGAATCAATAAAATGTACATTTCTCTTTTAAAATATATATCAAAATATCGTGAAACTTACTTATCTCCCTATGTCTGCTTTTTCATTTGAAATAATTGCAAATCAGAAAAAAATTACAACAATCTGGACCAGAAGTGAAAGTACACTTTTGGAATGTTTTTTTATTTTTATGCTCTGGTAGTGGTCAATTTTAATTTAAAAACCTGGAATCGCAATACTGTTGACCATTGCCGGAACGTAAAAATCCGAATCTTTCCCAAAGTGTACTTTCACTCCTGGTCCAGGTTGTTGTCCTTTTTGACGATTCACGAGTATTTCAAATGAAAAAGCAGACATAGGGAGATAAGTTTGACAATATTTTGGTATATTTCAAAAGAGAAATGTGTATTTTATTGATTCAATATGTAAATTTTATTGATTTTATTTGAATGTTTGTAAAAAACGAGTTTCCAACTTTGTGTCCACCCTTGTTTATATTTATGTGGACAGTAGGATTTTTTTAAAACAGGCAGGAGCAAGTCCCTGTGGGCACAAGCTGATTTTTTCATAAGGTCAAGTGATTTTGTTAATTTTTCCATATATATACATTAATAAATATATCTATATTACTAAAGGAACATGCTGATTTTTGTGTCAGGTTTGGCACTGTTACAAAACAACACTTATGTATAAAGAGTATTACAGTTATTCAGTAACCAAATGTTACCATTCACAAGAACTTTGTGTTATTTGCATTTGAAAATAAATAAAATTGCACAGTTTTTGAGCATTTATGGTGAATCCATCGAAATCTGATAAATATATATTTCTGGGGAACACCATTTAATAAAGTGGGTTCTTCGTGTTGTTCTCTTCTGGGGAACCTCGATTAGCCTTGCAGCTATGTTAAAAAAATGTTACAAAGCAACAAAATCAGTTTTGTGTCCCCATTTTAACTGCATGGGTCCTTTTATCTGTATTTGAGAGATATCCAATTTATCTTTTAAATTTATATCGTGTGGCATTTACATGTACGCTCAGAAGGAAAACGCTGTTGTCTGGCACAAGGTTTACATATTAATACAGCATAAGGTACACATGAAAAGCATAATATCATGGTATATTGCCGTAGACTAATACAACTTCATAGCTGTGTGCAGTATTAAGTAGGACTCTTGGTGTCATTCATATCCAGTTCAATGTTGATGTTGCCACACCAATAATGAGCAACTGCATATACAGCCCAAGTTTAACCTGTGCATTTTGCTTGTACAATATATTAAGTCTTAAATTTGTGACCTGTTTTTTTAGCTTACCAAAGCATACCGTGCTCAAGGTGAGCTATTGTGACTGATGAATGTCTGGCGTCTGTTGTCAACATTTTAGTTACAACGTTACGATTCCATGTTCATAATTTATTGGAGCAAAATCGACTCGAGTAAATACAGCTTAAAAGCAGCATCAGCTACATAGAATCAGTATATTTTGCATAACTGTTACCATTTTTTTAAAGATTTTTCGTTAGAAAACCTTATTTTTACATGGTGTTTTTCAAATTTACTGGGTTTCTCCTTCGAGGTTCGCCATGTTGATTTAAATGAGATAACATTTTTTGGTTTGCGAAAAAGTGCTAACAAAATCAGTAAATGACACGAACATTTTCTCGCAATGAGGGATGAGATAATATGTCAATAGATTGCCCAGTGTGTTTTAGTAGCATACTTTCGCTGCATCTTCTAAAACTCAGCCCCTCACCGCGTGGGTTCGAATCCCGGCAGGGTCATTCAGTTTTTCATGTGAGGAAGCCTTCCAGCTGGCTTGCAGTAGGTCGGTGGTTCTACCCGGATGCCTCCGTGCATTCGGGGTCTTCCTTCACCTGTAATTAGCTGGACGTCGCTATATGACTGAAATACTGTCGAATCGTCGGTAAACTCAAATAGTCAAGTCAAAAAATTCAACGGTTGTGAATAATGACCACTGTGCTCCAAAGAATATATAGGGACGGATTTACTATCGTGTCGAGCGCTGGTGAGACACCAGGTAATAACATTACTCTACATTTAATTTAAAATGACATCTCCTCCTAAACCACTGGGCCAATTTTAAAGAAACCTCACAGGAATATTCCTTGGATAAAGCCCTTTCATAGTTGTTCAAAGAATTTGATTCCATGCAGAACTCTGGTTGCCATAGCAATGAAAAGAAAAAAACCTATGAAAATTTTCTTCTTCAAAACTACTGCCAAGATTTCAAAGTAATTTGGCACAGATGTTCATTGGGTTCTCTACCAAGATTGTTCAAATTATTTTGATCTGTTGAAAAACATGGCTGTTCAAATTATTTTGATCCATTGAAAAATATGGCCGCCAGGGGATGGAGCCCGTTTTCCTTATATATATATATATATACAGTTAAAAACCTCAAAGATCTTTTCCTCCAAAAGCACTGGCTTGATTTCAAAGTTATTTGGTATAGATGTTCCTTTTGTCACTCTCTACCAAGATTGTTCAAATTATTTTGATCCGTTGAAAAACATGGCCGCCAGGGGGTGGAGCCTATTTTCTTTATAAGCTCATCTGAGCAAAGCTCAGGGTCAGCTTTTTTGATCACTTGATTGTCTGTTGTTGGTCTTGCGTTGTGCGTCAATTTCAACAATCTTCTCCTCTAAAACTACCAGATGGATTTTCATCAATTTTCACCAAAAAGATACTTATGATAGCCTAATGCAAATTCCTTTTTTTTTTCTTCAATTCCATGAAAAACTCTGGTTGCCATGGCAACCAGAAGATAAAATCTTTAAAACACTTTTCCTCAGAAATATATAGACCTACGGATTTGATATTTGGTACATAGCATCAGCTCAAGTTTTCTCAACATAAGTGCAAAATTTGTGCCCCTAAGGTCACAAAGGGCCATGCCCATGGCCACACCCGGACTTTTATAGAACTATATAGGGAATTCTTGAAAAAACTTCTCTTCCAAAACTAGTCTATGGATTTTCACCATATTTAACTAAAATGATACTTATGTTAGCCTTAGGCTAATTCCTAATTTTTCTTGAATTTCATGAAGAACTTTGGTTACCATGGCAACCAGAAAGCATAACTTCAAAATGCGTTTTCCCAGACACGTACAGACCTACAGATTTGATATTTGGTATATTGTGTCCTCTCATGGTTCAAGCCTTTCTACAACAAACCAAATTCAGGTGAGCGATTAAGGGCCATCTTGGCCCTCTTGTTTGAAACGTAACCAAGTAAAATCCTACTGCCCCGAGCTGGAACCGAACTCTCGACCATCGGTATGCAAATCGGACACTCTACCACGTCGCCACAAAATCTAGCTCTATGGCAAGATAGTACAAGTGCCATTTTATACCTCTACAGACTACTACATACACCCCTTCCTTTCAAGAATCTGTCTTCAGATTCCTAGAGTATGAACGTTTGTGGGACTTCCTAAAGATGTCATCCCTCCTACAACTGTGAGTTATTTACGTTGGGGGCCAAATGTAACCAAGTAAAATCCTACTGCCCCGAGCTGGAAATGAACTCGGGGTCGGTAAGCAAATCGGACACTATACAGGCGTGGCGAAATCTCATTTCATTTTACTTGTCCATGGACAACCAAATTTAAAATTTCACTTGTCCAAAACACTACTTGTTCATACTTTTTGGAAAACTATCTGTATGAATATGGAAGTAATTGAAATTTTATTACTACTCTTAATTATATTAAAAGAAAAAATAATAAAAAAAACACTTGATACTCTTTCCAGTAGTAAATCTTAGGCATCATACAATAAAAAATATTTTTTTAGGCATTAAAAACCCCATATCATTATTGTAATTGCCAGAATGCTGAAAATTGCAACATCTTTTTTACGGACTGATTTAACAATCAAACTGTTTTAACACCACATAATTGTCTTATGCACTTATGAGTTAATTTCTAGTGTCACTATTACCAGGCTGACACAGTGCATGTTTGGATCTTTATTCGTGAGCTGTCAGAGTCTTTTCTTATTACAATTTGCCCACAGTACAAACCCTAAGTGTTGGCAAAGGCAGAAAATTACCTAAAAATTTGACATTTCGTCAAGCTATCGTTGTCGACTCTAAGCCATGCAAAGTCTTTATTATAATTTAGACATGATTCTTGAAATGATCTTTTACACTTTGTTTTATCTTATTTTAAGTCATAAGTACATAAGTATACTAGAATGAAGCAGAAATTCTGTGTCAAAAATAAATACTTACAGGCTACAAAAATCGGCATTTTTGCATAATTACTTCAGGCTATAAACAGAGACAGTTGTAGGTAAGGTACTGCATGAATACAAATCAAAGCTCTGATAGCACTTCTTCTCCTCAGAAACCACAAGGCCTGGAGTTAAAGGTGAACCAAAACTGGGCAGTATTTACATTTAAGGGTCATGTGACCCCTATGACATCATCAATAGACCAAGTGTCATTTGCCTTATTTATTTCATATAAAAGTATGTAATCATTAATCATAGGTATTTAAAACATTTTAATCAAACTTGTAATATTTGTTTTTGGTCTAGTATTAAGTTAAAGGTTTTATCTAGTTGTTTCTGTAAAATTAATCTGCAAATTTGACGAAAATAAATGATATATTTGTGATTACGCAGATCAGATAGAATGTGAAATAATAAGTTAAATTCAGAGACAAACAGAAGTTTTCAAGTAAACAGAAGTTAAAGTTTTAATAATTTGAATGTTTTCACCACTATGACATGATGTTTTCCTATACTTTGGTGTTAGTAGTGCAACCATGGTTATTTTAATTCTCTCCTTTTCAAAAATTTATGAACTGACGCTTGTTTGTAATGCACATTAAGAAAAGGAAACAATAAACCATAACTTTTACCTGTTGAAACACAGGAAGAAATAAAAATATGTAATCAGTAGTACTTACCTTTCTTTCATACATTTATTCATGTCTTCCTTTATATCATAATTCCATTTAAAAAAAGCTTTTTATCGTCAGTCCATAACTATTCATATGTCAGTTAATCGAGGTTTAAGTAAAATATTTTCCTCATGTCATTTTCAGATAATCAGAATCACATTTACATTTTTTTCTATACCTCACAAAGACATAACTATATATATATTATATATAATTTATTTGAATTGAATTATTATGGAACAACAGAACCTACTTATATCCATAGACATATTCACCAACATACATAATTATGTCTGTGCTATATCTTATCTGTTTGTACTAATCAGCTGGACGTCGCTATATGATTGAAATACTATCGCAGCGACGGTAAACCCCAATACAACAACAACTAATAATTCCCTTTACATTATCTTGAATGAAACTTGCCAATCTTAAACGCATTAGTTATGACTTAATCTGTGTCATTATTGACTATTTAAAATGTTTCACCAGCTAACAACCTGACTGTAAGCATCTGCTCACATCTCAAAGTGATTTGCTTGACAATATGTCACACCCAGGACCATAAACCATACCCATCAATTAGTCACCACAAATTAGTCATCTCTCCGACACACACACCTGGATCAATTAACCCGGATTACCTTTTAGTACCCCCTGATTGACCCCAAACTAGAAATTACATAATCATACCAAACCAAAAAGTTAATTCTTATCAGTAGATATGTTAGGGATTTTACTCATTTAGAAACATGGTCTTTGTGGAAACCCAACACAGATACAGGATTTTAACAGAAATAAACGAGATTTTGATATGAAGGAATGTAAAACGTTTATTTACGTTACAGTCTGTCGTTACTCATATTCAGGACCTTTAGGTAGCACTCCACACTAAAATCCAACTTTCTGTTGTCCACGTCCCACAAGCAAGATGTCCAAAATTCCTGACTCCGAAATAAAAAACTTGGAAAAAAAAGACACCATTTATTGATAACATATTAGTCATTGCATTGCAAATCTGCAATAAAATTGTGACATGTACAGTGGTCAGGCAAGAAGCTGTGATTCATCCTGTTGAAGGCAAAAATCTACAGTGGGCCGAGACCACAAACACCACATTTTGTCACTCTGGCAAAAAATATCTGCAAATAGAAGGGCTTTAAACAAAGTGTTTCTGCTTTAGCAACTCCCTATACTTGCAAACTATCCCCAAAAATGTGGTGCTCACGCATGAATATTTTTGGCAATTGCTAAAAGTTTGTACCCCCTTGTAAAATGACTTGATATTTACCACCATGCAGACGAAAAGCACTGTTTACAGAAAATGGCGTCCTTGACATTCTCATGCATGAACAAATGATTCTTGGCCCTGTTTTTGAATTTGCCAGAGTTCATATTAGAAGTCACAAGAACAAATTTGATGCTAAAAAAGCATTTAAAAAACAAACAGCCATTTAAATCCAGAATATTTACCATATTCAAGAAATCCTCCCTGGCCATTCGAAGCTGTGGCTACATTTAGTGTGGTGTGCTACCTTAATGTCAATGTTATCAAATATAGTTTTTAGAATACATCCTGATATGACTCTTTTTTTTTTTTTTCATTAGGCTAAAATAGGAAAATTGAGAAAAATCTTCTTGTCAGAAACCACAAGGCCTGTAGTTTAGATATTTGGTGTGTAACATTGCTTTATGGACATCTACCAAGTTTGTTCAAATCATGGCCCTGGGGTCAAAACTGGCCTCGCCCAAGGGGTCACTTGATTTTACATAGGCTTAAAGAGGAAGAACTAGAAAAATCTTCTTGTCAGAAACCACAAAGCCTGGAGTTTAGATATTGGTTTGTTACATGGTCTTATAGACATCTGCCAAGTTTGTTCAAATCATGACTCTTGGGTCAAAATTGGCCCTGCCCCAGGGCTCACTTGATTTTTTACATAGATTTATGTAGGGGAGTCTTTAAAAGACCTTTTTGCCAGAAACCACAAGATCAAAGGTTTAGATATTTGGTATGTAACATGGCCTTGTGGACCAGAACCAAGTTTTTCAAATCATGGCTCTTGGGTCAGAATTGGTCCCACCCTAGGGGTCACTTGGTTTTATAGCTATAACCATCAAAATTTGGACCACAGGTACAGTTTTTGTGTGGAATTACGATTATTTTGCTGTACTTTTGCATGGATTTTGTATTCAGACAATGGATGCAATATTTCTCAGGTGAGCAATTCAGGAATCATCCTTATGATGTCCTCTTTCAAAGTTATTCCAAATTATTTTGATTGGTTGAAAAAAGTAGGTCACAGGAGCTAAAAAAAGATTTTGAATATGCAAACTTTTAAAATGTTCTGCATAACTGCAAGGCATAGAGCTTAGATATTTGGTGTGTAGCATTGTCTATCAGACCTCTACCAAGATTGTTCAAATTATGACCCTGGGGTCAAAATTGACCCAGCCCAATGGGTCACTTGATTTTTCAAGGGCTTATATAGGAAAAAATAGAAAAATCATCTTCTCAGAAACCATCAGGCCTGGAACTTAAATATGTGTATTTGGTGTGTAGCATTGTCCAGTGGATCTTTACCAAGTTTGTTCAAATCATGGCCCTGGGGTCAAAATTGGCCCCGCCCCAGGGGTCACTGGATTTTACATAGGCTTACATAGGGAAAAAAAAAGAGGGAAAATCTTCTTCTCAAAAACAACAGGGCCTGGAGTTTAGATATGTGGTGTGTAGCATTGTTTAGTGGATCTCTTCCAAGTTTGTTCAAATCATGGCCCTGGGGTCAAAATTGACCTTGCCTGGGGGAAAATCTCTTCTCAGAAACCACAAGCTGTGGAGTAAAGATATTTAGTGTGTAACATGACCTTATGGACATCTACCAGGTTTGTTCAAATCATGGCCTTGGGGTCAAAATTGGCCCTGCCCCAGGGGTCGCTTGATTTTACATAGGTTAAAATAGGAAAATCTATAAAATAAAATAATCTTCTCAGAAAACACAAGGCCTGGAGTTAAGATATTTATTGTGTATTATTGCCTTATGGACATCAACCAAGTTTGTTCAAATCATGGCCCTGTGATCAAAATTGGCTCCGTCCGAGTCCGGGTCTCTTGATTTTACATAGACTTACATAGGAAAGATTTTTAAAAGATATCCTTGTCAGAAACCACTAGAACATGGGTTTAGATATTTGGTATGTTCAAATCATGGCACTTGTGCTCAGGGTGAGCTTTTGTGACAGCTTTTTGTCTGTCATGCGACATGCATCGTCCGTCGTCTACAATTGCTTGTGAACACTCTAGAGGCCACAGTTTTGGCCCAATCTTCATCAAAGTTGGCCAGGATGTTTGTCTACATGATACCTTGGATGAGTTTGAAATTGGGTCATGTGGGGTCAAAAACTAGGTAACCAAGTCATATCTTAGAAAAACCTTGTGAATACTCTAGAGGCCACAGTTTTGTCCCAATCTTCATGGAAATTGGTCAGGGTGTTTGTCTACTTGAAATCTTGGATGAGTTTGAAAATGGGTCACGTGGGGTCAAAAACTAGGTCACCAGGTCAAATCTTAGAAAAACCTTGTGAACACTCTAGAGACCAGTTTTAGCCACATCTTCATTAGATTTGGTCAGGATATTTGTCTACATGATATCTTGGATGAGTTAGAAAAGCGGTCACGTGAGGTTAAAAACTAGATCACCAGGTCAAAGTTTAGAAAAATCTTTTGAACACTCAAGGGGGCTACATTTTTGTACCAGTCTTCATTAAACTGGATAAGAATGATGACTGCATGAATTCCCAGTTGAGTGCAAAGTCAGGTAGGATCAAAATGTAGGTCACTTAGTCAAATGTTCGAAAAAAACTATAGATGCCACATTTTTTGTCATCATGCCTAACACAGCAATCTTTTTCAGATGAGCGACACAGGGCCATCTTGGCCTTCTTGTTTTTTTTTTTTAATGCAGTCAAAGCAACGTACCCGATACCTTTGGTTTACACTTTAGCATCTGTAATTATTAAGCAATCATTAATTAACTTACACAATGATAATGGCAACAATATCTCAGTTGAGGCACATTTTATAGGTCTTTGAAAAATCAGAACATCTCACAAATTGCTGTTTTTATACTTAAATATCTTCATTTCTTGAGCAGTGCAGGTAATGAAGGCAATGTTTCTCAGGTAAGCAACTTCAAGGCCATCTTGGCCCTCTTGATTTTTTATGCCAACATGTTTTGTAATTTCTGTTCCTGTATTTGTGAGAGATATTTGAACATTATGTCATTCATCATATATCATATGAATACAGTCGAATTTGGTGACTGGAAAACTGGAACACATTTCACAGTCCTGGCAAAACTGTTCTTAATTCTTTATTGACTTGGGATACATCAAAAACTGATGGCTGAAACTCTCAAACTAAATTTCCTGCCCAAGGTTACAAGTGCTATGTATTTCACACTTACAGGTTGAACAAATAACGACCCTACATGTGATGTTCATTGGCGGTTTAATTGCAACCTGTGGTGCTCCTGTGTTTCATACATTATAAGATTGGCACAATCAGTGATTCCATAATTAACACATCAAGGTGTAAAAGATGATTTATGTTGATGTTTAAATGTATATCATTATTGATGTTTGTGCTTTGATAATTTATTTTGTCATTTGCTGTTTTATGGATTTATATGTTTTTAAAAGGACGAAAGAATGATAAAAATTTTTTTATTTAATTTTTTTTTTATAAAAAAAAATCAGTTCTAAAAGACAGCCTAATAATAAATCATATCTTTTTAAGTTTAAATACATGTATTTAAATCATTATAACCATGGTTGGATTGAGCAAAGCAATGACTAGAACAATTAGCATTTCCCCCAGCCTGTTGGAGTCACCAAAGTTTGACTGTATTAATTATTTTCATTTCCAAGAATGAAAAGTATAGTAATGAACCGGTTACTCTTTTTACCGGAATCCCCCTATTTACCGGAATCTACCGGAATCCACTTAGATTTTACCGGAATCCACCTTATTTTCATGTCAAATAAAGCATAATTTGACTTATGTTATTGAAAGTACCTAAGAAAATGTGATCACATAAAAGCCAACTGCATTTAGCATTTTTGTTCTTTTCCTAACGGACATTTCATGTACCGTATACACCGGCAGATTAGGCGCACCTTTTTTCCAGATAATTCAAGTTTATAGAGGGGGTGCGCCTTATATGATGATATACAGCTTTTCAGGTTTCTTTTTTCAATCACAGAGAAAATTACGGTATACGATCTCAGAAAATGGATATACTGAAAGCCAATGAATATGATAATATGACACAAAATCTATATGAAACCATGATAAACAATACCAGATTATTGCTTTTGTTCTTATTAGTTATCCTACAGGTATATTTCATGATAAAATGATCGTGAGAAACTGAAACAACTTGATGGAAGCCATTTTCAATATAAACAAATAAGTTTATTTTACAGGACCTCATGATGTATAGGAGAAACTTGACAGGTGGCAATTGTTACGTAATGTTTGTTAGTTGGGAGAATTTTGACAGGTAACAATGGTCCCCAGTGTTAGAATGCGGGGACACGGTTGAGTAATGTCATGTTATGAAAATGTGTCACCTTTATCCTA